>OU015493.1:203101504-203109004 GCA_907164885.2 Dolomedes plantarius
TCATTGCGAAATTATTAATTTTTTTTAAATGCAAATAATATTTTAAAGTTTAAATTATTCGGGGAAAAATCTGATTTTTTTTTTAGTCTAATGAGGAGGAACTTGTCTTTAGATATTCATCTTTTGTTATTCCCCGCTATTTTACTGGCTGCTTTATTATGGGATCACCATTCAGTAGTATAATGTATTTTAAAAGCTCATAACTATATTTGGTTGGACACAATTTATAAAATGAATCCTGTTGCAAGGTGCATAAAAGTTACACCTCTCTGAAAATACCCTTTTTATTCGTTAATCAGCATTTATTCATGCTGCGTTTGCATTCATGCAGTCTGCTCTGCTGTGCCTTGGGGAATCCAGTGATTGATGTTCACTCCGTAGTCTGTATATGCGTGGATCGCCTCCCCTCGCGGTTCTGATGCAGAGCATCAAAGAACCCGGGGTTCGGGGGTCAAATGGTGACAATGGGGGTGGGGGACACTAGATCAAGAAACACGAGGGACCTTGGAGGCTTACCGTGACTAATGTGACTAATGTTACCGTGACTAATGTGATGACAGGAGTCGGGGGTCTGCATGCACCAATGTATATGCACTATCAGATGTCAATAGTAGACACCTCTTCTCCATAGGTTACCATGGAGGTGAACGAATCCAATAGGGTTTGTAAACAACAGCCTTAAGGTTCCTCGCCGACATGAATGATTTTTCAAAATTCACCGTTTCTGTTATGAATTCTCTTAATTCAACGTTGATCTGTTTTGCCATAGGTAAGTCATGACTTTCATTCACCGACTTGACGTGAATTTAAAGATTTTTCAAGCAACTTCAAGTGTCCAGCTTGCTGATTGGCTCAGGCTGGCAAATGGGCCATACCATGAACTAGAGTTAAATTTTTTCGTCAAACTCTTTCAGAATATTCATTTTAATAAAAACTTTAAGTTTTAAACTTCGAAAGTCTGTTTTTAATCCATATCCTTCCATTGATAGGAAGTGAAGAGACAATTTTACTACAAGGTACTCCAATAATTCAATATTTGCCTTGCCCTATATTGGACTCTCAGTTTGAAATTATCGAAATTTTCTAGAAATTAAACTATGAAAAATATTTAACTATAATAATAATTTTTATACTATTGAAATAACATGAAATTATCGCGAAAGGAATTTTCTCTAAATTTATCTTAAATGTCAATAAACTAGGTGAGTGCTTTTATATATCCACATTGGTAAACCTTGACCCAGATCTGTTCGTTTTTAAAAGACCAGAGATACCATTACTTGTAGAATATTGTCATCTATATAAATATTGAAAATAATTTTGGTAACATTCTTGATAAAAGTAAATGCACATCAAATGTAGCTGCTAGGACCTCCCTTGGGAATAGCAGCGTAGTCCTTGTCGAATCCGGGCTGTGCAATCTCTCATCAATTGATGTGAGATGCTAAAAATCCGTCTGGATATATCATTGATAGTTAACCGCTAGAATTTTAAAAAGCTAAAGTATTTCTATTATAGTGAAATTCAATATTTTAAAAATAAAATACGAACATCATTTAGCAAAACTCTTGTTTAATTCTTAAACCTGTATGGTATTTTTTATAGTCATGCTAACTTACCCAGAAAAAAAATTGACTTTTTGAAATAACCTATGTTTTAAAAATTTAACAAGAAAAAAATAATCGACAAAATAGCATTGTAATTTTTTTTTTCAAAATTTTAGTAACTTATACAATTTACAATATAAGACAACATTACCCAATAACATTTTAATTGGGTAATTTTTAGTAAAAAACGGGTAGTACTTTATATTTCTTTGTTCAGTGTTCAGCAGATTCAATTAAATAAACATGGCAAAAAGGAATTAACATGCAAAATAAATTAAAATCACTCCTATCAGCAACACATATGCTATTCCGTAGGACATGTATTTTTATGCTAAAATATGTGTAATGGTATAATACAGAATCCTGTATCAGTATTTAAATGTTATGTATAATATTTTGATACGCATAAAAAAGATATTAAAATTCATCACCTTGTTTTATAATTATTCAACATTTTTCTATTACTAAGAAAATTCAAACTATAAAGAATTTGTAACATATTGGATAATGTGAGAAACCTTTATTAAAATCCTATAGGCTTTTAATTTTAAATATAATTTTTGCATTTATATGTAGCTTTTAAATTAATTTATTTCTAGTAATTTCTTCTTTTTCAGATGTTCCCTGACAAAATGGGAAAATGGAGATTACAGGAGCTTCAGGATAATATAAATAGTTTCCTACGATAGTTTTCCAAAACAGAGATCATATTTGCACTATGCGTTACAGCTACTTTAAAAATATTTTTAGTCGTAAAAGGTTGTAAAATATGATATGATATCTTATGAAATCATATCATATTTCTTATGAAATCATATCATATGAAATATGATATTGAATTTTATGAAATACTAGCGACCCGTCCCGACTTTGTCCGGGTTGAACAAAGTATTCTACCAATAAATTTCCAGTTGATAGCGAATAAATTGTAAATCTTTTTTTACCTTAATAACAACCTAAATAATACCTTAAATTAATATTACGTCAGTTAATAATTAAAATTAATTATTTAAAAGAAAAAGGACCGCCTGAGAACGGCTAGGTTCGAACCGCTACCGTCAGAAAGACCCACCGCGATAGCACCACGCTAAGGATCGTTGAAGACTTCGCACAAAAAGCGGTAGAGGACAGTGGCGGTAACAATGGAGATCGTTAGGATTAAGCCCCTAACTTTATTTCTACTGATCAGATATACATAATATATAGTCTATGTCCATCTGGAATAATGTACATTTCAAACAGTGAAAGAATTTTTCAAATAGGTGCAGTGGTTCTGGAGATTACCCTCCACGTACAAAATCGCTCTCTCTTTATATATAAGTATAGATATGTAATGTTTGTAAACTACGTTCAGATAAGATATTTTAAGTCATTAATTGCGTATTATTCACAATAATTTTCCTCGTGCAGTGATAAAAACTTTAATTATGCGTACGTAAGGACATATTAACATCTATCTTCTTTACAAAATATAACAAAGACCTGTGGAGAGCTGTCAAAAAACATAAAATATATTTAATGACCCTCTTTTCTGAGGGGTGTGAGCTACAGTTTTTGACAATGATTAATTCGAAAGCGTTGGTATGAAGCTCTCAAAGAATAACTTCGATTATAATGCATCTTCCTTCTTTTTTGCTTACATTTAATAAATTATGAAACAAGAAAATATAATTTTCATCACAAATTGGAATACTGTTTTTTTTCTTCTGAACTTCGACTAGTTGTTTCCTTATTACACTCAGAAATGCATTTTCAAAACTGTTTATCTACAAATGCTTGGTTAGGTTTGTTGGATAACCATTTATTATGCAACAATAAAGCATTTAATGTGAAACCACCTTCATTTAGTGCATTATTACAACATAACTGGACCAGCAGGAATAAAAAAAAGACATTTTGCTTCATTCTGTCGGAAGCAGGAAGTAGCAGCTATGCACGCTTCCTTGCATTCTACCGTGATAAAGTCTTCTTAGTTCGTGAAAAAAGGAAACAAAACCGAAAACTTCTCAGCTTTTCCTTTCATGTGGTATCACTTTTGAACCTCAAGTTGGCATTGACAGTACGTTGTTTTGAGTGGAGTAGACATGAAAAATCGCCCTTCAAATTGCTTCTGTTGACAGTCTAATGAAAGAATAATTTGTCCTTTCTCCTTAACGTCTTTGTCTTTTCGAAGTCGGTAGTTACATGCGCCTGGACGGTTAATAAAAGTTTACGTTACGAATGAATGGATCTGATCCAATGCTGAAAATAACCCTTTTTTAATTACTGTAAATAATACAGTTTTTTTCAACCAGTGGTAAAATATAACATCTATAATTCAACAACAAAGAATAAACATTCTCCAGGTAACTAGACAAATTTTCCTCTTGAACTTGGCATAAAACATTTGTTTAATCCCACTATTGCTAATTTTTTGAAGTTGCGGCTCAATACTATATTTCTGAACATTTTGCAGTTCTTATATACCGGGTTAAACAAACACAGAAAGAGAGACATCATACAAATGTAGACATCAAACAAATGTAGACAGATTCCTTAAAAAGCAAATTTATGCCAATACTTTTTAAAGCACCAAGGGAAGATTCAAAGGAATACTGCATATTCTACCTCCGGCTAAATCTGGATTTCAAGGTCGAATGTTAAAATAACGATCTGTCTCGCGTCTTGTTAACACCTATACATTATGAGATCAACTCGCGAACTCATCTCGATAATCTTAAAGGTTTATTATTATTCCATGCGGCTTAAATCTGAATAAATCAATGTCATAACAGACACGGATTTATAAATCTCTTCGTTGAAATACACCCATTAACAGCGCAGATGGTGTTTAACTGATTAAAACTTTTTGCACAGTAAAAATATGCTAAAATAATAATTTTAAAAACATTATTTTGATAATAGAATAATAATTAATGATATTTATAATAGAATCGTACAAAAATTATTAAGAAAACGAAACTTTCTTTACGAAATTGAATAATTATTTGCTTTTATTATTCTTGTATCGTAAGATCGAAAATGTGAGCAGAATTTATTACTTTAACCAGCAATCTTGAGTTAAAGGACAGCACTTCAGCTCCTCAGAAGATTAATTAAATGCTTCCTTCACAGTAGCAAAAATTTTTTTTTTAAAAATTTAATATGATATAATTTATTTTGCTCAAGCACAAGAAATTACTATGAATAACTAGAAATTCAGTATCATACATATATACTTTTGTAGATTATTTCCCAGGCTGACGTCTAAAGTTTGTCGCATCACCCGTCAGGGAAGATTAACCTCTCTATATCTATTGTATAAGCAGGAATGAGATCTACAGGGTGTTTTGAAAAGAATCACCCGATTTGAAAGGAGTATATTATGAAAAAAATTTAACATAGAAACTTAAAATTAATTTCATATTACATGGCTAATAATATTTTTTTTTTTTTTACAAACCAAATTAAAGGTGCTCAATATGCCCACCTTTGAATGCACGACATATGTCTATACGGTAGGCAAATTCGTCTCAAACTTTTGCGAGCATGTCTGCATACACTGCTTCCGCGGCTGTTATGCGTACATAGACACCCGTGTCTTGGAATTGTTTATACCATCGCCTAATGCTCTGAGAGGTAGGGAACTTCAATCTACCAGGGTTTTGTGGACGAAAATCACGCTCAACAGTTGTTACGAACTCACAATTCGCAAAGCGTAGAACAAGAAATGATTTCAGTTGTGCAGTCGCTATTTTTACAAACACTGAAGTGGCGGGTGAAGGAAGAGCGTTAGCGCTAGTTGTCGGCAACTGCGTGAAACTCAAGATTTACCTCTTTCTGCCTATATATTGTTCGATCAAAACGGATTAAAAGATGAATAGTAATGATTGTTTTTAATCGGATGATCCTCTTTGAAACACCCTGTATATCTGTGGCATTATGGCAGATGTTCATATGTCTGAAAAATTAAATTTTATTATTTAAGTTTAAATGTCACACTTAAAACTGTTTCTTTAATGTGGAAAAAGCTGATAGTGGAATTATGATATAATACTAAGTTATTCGTATTAGCAAATGTTGTTATGTATAAAAGACGTAATACTTGTATAAAAGACGTAATGTATAAAAGACGTAATACGTCCCTAATTGAATATTTTAGTCCCTAATTGAAAATTTTCATTGAAGACCAGACATATGCTTGAGGTTGAATATGACTATTAACTAAAGAATATTTGGATTGAAAAACTTAATTGGGTGCTTTTATATTTTACAACAAAGTTACTTTTTCAATTTGCCGTAAACATGAAAAAATGACATATCAACATCTGCCATAGTGCCACAGATGTATCTTAATCTTTTCGTGATCAAGAAATACAAGGCATTTTTCTTCTAATATATCGTAAAAAAATATTTCAGGTAGTATAGCGTAGGATTACTTATCGTTGCTTACTTTTTTTTTTTTTTTTTTGCATTTTTCATTTTTCATTTTGCATTTTGATACTTTTCTGTTTAACTGTTTTACTGCTACTGGGTTTGGTGCGCTGCCAAAATTATAACTCGAGAAAACTCTGAAATTTTGCTTTCCGCAGGGCCGTTATTGAGGAACGTAATCCTACGTTAAAAGTATTATGAGTTAAGACATATGATAAATGTTTTACATCAACATTAGAAAACTTCAAAAACATTCATTTTTAAACTTACGCATGTCAAACTGCGCATGCATGAAATATCTGCACGAATGTACGAAATGTACTAAATAATTACTGTAAAGCAAACAGCATTACTGCACAGCATTTTCCTTCGTAATTGAGAAATAACAAAAGAAATGAGAAAACACTTTTCAATTTATTGTTTAGAAATGTTATGTATATAAAATCATCTTGTTTTACATCGAATTAGGATATTCCTTGCAACTTAATTTCATAGGTTTCCTCTCATTAAAAATCTGTGTCCGTAATCTGTAATGGCAAATACCTAGATCTGGGCTTCATTTCGAAAGAATCTGAAATGATACAAATGAAATCAATTTTTGTCTTGAGCTTAGAAAAATATTAACGCATGATACTATATATAAATACACGCAATGTAGCATTTTACCGTAACGTTGCTGTGTACTAACCCCATTGGATTCGCTCACCTCAATATTATCCTATGGAGAAAATGTGGCTGCTATTGACAGCTACATAAATGTTGATAATCCAATAAAAAATGTATTTTCAGATAGCCTGAATATTTCTGAACCTTGAAACAGGATTCATTTTGCATATTTCGTCCACAAAAGGAATGGAGGAGAGTTTAAAACACATTAGACCAGATTTTTTCCCGAATAATTTAAATTTTAAAATAGTATTTAAAAAAAGTGCCCCAAGGTGTGAAAAATATTTCAATCCAAGTCGGCAATCCTTGCACACACTTTCTCCATAGGTTACCATTAACAGTGAGCGAATCCAATAGGGTTAGTACATAGCAGCCTTAATACCAAGCACTATACCAAGCATTATACCAAGCACTATACCAAGCACTATACCAAGCACTATACCAAGCACTATATCAAGTCATATTTCGTCTCGAGGTCCCTTACCAATGAGGACGCCTAATGGTTGCATCATCGGGACATGCTCATGCTCTTTATGAATGAAATACATAAATTTTATGTTGCTTAAAATCTAGCAGATATCTTTAACACACTTATTACATCCTTTTGATGCTTTTGGATAACATTAATCCTTTGACCTACGTCCTTAATGACCTTATTTATTCAATGCTCATGATACCTGATAGCTCATTTGTCGTTATCGTTGCGTCAATTCATGATCACAGCTATATTTTATGGGACTGCATTCCACTTCTGAAAACTCCATCTCTGTATTAAATAAATCATTTCTCCAAGAAGTAAGTAAGGATCTTATTA
>OU015493.1:203114004-203359004 GCA_907164885.2 Dolomedes plantarius
GATTGCAACAAAAAAAGAGCCATTTATTATCATAAAAGGGGAGAAAAAAATTTAAGTAAGTTCAAAGAATCGAAAGAAAGTTTTTCTAAGGGATTCACGATTGTTGCTGGTTTTTCTTATAATGGCAAGTTAAAAATAAAGAGAGTGGAAAAAAATGTCAAGATTAACTCCAAATGCTATCAGGAACATATTTTATCGCCAATTTTTCTGAATGAAATACCATCAGTTTACCCACAGTGCCATCAATCTGTGAGACTCCATCAGGACAAAGCTAGCAGTCACACATCAAAATCCACTGTAAATTTCCTAAAAGAAATGGAGGAAAAACTGGTATCAAGGCTACCCTTCACTGATATCCCTACTAAATCTCCCGATGTATCACCTATGGATTTTTTTGTGCTTTCGGATTTTTAAAATCTGCATTATCCGAACGTCGTCCCAAAACCCTTACAGGACTCTGGAAATCTGTTCAGGAGGAATGGGATGGAATACCTCTTCTGACACTTCAAAAGGCATTATCATCCTGGAAATTGCGGTGTCGAAAGATAGTTCAGAATAAGGGATGTCAAATAGAACATTTAAAACACAAGAATTTTATGTAATTTAGTTTTGTGTATACAATATACATCGTCTAAAAAATGTGTGAACAGCCTCTGTATATATATGTATATATATATATATATATATATATGTATATATATATATATATATATATATATATATATATATATATATATATATATATATATATATATATGCTGGTATCAAGGCCATACCCTTCATTGATATCCCTACTAAATCTCCCGATGTAACGTCTATCCAAACGTCGTCCCAAAACCCTTTCAGGACTCTGGAAAGCTGTTCAGGAGGAATGGGATAGAATACCTCTTCTGACACTCCAAAAGGCTTTATTTTCCTAGAAATTGCGGTGTCGAAAGATAGTTCAGAATAAGGGACGTCAAATAGAACATTTAAAACACAAGAATTTTATGCAATTTAGTTTTGTGAATACAATATACATCGTCTAAAAAATGTGTGAACAACCTCTGTATATATATATGTCCTCAACTGCCAAGCATTTTATTTAAAATTTTCTTCTAAAAATATATATTGGCGATATCTATAAATTAAAAAAGATTTGAGCTCATTTGATACTGATGATTGATATCGTTTTAATATGGGGATAAACAGACGAATAACTATACTGATTTTGAATTTCAAAAGATTTTTCTTCTTATAACCACCTAAGTAAATGAATGCGCTTCTGTCTAAGAAAAAGCAACAACTTTTTCATGCCTAGCTCATCAAGACAATTGCTTCTAATTGCTTAGTGACTTTTTTTAAACTAATTAATCTTAAAATAGCTACAAGTCACAATTGCCTAATTAAATTACTGTCAAAAGTTATTTAATTCTTATAACATCACTTCCTTTACTAGTTAACTTCCGTTCGTTACGAGTGTTTGATTTCTCTAATTAATAGATGATATTGACGAAATTGAGTGCTTCAGGAAATCCTGGCCCGTGGTTGATTTGAAGTATTCTCTTTCACACCTCCAGCTGCTAAATGATCCATTCTTGAAGGAAGAATAACTCTCTTTTTTTACGTTCTAATTGTCAGAAGCATGGGAAGTGCTTCAGTTATGAGAACTAAATAGAGAGCAAATGAATTGAGTTTCTACTTAGCCTATTTTCAACTTAAGTCAATTATCCGATTATGAATGAAAAACATTGCTATAAAAAAACTCCACGCTGAAAATTTAGAGGAAAGTATTCGAAGAAGTTCGGTGTAAAACACTGTTTCTACTGCATTTGAAATGCAGTGCAACAGATGATGATCACGTTTTAGACTGCGTGAAAAGAGTATAGAAGGGATTTACTAAAAAGAGTATATCGTGAGTTGTCATGAAAAGTTTTGAATAAGGATTTAGAAAAGACCATCCCGTTGATCCTGTTTGGGTGTATTCTTATATGCTTTATAGGTTATTGTACGAATAACGTCCGATTAATATATGACGAAACAATTTATTTGTACAAGTGAATTTGTACAAGCCCAAATGAAATTTGCAATATCCCTTTAGCAATAATCACTTTTTAGAAATTTTTTGCACGAATCCATAAAGATAATGACATCAAAATGCAAAGTACTTTTCATAGTCAAAACGAAGGATAATGAAATATTTTCAGTTTCGTTATTTCAAAATGGTATTCAAATATGTAAAGAAAAATTCCCTTTTTCTAGTCAAATATACTATTATTGTACTGATATCTAAATCTTGTAAAAATACCATATATATCGCGCATGGTATAGTGAAAGATCCTTTCTAAGATATGTCTAAAAGATCATCCATTTAGAAGGTGTAATAATACTGATCACATTTTTTTTCTAGGCTTTGACAAAGTTATATAATTACGCAAATATTAGTTATGAAATAGAAAAATAAACAAAATTAAATACAAGGCATCAGTCATACTTTTTAATGTCATAAACTATTAAATTGGAATGCCATTTTAGTTATTTTCACTTAATCACGACCCCTACATTTTAGCTTATTCACTAAAATATTCCATCTTTTATTGTTACAATACATATTCTAACTTTTCTTCGATAAATCTTATATTGATCATTATGAAAAATATTCTCAGGCAAAAAGTAAAAATGCTTGATAGACAACATAAATACTTTATATGTATGCTGAAATTTAGTGGTAATATATTTTGACTTAGAAGGCTGGAGGAGTTAAATGTTGCTTTAACCATTCTTTACAAGATTGCCTATGTTCCCATTTTCGATGTTTCGAACTTCTTTAAACATCTGAACTTCCCTGACCAGTACCTCCCCAAACATTTCATCTACTTTTATAAGAGCATTTCCATGTACTTCATTAAATTTTCAGCTACTAGGAACTAACAAACTGGGACGTACATTGAAACTCGGATTGTGTCAGTCAAACTGGCACATGACTGGAATGGTACGGAATCCTATTTAAATTTAGTAACTACCATAAGATTTAATCCAATTTTAGAAAAATTGATAAAGAACAGATAATGGCATAAAAATGCAATGTGCTTTTTTTCAGCCGAAACGAGAGATACTGAAGTTTTTTTAGTTTTTGTTTTATCAAAAGTTATTCAAATATGTAGGGTAAACGTTCCAATTTTCCACCCAAATATTAAAATTTTTGACGTCACGTATCATGTGTGAATATCGCCATCACCATTGTAATATGTAATACTATATGATTGTTGTACTGATATCTAAATCATGTTAAAAAACCATGTATGTTATGATAATAGAACCCGAATGAGTATAATTAATAGGCACTTTCTTTAGAACATTTAGAGCAGGGGTCGGCAACGCGGTGACCGCGAAACAATTTTAAAGTGCCCGCCGTTCAAACATCTAAATTTTTGGTATTTGAGTTTATAAATTTGTTTTAAATATTAATGATTAATTGAGTTTAGACATTTGAGAGAGATCATCGGAGGAAAGGTACTTGAGCGGTTATTAAATTTATTACCACAGGTGAAAGAATTTCTATTATCCAGTAATGGAATTTGTTTGGAATAAGAGCAAAAATCTTGGTTAATTGAGCTAGGCTTTCTAGCTGATTTAACTGTAAAATTGAAGGAACTAAATTTGAAACTAAAGGGTAGAAATCATCATATTGCTTCTATGACAGGTACGATAAATGCATTTAAAGTTAAATTGGCACTCTGGAAATTGCATATGGAGAAAGATAATTTATCACATTTGCCAAATATAAAAATGGTGATAGGAAATTATTACGATGGAAATGCTACCACCTATCAGTTTACCGAACATTTTGATTCCTTATTGTAAGAATATTGACTGCCTACGTTGAAAATGCCATTTTTTGACTATTTTGGTCAACGTCATATTTTGCAAGAATCTTGAAAATTAATGTTTTCTCTTTTCAAAACCGTTTTGATTTTTGTTCTACGTCAATTAGAAGCAGAGTTATAGCTATTTTAATAAACATCGTCTAATACAAAATTGAAGTGACAAACAACTTTAAATGCGTCCATTTTTTGACTATTTTGGTCAATTTCATTTTTTGCAAGAATCTTGTAAATCAATCTTTTCTCTTTTTAAAACCGCTTAGATTTTCATTCTACATCAATTAGAAGCAGAGTTATAGCTATTTTAATAAACATTGTCTAATACAAAATTGAAGTGACATGCAACTTCAATTATGTTTTATGTTCTCAGAATTATGTTTTTTAGCACAAATCTCTACCGTTATCCTGATATTTCACATAATAATGCATATAATTTGATAAAATTTTCAGGAAATGTTTTAGATGATATTGTTAATGAAATGACGTACCATAATTGATGTATAATAAATAGTTTATGGTTTGGGGCTGTTTTTATAAGGAAAGGGATGACGAATTGGGGAAAATTTTCATATTGGAACATAAAATTGTCTGTATTATTTTTGCATTTTAAAATTTCTCTTAGATTGTAGATCATTTTGAAGATAACCGTTATATGTATCATGTGTAAGAAGGAAATTAAAATAGTAGCATTAGAATTTTGTTCAGAGTGACAGGCGTTTTAGCTACATTTCATTAAAAATTACTTCAAATTGACCAATTATAAAAAAGTATGGTATTTAGAGGAAAGTTTTTTTTTATTTTTTATTTTTAAATGCTGTTTTACCATAAGAGACCAAAAAATCCTTAAAAAAACAATTTTTTTTAAAAATTGGCTCCGAACGTAGGCAGTCACCTTTACCAGATTTGAAGAATTCTACGAACTGGATTCATTCTTGACGTTTTTAATGAATCCTTTCTCTCATATAGAGGACGATGTGACTCATACAATCGCAACATATTTTGATAATTACAATACGGAGGATGATAATTGGAAGTTATAACTATAAGAAATGACATTGTATTAAAATTACATCATAACGAAGAAAAACTCTGGAATTCAGTGAATGGAAATAGCTTCCCATTGTTGAGAAAATGTTCTCTGAAATTGAACTCTCCTTGCGTGTCACATATGCTTGTGAATCTTTGTCTTTCAATATGAAATACTTAAAATAAAAGTACCGATCAAGCCTCACTGACACTCAATTGGACCATTAAAGCTGTAATGGGGGGTGGCGCTATAGTAATGTTACAATGACGTAACTTTTAGAATAGAATTGGCTGCTGTTTCGCCATAACCATCACTTACGGAATTGGGGTGTGTATGCATCTTTTAATTTGCATTAGGATTATTTGTGTGCTTGCATGTGCGGTGCGTTGAGCCCATACTGTAAGTTGTGTTTTTCTTTTCATTTTCTTTTTGACTTATTGCTTCCTTGGGGGACTCGGGGCCTTGGGATGTCTTTTGGGTTTACCTGCATCCTATTCAGAAAGTTCCCCTTGAGGTAACTGATATGGTTAGGCCCTGATGACGAGACCTGTCGGTTACCTCTATGTTGATTTATGGTTCAGTTCCGGCACTTATACAGAATCTTGCCGTTGGTGCGTGGATGCCCAGAGTGCTTGATTTCTGTTTGTTTTTTGTCTATACTCGTATTATTTTTATCTATCTCTGTTGGATTATCAATTGGACCATTGTCTGAGAACTGGGAATTCGACTTAAGTGCCACATTACGAGTTGGCCTCAGATTTGCTATGTCAAATATTACATTAATTATCAATTTTAAGGTTATTTTGTTTAAATTAAAATTTGAATTTATGTATTAAACATTTATTTCGCATTAATATTTTCATGTTTAAATATTAACACTCCCTCCTCCTCTTCATTCGTCGGTGCCCGCTGAACTCACGCATTTCAGAAATATGCCCTCCTAGTAAAAAAATTTGCCGACCCCTGATTTGGAGTACTTATTAAATACCCGTTGGTTGCTTTCATAATTATGAGTGTTAAGGTACTTACAGAAAAATGAATAATAGCTCAATGATATTCCTTTTAAAAATTGTGTGGTTATTTGTTCACAACGAATTTGCTTTTAAATATGACATTTCGTGTATATTGTTAAATTCCACTTAGAACTCTTTGAATTTAAAAAAATGGAACATACAAATACATTAATATAATGAGAATCGTTTAACTTTTGAGGTGCTTTCAAAATTTCAAAAGAGTTCCAATTTTGCTGATTTTGTCAAAATAAATATCCTTGAATACAAATATGTAACCTCGAAACGACTGCATTGTCTGTAAAATGCGGAAAGTTCCAACTATTATCTGATACTTCCGCTATGACAGTTCACTTACCTCCATACTTAGCGAAAATAAGTAAGGAAAGAATACATGAAAATTAATTCTAATACCTGATTTTTATCTAAGAATAAATATGTTTTTCAAGTTGCCTCGAAATGAACAGGAGCACTGGTATATGTTTTGTTCCCACATCAAGGTTAATTCAATGTAAATCATTCCCGCGTCTGGCGCTCTGACATTGACTATCACGCTGGATTCGTGCTATATGTGATTATTTCACACTAGTAAACAAAAATTACTTTCTTCTGAAATAAGCACTCAGCCAGAAACTTTAAAAAATGTAAATTGTTATCCATTATCTTTTGGTCTGGTGGAAAGAATAATAAAAAAAAATTAATTTCAGTGTGAATTGGTGTTTGCTTTTTGTGAAATTTTTTTTCACTTTTAAGTTTACCTAAGTTCATTTAAAATACACTCTATCGCAAAAAAATATATGCACCCAGAAGGAAAGGAGCTGCTATCACAAAACTTTACATGCATGTAGTGTATGAGGAGATAACCAAATGATTACAAATTCAGAAGAACAGACCGTTTTATTAAGAAGATATATCATGAAAAAGGTTACAAATCAGTAAGTAGTAAATTCACCTCTGGCAGCTATACAAGCCGAAACACGGCGTGGCATCTAATCAGTGAGGTCACCTATGTCCTCCTGTGGAAGATCATGCCATAATCTTTGCAACTGGGCAGTTAATTCACCAGTATTCCGGGACGGTTTCAGTTGCCTTCCAAGCACGTCCCTGACGTGCTCTATTGGCGAGAGGTCTGGAGATCTCGCAGGACATGGGAGTACGTCATATCCTTGAAGACATAGTTGGGAGAGTCGCGCAGTATGTGGACGAGCGTTGTCTTGCTGATAAATGGCACGTGTGCGACTTGATAACATAGGCATTACAACTGGCGTTAAAATCTCGTCCACGTAACTTCGTACCGTCAAAGTGCGTTGAAGGACGACTAGAGGTGATCGTGTGTCCCAACAAATCGTTCACCACACTGTCACACATTGTGTAATCGCCGTATGCCTCTCGACAACAAATGCCGGATCGGACCGGTGGCCTGGCCGCCTTCACCCGCTTATGCGCTGGTCATCAGCATTGAGACTGAATCGGGATTCATCGCTGAAGAGTCCTCCAGTCGGTCACACGCCTCCAGTCGGTCACACTCCAGCTTGCTCGAGGTCGGCAAAAATCTATTCGACACTGCCTATGATGTGGGGTCAGTGGTAAGCGTCTCAATGGACGTCGGCTCCTTATACTTTCGTCGGCCAGTCGTCGTCTCCGAATGGTTTTCCTTGATACCACCAGTTGTCTGGAAGGTGGTAAATGACGTCGAACCGATTCATGCGACGTTGTTGGTGCGGACGTGGCCGCTCTTATGATTAGCGATCCTCGGACGCATTTGTGTTCTTGGGACTCCCTGACCCTCAGCGATGGTAGACTATTCCTTCCGTGATCCCTTCTTGCCAAAACCGAGCAACTACCATATCGCTCCAACCGAGGTGGCGGCCGATACGCCTGTTCGACCAACCTGCTTCTCGGAGGCCTACTATACGCCCCCTCTCAAAGTCCGACAATTGTTCGTTCTGTCGCCGATTACGTCTTAGATGCATCTCTAGTCACAATACCGTTCATCCAAGTCGACAGATTTGTTTGAATAACCCTATGGCACGAGAAATCATGCTTTTAAACTCTCCCAGGTGCGCATCTCATATGCGCATAGCGCGCTTACCCTTGTCTTATTGGAGTCGAAATTTTAATCATTTTCCTGTCTCTTACCAGACTACATTCCTGCTAAGTTTTGTGATAGTAGCTCGATTTCTTCTGGGGGCTTATATATATTTTTTTGTGACAGAGTGTATTTAATGATTAAATTAGAATCTGCCCAAATAAATAACAAATTACGGAAAATATAGAATGAAGTTAACGAGACAAAGAAACATTAGACAAGCCTTATGTTTTCGGTAATCTGCTGAGAAAGAAACAAGATATAAAGAGTAATTGAATTGGAGCTAAGTTATTCGTATTTAGTAAGGATTCATAAAATAAAATTTTAGGTTCTTTGAAAGCTAGTATTCTTCTGATGCTTGCAAATAAATAGACTGATTCGATACCCCAAAACTTCTGAAAGATTTATTAAATACTATTTTTAATAATAGATCTACATTCAAAGCAATATAATAGATAAATTGGAAAAAGGTGATTCCTTTCAACTTGCATTTGCACAACGAACTTACTAACGGATCGAATAATCTAACTTTGTTAAACTGGTGGTTCAAAAAAGGTCAGTTCTTACTATTAGAACCCTCCCGTTTACTGACAGCATAAATATAATCTCTTGTTACTGTGGTTGAACCGTAGTAATAGCACTGTTTAAGCAAGGAACAGCAAAATTTAGGCAAGAAACAAAATTCTAAATCACAACAAAACAGAGATATAAAAATATAATGTTCAACAAAATTAAGTAAAACAGATTTATTATCAGGATTGCTGAAATTTCCAATGTACGAATTTGGAACTGCAGAAAAATTCTGGGAAGCCACAGGAAGACGTAAATCGAGGCAAATCCTTAGCTTTCACAATTATAAACCGAGGTTTTATGTGTTCAGAACTTCTTGATGTACCTGGCATGGAATAACCATCAAACACTCTTTGAGGCCTATATTGTATGAATCATAGTAATATTTTTACTCTGAAAATATATCACTAAGTCTGGTTAAAAAATTTGGCAAACAAAACTTAAAAATATTCACTACAAATGAAATAAAAATGTCTTTATACTCCAAAAGGTCTTCCAATATTCCCCCACAGACTTTATTTTTACTCATTTATAGTAAGGATTTACTGTACACTGGACAGTTTGAACAAGCTCTCTTTTCTGATAAGGGAAGTCTTGGTATTCAGCAGAATGAGTCTTTATTTGAATAACAAATGACTAGATTTTTCTTACAGTAGTAAATGTTTTATTTATGTAGAGGATATTGACCATAAATGACATTGATCATAATTTCATCGTTGTATTTATTGAGAAAGATTTTTTTGTTATTAGGAGTGACTCCAAGCAATATAAACAACAAATTTTAAAAATGTAGTGGTGATTTATGATCAAAGTTTAATCTTTAAAGTTAATTTTCTCAAAACAGTAATTTTACTCTTACCGCGCACAATTTCTCAGAAATTGTTACCTAGAATGTAATGAAATTTTGTTGCTACATTAGAATGTAATGTAGCAACCATATAGATGCACTAAATGATTTTCCTCAAGTAAGAAATTTAGGAATTACAAATGTTTTTATGTAACAAAAAAATCAATATTTCAAATTTTTCAAAAATTTTTTTTTTTCTCGGGAACTATGCATTTTATTTTTATGGGGGGTTCGTCATTTTAATAACACATATCTCTATTAATTTAAATAAATGAATCATTGAGGCAATTCAAATGTAAGTAATGCTGCATGCAAAGCCTGTAAGAATATTTCCTTTACAACAAAAGCATTGTACTTTAAATTACATTTAAACATATTTTATACGTATAGATCCTTTTTAGGAACTTTATCTGAAAGAATAATTCTCTTTTAACGTGTGTTTTAAATTCCATATCCATAAAGTTACTAGATTTGTGGTTAATTGGAATCGAAAATGTGGTTACTCTTTCCCTTATTTTGTCATTTCAAAACATACCTGACCCTCAAATAACTTGATAGCCCAAAAATCAACATCACTCTCTGAACTGAGAGTAAACTATAATCCTTTAGCCTGTATTTATTACCGGGTGAGATTTTTTTTCTCATTTTGTTGATAATATGCAGAGCTGTAAGAATGCAAATGTATGGAGCAAACTAATTTAAATCTTATGGTGATTTAATCTGACTGATTTAATCTTACTTATAACCTTCTCGATCAATATGACTTCCTTTGACGGTTTCAAGGTACATCAGATCCTCATTTGATTGGAAGAAAATCTTCAATATCGTCGGTTCGTTGCATCTTAAGTATAATTTGTTGACATTATTCCAACGATATCATCAAATTTTTAAATTATGCGCTTAGTAGTCTTAGAGATTTAAAAGAAAATTCTTTTGAAACATTTGTTTTATTTTTCTTGTAATAATTTGTTTGATAAAGAAACTTTTCTAATTAAAAATCTAATGATCTATTTAAATATTGTAAGAGTTCTTTTTTGTTTTTTTTCCTTTTAGTTTTTTCTTCAGCTGAATATGCTGACTTCAGAGGGGAATATTATTAATTTTACATCGGTAACATGGAAAGATGCTGAGTTGCTGAAAGTTGCTGAGTTGCTGAAAGATTTAAGTAAATTATTGTCTCTCTTCCGCAGATCTTTTTTTTCGGTTGTTCAAATTCTGGAAAAGAAATTATTGATGACGTTAATTATGTTATGTGTAATGTCTACAATCATACACAAACTCACACAGTTGAATTTAACTTGTGGCTAGTTGTTTTTGTTACTGATTCGTGGAGCTTTAAGTACAATTATTTTCCAATATTGTTTCACTTTTATAGATCAATTTCTCAAAAAATGTCCTCAAGTATTCGTCATTCCCCGTTCGTCAACCTTTACCTAAAAGTAAAAATAAATGAGGAAAAAACAAATAAAAAATAAACGCGATACCTCTTTCATAAATATCGCAAAATCTACTCGCTTCCCTTTTTTATGTCAAAAGCGAAAGTGTACTCAGTAGAGCAAATCTTCACACTGCAATACCAAGGTTATTCTCCATTTTACTTTAAGCGCTTGAAAGGCATTTTTAGAAATACGAGGATGAATATCCCTTTATAACTTATATCAGATTAAATATATGCTTGTTTTTCCTTTGACCTGGTCAGTTTTAAACTGTAACCCATAATTAAAAAGAGTTCAGGCCACGCATTTGTATAGATCGTATCTTACGTGCCGTGTAGCTGCAAGACCGAGGAAAATATTCATTGAGTATTTTAAAATACAAGTTTAAAAACTACGTCAGAAGGTATGAAGGAAACAGCAAACTGAAATATACGAGGGAGGAAGCAAGTGTAAAATATCTATCGGATAAAGCAAAAAAAGAAATCTTTATTCGTTAAATAACTTTCCATTGTTTGATATCAAGTTTGAAAGGTAGAATTTTTTTATAATGTTCTATCAACTTTACCCATAATTAAACTCATAATTAAATTTTTAACCCATAATTACCCATTTTTAACCCATAATTAAAAAGAGTTCAGGCCACGCATTTGTATAGATCGTATCTTACGTGCCGTGTAGCTGCAAGACCGAGGAAAATATTCATTGAGTATTTAAAAATACAAGTTTAAAAACTACGTCAGAAGGTATGAAGGAAACAGCAAACTGAAATATACGAGGGAGGAAGCAAGTGTAAAATATCTATCGGATAAAGCAAAAAAAGAAATCTTTATTCGTTAAATAACTTTCCATTGTTTGATATCAAGTTTGAAAGGTAGAATTTTTTTATAATGTTCTATCAACTTTACCCATAATTAAACTCATAATTAAATTTTTAACCCATAATTACCCATTTTTAACCTATAATTAAAAAGAGTTCAGGTCACGCATTTGTATAGATCGTATCTCACGTGCCGTGTAGCTGCAAGACCGAGGAAAATATTCATTGAGTATTTTAAAATACAAGTTTAAAAACTACGTCAGAAGGTATGAAGAAAACAGCAAACTGAAATATACAAGGGAGGAAGCAAGTGTAAAATATCTATCGGATAAAGCAAATAAAGTAAAAAAAAATCTTTATTCGTTAAATAACTTTCCATTGTTTGATATCAAGTTTGAAAGGTAGAATTTTTTTATAATGTTCTCTCAACTTTTGTTTTTAAAAGTCTCCTTAGTGAGACGTTTACCTCTGACGTAAATATTTATTTCTTTAGGATTAACTATATTTTAAAACACAATCATTTACGTATATACCATTTACGTATACATATATGTATAATGTGCTAGAAACAAGGTAGTCACAGTAAACATTTTTACCTTGGAAAATAATAAAATGAAAGCATGTTAACGATATTTCAGTCATGCATTGTAATTAATGTTAGTTTGTACAAAATCTAAAATAATGCATGTTTAGCCTCAAGTATTGAATAAAGGTGACTAATTCCAAATACCATTCTTACACAGCTGCAATAAAATTAGTAGATGTGTTCTAGATAGATAACAAAGCATGTTGGCACCGTTTATTCCCCAAAGAAGGTAAAGTAGGTTAAAATAAGTGATTAATAACGAGTCAGGGCTCATCTGGTAATAGGTTATCAATGGCGTGGCGTTATAATGAAAAGTCTGAACAAGAGGGGAGAAATACGTTATAAACCGTTAATTCTGTCTCTCATACCAACAGTCATATAATAAACAAAAGTAACAAAAATAAATTATCGTATTAATCATATAATAAATATTTGTCTATTTTCAGAAACATGCCCTAATACGGAATAATAAAAATTCAATGCATTTGCTGGGAATCAAGCGTATACATCGCCAGATATTTTTGTGTTGTTGCTGACCGCCAAACAAAATATAGTAGCACTTAAGGTATCCATACACCTTTAAAATGGCATTTTCGGTGAAACTATCGTTTTTTTCCCTTCCAATAATATTAACCCTTTATGTACCACATTATGAATTATTAAACGAAAGCTCACATAAATTTTTATTTATGTTAATTCAATACTAACTAACAAATAAATGTATAAAAGGTATTACTCACCTTCTTAAAATTAAATATATACCACTAGTTAATTGAAGTGGTACTTTAAAGTACCGCCAGTATTATAGGGTTACAAAAATCTTCAAACTTTGAACATTATTCAGAATGTTTAAAGAATTATATAATTATTTATTCTAAAACGCAGAACAATTTTAAATATAATGAAATTTTAACTTTGATTATATTAAAAAAAACATTATTTTTTAATTTACACATAAAAAAATTAGATATTCTGCATTTTGAATGAAGTTTTGATTGAACTTTTCTTTGTGCACAAACCTCACAGAGATCTCGATTAATACACAGAGCTTAATATTTTATAATTCTAATTCTGTTTGAATTTATAAATCTGGGGGTGTTTAAGGCTGCTATGTTCTAAGAAAAAAAATCGTATTTCCCTTTTCCTCTTCTTGCAGATTCTTGTGGTGGGAGGAGTCCAGTTGACAGTTCGAGAATTCCACCCCCCTTAGGATTGACATTTTGAGGCATTGTAATGGCTCTCTCTCTGTAGGGTGGTTAAGTTCTGCCCCCAAATTTTTTATTCAAAATATATTTTTGTCAACTATTTACAGGTACATAAATTCTGATAATCAAATAAATTGGTATTGTAAGATAGTCTGAACTTTTCTGCAAAGTGCTACAGGATTCATTTTATAAATTTCGTCCACCGAAGGAAGTTATGAGCGTTTAAAACCCACTATACCATATTTTTCCCGAATAATTTAAAATTTAAAATATTAATTGCATTTTTTTTAAAGACGAAAAATGTACACAAATGTAAAATTTCTTTCTCTATGACGGAGTACAATTTTTTAAAAAAAATCTTTGAATCCAAGTCGGCAATCCGTGGGCAAATTTTCTCCATAGGTTTAAATTGAGGTGAGCGAATCCAATGGGGTTAGTAAATAGCAACCTTAATACGGAAATGGTTATTTTTAATGTAATAATTGTGTTATAAAGTTATTTTTAGCGTTTTCCAAAAATTAATTTTTTCATCGGTTTTCATTACTTCCTATAACAAAAAGTGAAACCTAAAATGCCTTAAAATTTTGCATACTTTATACTACTTTGTACTTTATACATCTATAACGGTATATAAAATGAATAGACCATGCTCAGGATTTCAGATTATTTAGTTTCTTGTTTACATAGGTATAAATTGCGAGTGACAATGAATTTTAAGTGATTTTTCTGAGAGTCTGTAGGTTTAATTGCTACAGTCTCTCAGATAAACAGAGTATAACCCTGAGAATAGTCTATCCTCTAGAGAAAGACATTATCTTCATTCTCCAATTTATAAAATGGTAATATATTTGTTTCTTTTTGAGTTATCATGTTTCGGAGAAATGTCAAATTTTCACCCAGTTTTTCCAGTTTTCCCTCCTGAAAAAAATATTTTAAAATAACAGCTAATTTTTTTATTCATTTTTCCAAGTATTAATTTACTTGTCATTATAAAAAAATAGATTAAAAAAATTCGAAATATTTCAAAAATTCGCCTCCGAAGGTGTGCGGATACCTTAATGTTACCTAGATAAGTATCTCCCTTACACTTCATATATCTGCACTTTGCGAAGAAATTGCATTGAAAATTTAATATAAAAATGTAAGAAACTTTTGCTAAATTTCAAGACTTGTAATTGATAATATTTGATGCTATAAGCTACTATAGCAAAAATGTATTAAACCTTGGCCCTCTGCATTTATGAGCGAATCAGGATCTTAAAATAATGTGTTTAAGAAAATGCCTTAGGCAATTCGTGATGCCATTCGTTAGAGTTTTGTTCGCGATAAAAATAGGAGAAATTAATAAATTTCGCACAAAATTAATACAATTTACTCTTTAAACGGATGAAGTCATTCCTTACTTTTACTATTATAATTATCGGACAGTTTTTTTTTTTCTGTACCTGTGGTACCGTATTTTTCGGACCATAAGACGCCCTTTTTTACATAAAAAATATATTTAAAATAGGGGTGCGTTTTATTGTCAGAAGGTAACATTAAAATTAAAGGAATATTTCATCTTATATATCTATGATGCCCGGTATAAAGAGCTTAAGTCAGAAAAAGTGATTAATAGATATTTGTTAGTATTGATAAAAAAATATTTTGACTGGTATAAAAGGCTTAAGTCCATCACTTTTGTATACAAAATGACATTTCTTTGTACAAAAGACTTAAAAGTCGAAATTATAGTTCTGCGATTCAAGTTATGCCTTTTTGATTGCTTGGCGTAAAACATTCATGACTGGTATAAAAGGCTTAAGTCACCTTGTGTCTTTTTACAACAAGGTTTGCTCCACAAACTACTAGTGGACAGAACAGAATTACAACAAGTTGTATGCATGGTGAAAAAGACATTAATTTTCAGGACAGTATTAGTCAAAACCAGGTTTCAAATGAAAATAAAGAGAAGAAATGGTCTAGAAAAGTCCGAAAAAATAGAAAATAAAAAATGAATTAAAAAAAAGCATATATAAACAGCAGCGGTAAATTAATTGGACAAATAAAATTGGAGCCTTGAAGAGATTGAAAAAAAAAATGCAATATGTTGTTACATGAAGAAATATGATGTGCAAACTCCAAGAAATATTGGGATATGGATTCTAGAAATAAAAGATCAGCATTTGTAGCTGCTCATGTAACTTCTAAAGAATGTTTAGTTAGTAGAAAGAGAAACCCTGAATATTCAAAAACAAGGAACATTACTAATGAGTATTTTCTACAGATAAATGGTACAAGGCTTATTGTTTGTAAGGAATCTTTTTGTAAAACTCTTGGCGAAAAAGAAAAATTCATAACAAATGTTTTGAAGAATAAATCATCCAGTACTTCGGGCATCACATTTCCTGATAAACGGGCTAAATTTCCTCCAGCCAGCAAAAATCAGAAGAACCTTCTGCGGTTAGATCATATATCAAGTCCTTTCCATCGTTTGAAAGTCATAACACTACAAGAGTTAATGATAAATAATATCTGCCGGCTCATTTAAATTTGAGAATTTTGTACGAGCTGTATACTGAAAAAAATTAAAACCTGTATCTTGAAATATTTGTGAGGCAGAGTTTCATAAAATGAAATTATATTTTAAAAAGTAGAAGGTCGACACGTGTCATAAATACGACACTCTAAAAATGAAAATAACAATAGCTGAAGTTGAATGTGAAGCTAGATATTGAAGCTGAAAATTCAATTAAAATCCGTCACGAAGCAGCTGAGTTTGCATATGAATCGAAAAGAATTGACAAACAGGGTGTAAAAAATGACCCAACAAAAAATGTTACACGTTCGATCTCCAGCAATTTTTAATGACACCGTATGTTTTTTCGTCAATTTCATTTTACAAACGACAACTTTGGACGTACAATTTAACAATTCACGATACTACAAGTGGCAAATCTACCATGTGGCATGAGGTCATTGCCGGCCGTGGAGCTAACGAAATAGTCTCTTGTATGCACCATCACATAAAGTCTTTAACCAACAATTTCTAAAATCTTACTTATTATTCAGATACATGTGGTGGACAAAACCAAAACAGTTATCTTTCAGACATGTTTTTGAAAGAGATGATGGATTTCCCTCATATTTCGACGATTGATCACAAATTTTTGATACCTGGTCACACCCAAACGGAGTTGTAGTGTTGTCCTGCTCTTATAGAAAAGCAAAAGAAAAACATGCAGTACCAATAAATCCCCCGTACGATTGCTATCAGCTAGTGAAAGGAACAGGCAAAAAAGAAAATCAAATTGACGTCTATGAAATGACACAGGAAGATTTAAAAAAAATTCCTTGGAATGTAGAAAGATAGTTTAGTAAACAGGAAAATAAAAACTCTGAAGTTGGTCCTTTTAAGTGGCATTTTATTCAATGGCACGAGAGGCGAAGGAGTCATACAATATATAGCAAATCTTCAAGACGCCGAGTTTTTAAAAGTAAGCTTTCTGCATCGTGGTAAAAATAATAATGTAACACAAACTTCTCGTGTAAAAAGGTACAAGGACACCGTTCCGTATTCAACCGAAAAAAAGGAAATATCTGTTGGACTTGCTTCCACTGATACCACCAATATTCCATCCTTTCTACTTGGAAGTAAAAACAGCATGAAATTTTGAAAATTCGGATCCAGATCTTGAAGATAACGTTCCTTACAACACTCCCAGGGCCGGATTTTCCTATAGGCTAACTAGGCTTCAGCCTACGGCCTCAAGATCAAGAGGGGCCTACATTCAAATTCTTAGCAAAATTTTGATGAACTTATAGAAGAATTCTGTGTGAAAAAGTTTAGAAAGAAATTCTTCTAATCTACTATTTCGTTTTAAATGTATACTTGGATTGAATCAGTTCTTATATAATATAACTATTAACATAAAATTTAATATGATATACAATTTGATATTTTCTTTTTTGTGATCTGGATTTTGTTTGAATAAAGTTCCATTTTTGGTTTAGTTTAAGACTTAAAATTCATAATAATTCATACTTAAGCTTTAAATGTGAATTATTATGAAATAAATTTATCTGAATTGAATTTGTTTCAATCTTCAATGTATTGAATATATATAGGTTAGTACCAATAACAACATGTTTCATTTAATATATTGATATATATTTATCACAGTAATGATGTATTTCATTAACTCTCATGTAATTTACAAATTTAAAAATGAGAGGTGAAAGGGCCTCGTAAGTGGAATAGCGTAGGGCCTCTTTTCATCTAAATCCGGCCCTGAACTCTCCTTAAAAATATTAGCTATCAATAAATCAAATTAAGGTTATTTTAAATGATATTAATTTCGTGTAATCAAAATAAAAATTATTTTACATTACTTAAGTTTTATCATATGAATTTCAATTACTTTCCGTGACAAAAATCAAAAATCCTTTACAATAGTGTTAGTTAAAAAGGAAAAAGTAAAATGAAATTAAAAAATATTTGTAATCAAAAGGGCGTAAGTCAAAAAACATTTAGTATAAAGGGCTTAAGTCAGCACTCATAAACAAACAAAAGTGCAAAAAATTATTGAAATATAACAGTAAACCATTATTTGCATTTTAATCATAAAAAGAAATTATATATTTGCATAACAAACTAAAATATCGCTCTTTAAATTATCTCAATTTTTTTGTAAAAATGTTCAAAAATTAAAATCCCTCTACTGAAAAATCCCTATTTTTGACTTCAGCCCTTTATACCTAGCTTCATATATATATATATATATATATATATATATATATATATATATATATATATATATATATATATATATATATTGTATATATATATATTGTATATATTTATTATATATTATTAATTATATTAATTATAAATATTTTTTATCTTCAAAAAGAAAGAAATTCAAAATATCCTTATATACTTAACAAAATACAAAATATTCTTTTCTAAAAATCTCCCATAAACTTGAGGTGTGTCTTATGGTCCGAAAAATACGGTAATTTGGCATTTCTAAGGTTGGGCGAAAACTTACTGCATATACAGTGGAATCTAGATCTATCGTTTTTCAAGGGACCGATTGAAATGAACGATAAATGCGGGAAAACTATAGATGAGGAAACATAACAAAGCATTATGATCGTTGGGACTGGATAAAATGAACGACACATACGGAAAAACGATGGATCCAAAAACGATCGATCGAGATTCCACTGTATATATAAACGCTATACATATTATAGTACATATTTTATATTTTATACAAAATTATGGTACATATTATTAGTCATCCAAACGCACGTCAGTCATCTTAATTATTTTTTATGTGATCCACATTTTATTTTAATCGCTACACAAGCATGGACAACAAACAAACATGTACATAAAGTAAATTGCGGAACTATTGCCGTAACGTGAGGTGAGAAATCAAATGAGATGGATTCAAAATATTTCTTTAAATCATGCACCTTCATCATGGGCAGGTAACGAACAGACCTCAAACGAAATGATTCGAAATTCAACAGGTAAGACCATACGTAAATGAAATTGTTATCCTGTTTGATGGCCGGTATTGATTGGATTTAATGTAAATAGCTTCAAAATACCTTATCCCCAATCCTTACATTTATTGTACTTTGATGAAAGTTTACCACCATTAAAACTTCCTTATCGAGACTTTAATTACTATAAAATAATATTTAAAATCATTTTTGTGTTCGGAAATGATTATTATTCTTAAACGTAAGTTATAAGACCGCCGTTCCTTAACAGTTTAAATTAGCATTCAATAATTGTCAAAGTCTCACATGTGACTACTAGATGTGCGAATAAAAGAAAAAAAAGTTTCATTTTGGGCAGTTTGATTATTTTTCAATAAATTGCGTATCCTAATGTTATTAAATATGGTAGAATTATTTTTATAATTAAGGATAACGAAAGTGACAAAATATAGAATATATATTTCCTTATAAAAATTCAAAATATCAGTAATCAAATATCGGTATTCAAAATATCAGTAAAAAGTAAAATTGATGGTTTTTTTTAGACAGAAATATGAGGATAATTTTTAGTACAGTATCTATCACCTAAGTACATTTATTATAAAATAGTAAAACTTACTATGTTGCTTTAACAGACAAACTTCTATTGAATTTAAAGTTCTTTACATCATATATACTTAACCCTTCAGTGGGCGAGCAAATTTTTGGAACACCGGCAGGCGCACTTGGCACAAAGTGCAACGTCTCTTTCAACCTTGATTATTTTTTTTGTAATAAACTTTTTTGTTCAAATTGAAAATAATAATTCTCCGTTTTATGACGAGATATAAAATGTTTATAATATTGAGATATATTTATAATTAAAGGTCAAAGAATGCAGATACAATCGCCATATTTCAAAACTATCCGGCTTATTGGATCAAAGGACAACTTGCGATTGGATTCCTTTTATGTCCAAAAACCTAAAAACTAATGAGATTGTCCATGTTCGTGATATGCGATATACCGTGTAATATCTGCGCATTTGATCGAGTACATTAACTCCTGATTTTGCCGTGTGGTAATCCTGTATAATCGTGAGTTTACCACGGTTAAATCACGACTATCAATGAATGGAAAGGAATACAAGGGTCAGAAAATCAGATCTGCATTAGAAAGAGTGCAGCTATAAATAGAAACTGCTTAGAACATTCAAACCTTACATGTAGAAACAAACCATTCAAAATGACGAAAATGTTGAACTCTGTACACGGGCGCGCCCGCTGGAGGTTAAGCTAGGTTTTAATACTAAGCCATCCCCTTATAATAAATTCATAGAAACAAGTTTGATTGATTTACTTTCCACGTTTTCAGAATTAACAAAATGTAGGAATTTTTTAATTGTGTAATGAACTGCGGTATGTTAGACGAATGACTTAGTATGTAACTTTTGAGATTTACCAAAACCTAATTATTTAACTTCAAGGATTCAACTCCCCTTTTTTTCAAGATAGAGTTATTTTGATTTACTTTGTTTTCATAACAAGAAATATCCGAGTTTAGGAAAACATCTGCCACAAAGAGAAAGTCACTTGGCTGCTATTCACTAGATACACATCAACTCAAAAAAATGTATCCTGTGAATTAAAAAAAAAAAGAATGTACGAGGATTTAGTTGAGTAGACAGCCTTATTATCTTAATTGTCTTAGAAGTATAATCATCTAAATCATCTTAGTAGCATTATTACTTTGGTCGCTCGCACTCTCCTTCATTTTCAATGTTCAGTGACTATAAATAGCTTGCCAACTCATCAGTTTAGAGATCACAAACGCTGTCATCTCGTGATACTTTTTAGCATAGGTTATCGTGAAAGGTGTTACGGCCAGTAGATTATGATAATCAGGTGAAAACATTATTGAATTCACATACAGCGGGTATATATTTCAACATTAGTGGAAGCTTAGTGAATATATATTGATGTAAATTTTTAATATGATGTAATTCTCACTTTAACTCACTTTAACATATAATGATGTAATTCTCACTTTATACAGCGGTCGCGCCCGTGTATAAAGTGCAACATTTTCGTAATTTTCAATGGTTTGTTTTTACAAGTAAGGTTTGAATATTCTAAGCAGTTTATATTTATAGCTACACCCTTTCTAATGCAGGTCTGAATTTCTAACTCTCGTATTCCTTTCCATTCATTGTTAGTCGTGATTTAACCGTGGTAAACCAGCGATTATACTGGATTGCAATCTATATATATATATATATATATATATATATATATATATATATATATAACGTGTAGGTATGCGGCACAAAAATAGACGATATTTCTACACTCCGAATGGCAACGGCTGCAACTACCGGATGTAAACATTAGCGACCGTCCGTAATTTAAAACCGCGAGTGTGTAGTGGTGACAATTACAACCGCTGATCGTTTGACAAAATATGTTTAGACCTATCAAATCCAGTGTTTAGTCATGGACAGTTGTATGTAGGTTTATCTAGAGTACGTTCTTTTGATTCCGTCACTGTAGTATCTCCTGTATGTAGTAATCTCACTTTAGTAATCTACACTATATTTTAGTACTTGGTGAATTTTTACTCTGTTTTATAAGTGAAGAAAATTTTCCCAACAATTTATTATTTGACATGATTAAGTGGAGATATCTTAATTGTAAACAATAGTACATACAGAGAGTGATGTAATCCACACTATATTTTAGTACTTGCTGAATTTTTACTCCATATTTTAAGTGAAAAACATTTTTCCCAACAATTTCTTATTTGCTGTAATGATAAAATGTAGATATCTTAATTTTGAAAAATTGTACATACAGAGAGGAATGTAATTTTTAAAATCATTAGTGTTGGGTTTCTGAGTCTTATCTTTAACTCTTCTGAAGTAATGGAAATTCACATTTTTTAATCACGATGTTTTAGAATCAGCCTTATAGTGAATTTAGAACTGATTATAATTTTTTTGGCTGAGCTCCCATTACCCCTTAAAAACGTATATTGATTATGACAGGTAATCGTAACATTCCTAATATATGTTACTTTCAGTTGAGTTGTTTTGCAAAAGAAAATATATAACTAAAAGCAACCATGCTGGTCGCTCAGCGGCTAGTACGACAAAATTATGAGTTGATGTAGTAAATCAAATGTGCAGCTATTACACGGTATTCCGCATATCGCGAAGATGGACAATCTCATTGTTTTTTAGGTTTTTGGCCATAATAGGAATCGATTCGCAAGTTGTCCTTAGATGCATTAAGCCAGACAGTTTTGAAATAATGCGATTGTATCTGCATTCTTTGGCCTTTAATTATAAATACATCTCAATATTATCAACATTTTATATCTTGTCATAAAACGCAGAATTAATATTTTCAATTTGAAAAAAGAAAGTTTATTACAAAAGGAATAATCAAGGTTGACAAAGACGTTGCACTTTATGCAACGCGCGCTGCTTGTGTACCCAAATATTGGAGCGCCCGCTGAAGGGTTAAAAAATATTTATGGTTGTACAGATATTCCTCGACTTACGACCGAGATAGGAACCGAGACATTGACCGTAAGTTGAGTTGATCGAAAGTCGAGTTTCAAACTTTTTTTTTGTATATCCACATACATACATTTATTTTTTACTTTTATACGTAATTTAAAATACATTATTTGGAAGACATAAATTATTCTTCGCCATCACTACTTATTATGTTAGTAGAATCCATTGGTTCAGAATTTGCGACAGAAGATACGTTGCAAGTAATGTTAAACAATGTTATCCAAGGTAGTCTGAACAATTTTCGTCATCTTTTCTTCGTATATTGTCAGATAGCAAACCAAATTTTCCCGAGTACGACGATTTAGGACCTGTTCACATAGGAGTCCGTTGCGTTGCGTTAAGGAAAAGATGACGTTGGGACGAAAATAAACCAATCATAGGCGTTAAAAATTTCATTGCTAATCATTTGGAGGCATATGATTGGTTTATTTTCGTCTCAACGTCATCTTTTCCTTAACGCAACGCAACGGACTCCTATGTGAACAGGCCCTTACACTTGTAATATTTCTTCATTTGGATCCATTGCCTCTAATTGTTGTTGTCTTTTATTAATATGATGAAAAGCTGAAGCCATTTCTGAAGTGATTGAAGGTTTATTAGATTTATCGTGTGGATATCGAAACTATTGCATCATACATTTTTATTATTGCAAAATATTGCATCATATTTTTTAATAATTATGTAATACATGTACTGTACATTCTAGGAACCGTATTTTTGAGAAAAATATAATTTTTTTAAATTTAAAGATTTTGATCGTAAGTGCGAGCTGTCTGAATTCGAGGAATCCGTGTAACTTTCACATAGCCTTTAAAAGTTATTTAAGTTTCACCTTGTTTTATGTTTTATGCTTCTGCAATTTACATTTCAACTTCCCTCACAATTCCACAGACATTCATTAAATAGAAATAAAGGTTACCCATTATTCTTCCTTCCTTAAATATGTTCAAAAATTATAGCAAAAAGTCTAAAAAACAATAAATCAAATTAAGTTCTTTTTTTTTTTTTGCTTTTATCTGCACAGAAACACTTGGTATAAAATTTAAAGGTCAGCTGATAAAGTTAAAATTATATGTTTTTTTTTTCCAAGCGGCAGTGAAATGATTCATAATGAAGGCTGATCGCATAAGTAGATAAATAGCCTTTCAATGTGGTAGCATTCTCGAAATAACCGTTATCTCCTCTCCATCAAACCCCAGTTCTCCGTCTCGCTGCACGCTATGTGTAGTGAGAAAGAGTGGTTTCGTTTTCATGAAAATGGAAATTAGGATGATCTGATAACAGTGCAGCTCTGAGAGCGTAACCCTAATATAACACCTCTTTGATGAAGGGAACTGACAGATATGTAACTGAACAAATACAATCTTTGTCATTTGAAGCAGCCTTGAAGAACAAATGCCGAATCATTCTTATAGAGAGCTTAATCCTAATACTGTATAACACCTCTTTGATGAAGGGAACTGACAGATATGTAACTGAACAAATACAATCTTTGTCATTTGAAGCAGCCTAGAAGAACAAATGCCGAATCATTCTTATGGAGAGCAGAACCCTAATATAACACCTCTTTGATGCAGGGAACTGACAGATATGTAACTGAACAAATACAATCTTTGTCATTTGAAGCAGCCTAGAAGAACAATTGCCGAATCATTCTTATGGAGAGCGTAACCCTAATATAACACCTCTTTGATGAAGGGAACTGACAGATATGTAACTGAACAAATACAATCTTTGTCATTTGAAGCAGCCTAGAAGAACAAATGCCGAATCATTCTTATGGAGAGCGTAACCTTAATATAACACCTCTTTGATGAAGGGAACTGACAGATATGTAACAGAACAAATACAATCTTTGTCATTTGATGCAGCCTAGAAGAACAAATGCCGAATCATTCTTATGGAGAGCGTAACCCTAATATAACATATAACACCTCTTTGATGAAAGGAACTGACAGATATGTAACTGAACAAATACAATCTTTGTCATTTGAAGCAGCCTACAAGAACAAATGCCGAATCATTCTTATGGAGAGCGTAAGCCTAATATAACACCTCTTTGATGAATGGAACTGACAGATATGTAACTGAACAAATACAATCTTTCTCATTTGAAGCAGCCTAGAAGAACAAATGTCGAATCATTCTTATGGAGATAGATCAGAAATTTAGGTGTTATATATTTCGACCCATTGTGGTTGTCATATAAGTAATAGGTACATTAAGTAACGAAGAAGCGTCTTTCCCCTCAAATCATTGTGGTATCCAAGTACTTTCGGTAATGTAGCGTACACATACTAACACGCATCTTTAAATTCCTAGGTATAAGACAAGGAGATTTATCATATCAGGTATTTCCATTGATAAATTTTCTTTGTGCAGAAAATTATATACCTTTTATTGTCTATAATAGTTATTGACATTTTCCAGTTGGTTGTATTTTCGAAAACTGTTTTCTTGTTTTACTCTACGTTTTCACACGCGTAATCAGTTTTTACGTTTTCCTGTGTTATGCTCCGCCCCGCACGTTCATTTTTATTCTCGTTTTCGTCTATCTTACTCTTTTCATAATGCTTAATGGCTATGTCGCAACCGTGACTTTAACAGAGGTCTGATTAATTTCATTATTATGTAGAGTAAACCATAACTGCACATCATTCATCAACTTGTTATGTTTTGTTATGTGTCTTTTAAAAGCGATAAATCGTGACAGAAGGCCCTGCAGATATTTGAAATGTGATCGTCCATATCTTTTCGGATGGAATTTGGGTTTCTTCCGGTTCAGCTCTCTCTCTCTCTCTCAGGAGACTGACAGTTTCTGGTCACAAAAAATGAATCAGAACTTATCGGTAGGCGACCACGCCCCATTTTTCCCCGCGTACCGGTTTTGTGTATCGTATTCCATAATTAATAGAGAGTGACTATTGATAAATGAACGAATCGTGATTCTCGACCGAACATAGGAATATAGCGAGGATTTTTCAATAAGAAAATACGCATTCGGTTGAGTTTTGGAAAAAGGCTTGAATCGAAAGAGGCTAAAAAGTAAATTTCGAATTTTCTCCATTGTTGGAAGACGTAGTTAATTCAGATAAATATGCCTGTACAAAATTATTCATTAGGTAACATTTTTTAAATTTTATTTTTTTAGCTGACCACATTTAAATCACTGTACGAAATTGCATTCACGATTAAAATTTACTTAGAATAAATTTTGCGCTATGAGCGCTATACGTAAAAATGCGCTATGTGTTTATTTTATATATCAGATGTAATCTGTTAATCTTTTTATTTTCTAGATTTTGCTCTACAGTGTTAGAGGTAAAATTCTGGAATAGAAAACCATAACTCTTGAGATGCTTATGGAAGAATATATGAGCTGTTTTCTGGAGATTACATTCCCTATTTATCCTATTTTTTCTACAAATAGGAATTTTTAGGAATTTTTAAGAGTGTTATAAACATCGACTGAAAATTTCATAATCTAGCATAAAAACCTTATTCTGTAGATCCATCATTGATATTAATTTAAAAAAAATCCTTTTCCTCGAGGATTTCACTGTTGCAAGATCTACTGTTTTGAGTTTTTTAAAATTAATTTTAATCGATTCTTCTGTCCAACAATTTACAATTTCGTAATACACATGTCTGCGTAAAGTAATCAACTAATCAGTAAAATCTTTTGCAAACGGGTTTAGTCCCATATCTGCTTGAAATGTCTTTGGACGAAAGCTATATACAAAATATTTTGTTTCCATGGTTCATGTTTACAATAATATGGATTTATAGCCGAAATGATATAAATTTCGCTCCTTCAACTGTAATTTAAACTAAACAAACTTTGCAACTTTCCATTGTGCAAAACTGACATTAAGAACTTACTTCTCTGTTCATCCCTGTTACAATTTATATGCAATAGCAACTGTTTGCGTGATTATATAATTTTGTTACTTATTTTTACCATTCAGCCTGACTTGGTTTCTAGGCAATATCATACACTTGAAGTGCTTCTTCAAATGCACGTTTTAACAAAATATTCATGAAAATTCGACAGTTCAACATATGGTCCGAAGATCTGTTGCACTGTAAATTCTGATAAATAAAGATTATCCTTTAGTTTAGACTGGTTTAGAGCACTGGTTTAGAGCAACCACTGGTTGCTCTAAACCAGTGGTTCCCAACCGATAGTCCGCGAGAGCCTCTGGAGTGGTCTGGCACCATATATAAAAAAGTTGCCAAATGAATGGGGATTTTGAAAGCAATGGTCATTGAACTAGATGGGCATCCGATGACTATCAGGTGTTGAATTAACATTTCTTAAAGGTTTAACATAATTATTTTAATATTAGAAAATGGTACATTAAAATGTGAGTACGTTAATCCTGTATCCCTTTTGCTTGAGGGATACTCTATACCCACATACCCCCCACCGGTAAGTACTCCACACTCAAGTTGGTGGAAGATGGTGGTGGTCCACACACGGTTCAATTTCTGGCTTAATGGTCCGCAGACTTCTACGGGTTGCGAACCACTACTCTAAACTAATAGCTGAAATATTTGTTTTCCAGCATCAGAGTTGAACTGAATAGACTAGTTTGTAGTGACAATTCACTTTACCCTCAAAGTCCTGGAAAAATCAAATTTTCTTCAGTATGAGTACAAAAATTGCTGCCTTCTAACTAAAAATTAACCTTACACGTTCATTTTTGTGACATATAAAAAATATATGGTAATTTTCTTTACTTTACTCAGGTAAAAAATTTTAATGAATGAACAAAAATGCAAACTAAAGGTAAAATATGTTTTGCCCAAATGTAATAACATAATAAACTTCCACTTTTGTATTACTTTACTTCCTGTGCCACCATCTGAAGATATCAGAAGGAAAAGCCAGATCTCGATTTCCGCTGGAATTTACGAAATTTAATTTGTTTCATGCTGGAAGTTTAATTATGACATACAATGTTGACATACAATGTAAAAACTATAGGACATTTACAATTCAAAAGAGTAATAATCGTATATGAACCGGAGTGCAGTTTTCTGGGATTAACTCCTATTTTTTGATCGCATTTACGTCAAACTTATTGATGTGTTATACTTGCTCAGTAGGCGTCATTTTAAACGTCCTGAGAGCGTTTATGATTCGATTGGGTGTGCCTTTCTCATAACTGTAACTTACATAATGAATGAATACGTCAGAAAGGATTTATCTAAAGTGAATATCAAAAATGTATAACCACTAACGTTCTCTAAGAGCGTCAATTTTTTATGAAAAGCAAGATGGATGAGTTTAGGAGAAACAGGTACAATTACGTTTTAAAATATTGTTGAATAATAGAACAAGAAAATCAAACTTACAAAGTGTCTGGATACAGTAAAAGGACTAATTCTAACTTAACATTTCTTACTAAGAAAATTATGCTTTTTAAAAGTTGACTAAATGTGTAAATGAGATATCTTAACCATTCTGGAAACATAAAGGTATAATTATTGTAGCCAGAGAAATATACGTTAAATAATATTAGAACGAAGACATAATAATTGTAAAGGAAAAATATTAAAATAAGGAAACACATGCGATAAATTCTCAGTGTAAGAAAACTCTAGAATTGCAGTGGAAAATTAACTCATCATTTCAATACTGCAAGGCATACCATAAATAGCAAAATGCCACAGTATAAAGCTTTTTTGATGCTACTGCAGCGTTAATAATAAAGAAGCGATCTAGGTATTGTGTTGAAGTTAACATAAATATGTAAGAAAAAAACAGCTGCTTAATGTCTCCTTTGTTTCCCCTCCTCCCTCCAAGGACGAATTTAGTTTCTTTTCAGACGGCCATTCTGTAATCCGAAGAGAACCCGGAACACGTTGTCTTATATCGAATATCGCATTAATAAACACGCTGTTGCATCTGATGACTTATTCGCGTCTCTGAGAGCATAGCTTAAAATTTGAGAGCATAATATGTTTCGGATATTCATTGCATCTTGCAGAAAACCATGACTAGACTTGCGAAACCCATGGAGTCATTTTAAACGAATCTTTTCGAAGCAAAATTGATTTACCCAGAAGAACTAAACGAAACTTTTTGCTAGCAAAAATGATTGCAATCATGTGTCACACGATTATTAGCGATGAAGTCCCTAAAATTTTATTATTTTTTATTTTTTTTCTTCCAGTGGCAGCGATAAATACCTTTAGATTTTCTTAGATTTAATATTTTGTTGGTTATTAAGTTCAAACTGTCAATGGAAAACAAATCGGGATTGAATCTGACTTAGATTTGTTGACACTCTAAACGACGGGAATTTCAAAATACGAACTCAAGGGTTACTAAGGTAAATTAAAATGGGCCTCAATCTGGAAGAAAAAAATTTTAATGATGATTGAAATAATATCAAAAATTAATTTAAGGAAGCTAAAAAAATTCCTTCTTTCTTGAAAGACGAAAGATCCTTGTCTCTAATATGATTATTACTATTATTATTATTGTAATTTTGTCGTTTTCTTCTCTTTCTAAGTCCAAGGTATGTGTTGTAGCATTTCTCTGGTTGAGTACTAATCACTTAAATACGTTGAACAATGGATAAAATGGTTTGAATGTGTTTTGAAAAGGGAATCAGTTTAAAAATGGTTACACACACCGCTACGTTAAACATTTAGAAATAAATGTATCATTTTGACGATGGACGTTATAATGTTTACGGCCGTATGATTATATTTTTAAACTTTCCTTTGTTTGTAACAGAAAGAAATGCTATCAAGAAATATTTAAGTCATTATCAAAGGAGAAACCGAACTTTTTAAAAGATTTTTTTAATAAAAAATGTGCTTTTCGAGGCCAATAAAATAAAAGAAAACTTAAAACTAATGAGGATTTGTGCAAGACAATTTTTAATAGATAAAATTTAATTTTATAAACTAAATAGTATTAAAATAAATTATTGGAGCTTAATGTAAGATATCTTCGAAAATGATTACTGGTATTTTTAAAGCATTAATTATAGAGATTTTATTTTTACCATGAAGACTTTTAGCTCTGTGATCAATTTATTAAAACATTTATCACTAGTATGTAGGCAGCTAATATTTTTAACAGAAAAAATATTTCATATTTCAGTAAGAGGGAATTCAAAACAAGTGAACTTGAAATATGGAATTTAACTTTCGAGGTTGATATCAGGTATCTTTCGAAACAGTTATTGGTTCTTTTATGACATTAACTATGCACCCGTATATAGCAAATATTTCTCGATTATTACATTTCTTTAAATCGAGATTTCATTTTTTCTTTTCCTCATGAGTGAAGATTGTTCGAGTTTATGCTCTTATAATGTAATTCAAACATTCCAGGAGGTTTTATTATCATTATACTATCTAATCTGACCTTCTAATGAAGTTAAATAAAGTTGATTCAAATTAGGAAATACTTCTCGATTTTTGGAGCTCTTTAAATCTGTATTTCTCTCTATCTTTTTCTTATGAATGAAGATAAGAAGATCGTTTGAGCTTTATGTTCTTTTAACATACTCAAACAATCTTTAAATATAACTCACACATTCGAGATTTCCCCTTTCCTTCCCTTGTGAGTGAAGATAAGACGATCGTTTGAGTTTTATGCTCTTTTGATATAAAACATTCCAGGAAGTTTTATTATTACTATACTATCTAATCTGACCCTCTAGTAAAATTAAATAAATCTGATTTATAAATTTGATTCAATTTAGCAAATATGTCTCCATTAATGGAGCTCTTTAAATAAAGATTTCACTCTTCCTTTTTCTTATTAGTGAAGATAAGAAGATCGTTTGAGTTTATATCCTTTTAATATAACTGAAACAATCAGGGACGTTTCGTTATTACTATTATCACCATTATACTTTCTAATCTGACACTCAAGTGAGGTTAGGTAAATTTGATTCATTGAAAATAGAAATTATGCAAAAATGTGGTAACACCGCGTATCAGCAGCCATAACTACATTTCGGCAATCTTTGCTAATTTCCGATCATTTGTCCGGAAAAAAACAAGCCCGTTTCCAAAGGCATATGCATTATTGAGAGCGTAATAAATTACGATTTCATTTGGAGGAAAGCAAAAGAAATCTTTGTCCAGATTTGACGCAACCCCGAACACGCCACCCAAAAAGTGTCACGTACCCTCTTTCGATATGTATTAAAACGCACATCAGGAAGCATTTTAGCATTTCTTTCGAATATTCGCTTTCCAATGACTTCTTGGAGTCCATTTATCTCCAATTGAGAGTTGGAACCAAATATAAAAAATAATAACAAATATCCTACTATGAATAATTCTTTCTTATTTCTGTTGTTATTGTTATTCCAGTCTGCGAGGGGAATCGAACGTGACGCGAATGGAGAATAATTTATTCGAGAATGAACTTGCCTTATTTTTTTTTCTTCTTAAATTGTTCTTTGTTCTCTCCTTTACTGGAAATCATTATTGAATAAAAAAAAAACTCAACCCACCTATTTTCACCGTTCAAGGAGTGTTTCAATAACACATAAATGTTCTTATTTTGAAATTATATTTTCGAAAATGTTGCCTTTTAGCAAAATTCCAGCCTTATCATGCTAATAGAATTCGATGAGTTCGATATTTAGAGTTTTTTTTTGACTCATTAAGATCTACTAAATCTAGATATAGATCTAAACATGCGCTTGATTCCAGATTAAATATTTCTCAAATTTTAAGACCTCTGGATTTTATTTTTTTGGAACACATCAAAAAAAAATTTTTGTAAATTCCTCTCCAGAAGTTTATTTACAGTAAGAGGCATGTCACATAAACAGAGTAAAAATATATTTACTTAATTTTGTAATATAATTTTGAGTTAACGGAATCTAAGAATAAGTACAGAGGAAATTAAAATTATGTGTAACGTTAACATGATAGGTGATTATTAGGAATTATTTACCCTCTAACAGTACGGTGCGGGTCGGATGTGACCCAAGGGGGTATCTTCCCCATCCCGTACTCTCCCCTCTTATTGCAAGAGATCGAGTTGACAGGGAACCCTTACAGATAGACCTACTAGACCAGGGGTGGCGAATCAATGTCACGCGTGCCATTGATGGCACGCAACACAATATTTTGGGCACGCCACCGATCAAAACGGTTTGTATTTAAATTAATGGATGTTATGTGGGTTTCAAAATTGATGTTTTATACAGACATATGCCAACATTTCAATGAATTGAACATAAAGCTTCAAGGCACAAAAAAACAATTAGCGTCATGATGGATCTCATTCACGCTTTTGACGCTAAACTGCATGTTTTCATGAACGATTTTATTACAAAAACTACAAATATTTCCCAAACTTGAAAAAAAAAATATCAAAGATTGAGAGAAACCAGACGATGAAAATGTTATTGATGGACTAAGTTCCGTAATTGATTCTTCAATCAAGGAATTTTCAGCGAGATTTTCTCAGTTCAAAGAATTATCCGAAACGCTCAAGTTTATTATGTACTCTGATGTGATTTCATTTGATAAACTGAACTTGTCCCAATTCGATTGGTTGGAAATTGAAGAATTTGAAATGCAGCTGATTGATTTCCAGTCTAGTTCATTATGGATTCAAAAATTTATTGAAGGAAAAAGTTTTTCAAGGAAAAAGTTTGAATTGATTAAAACAGAAAGACTAACAAGCAATATAAGTAAAAATGCCAGTAACAAAATTTTGGCAACATGGAATTCGATTCCAGATACATTTAACTGTTTGAAGAAGCTGGCTCATGCTATTTTAACAATATTTTCATCTACTTATGCCTGCGAGTCATTATTTTCAGAGATGAATAACATGGAAATCTCGCTTAGAAACCGTTTGGATTCCAGTTCAGCATGCATTCTGCTAAAAGTAACATCTTACTATCCTAATATAAGTTATTTGTTATCTAATCTGCAACAACAGAAGTCACACTAATGTTTCTTTAATTTGAATTACAGATATAACTGTATTTTTTTGTTAGTAAATAAAGAGTTTTGAGTTGTTAGTATTTAGTTTTATTATTTCCCCAAAAATCACTAAGTCAAAATTATTTGACGGCACGTCTATGGCCTCATTAAACATTTCGTTAGAAAAAATGGCACATTGATCCATAAAGGTTCGCCACCCCTATACTAGACCCTCCTACTAGATATAGTAATAAAGTAAATACGAGTGTCTTTGTTGAAAACCATTTTTCAGGATCAATAGTCATTTAAAAAAAAAATTATTTTAGATTTTTAAAAATTTTTTATTTCGATTTTTAAGGCCAAAAATGTCACTATATATTATTTTTAACATTTTTGTGCTTGGAAAGTTGATTTCACTAACTTCAAAAACTAGGTACAAGACTAAATTTCACATTATACCTAATATATACAACATTCTATGTAAAGGCCAAAGACATTTTTTTTGTGTAGCAAAATTGCAATTCGTTGGACATTTTTTCTACAAAAAGGGTTTTATTTCATGTAAAGTATTATCACAAAATGTTATTATACGACAAAAATGCTTATTGTGTACTTATTTCTACCAAAAACCTCATCAAAAAAGAGATTGGGTCGGATCCAACCCTACCGTACCATCTATTTCGTCTAAAACCACCGTACTGATAGAGGGTTAAATATGAAATGATATAATGATATACCCCAAACCATGTTGTATTTCCAGGATTTCGTTATATTTATCAGAAGCTAATCACTAATATTATTGAATGTCATCCAGTATCGTGAACCATACTTATGACAGAAGATATCAAGGGTAACACGGAGTAAAAAGTTGCATATTTACATTTTCAAACAACCTGTTTTACCTCAACATATAATCAAACGATATAAATTTCAGATGTGTGTGTGTGTGTGTGTAGGGCGAGGGTAGCTCCTTATACAGATAAAAATTAAAACTAAACAAGTATACCGAAGCCCTAACTTAAGAGAAAAATCTGATAAGGTAAACACTAATTTTTATTACTCTCTTGAGTGAACACCTTGAAAAACAGTCTTTTATTTTCTTTGATTCCTCGGGGAATTATATTCACCTAAAATCTGAAAAATGGCTTTGAAATTTTTTATATATCTAACAGATAAAATCAAGTTTTGCCAAAATGAAACAGGAAATAAAAATCTTGATAACAGCTCATTCTGAAGATAAATGAGTATTCATGTTAAGATCAAAGAGTAACCAATTCTGAATGTTTTTGTTCAACCACTCGGAGATATCGTAATTCTGTATGCTTCTACTTAATTTCAAAGATATAATAGATGCTTTATGAACTTTGAAAAAATCTCTAAAAATACTTTAAATCATTTTATTGATATAATTTTAGTTCAAAAAATAATATGCAATGTTATCTCTTTCATTCATTATATGAAGTGCGTGTCCCTGAAATATTTAATCATAAGAATATGAATTTCGTAAAAAATCTTTATTTTCACCAAACTTAAGCATGAATTAGGATCTTGAGGGAATTGTATTCTGAGAGCAATTATATACTAACGTTAACATTATATAAAGTCACTAATTCTTAATGTTTTAATTTACTCTTTTGGAAATATGTTTATTATGGATATATTTTGAAGTATGAAAAACTTTGAATAATATTTGAAAATGTGTAAAAAATTACCTCAGTTGTATCATTTAGTGTATATTGTTTATTTTTCCCATTTTTTTAAAAATAATTTCAGGATGAAAACAAAATACACAAAATGAAAATAATAATAATAATAATATTTTAAAAATAATTTATTTCGTACACAATCTGTAAGGATGATTGTAACTATTCAATAAAATGTTCAATTCTGTCAGAGTAATATAAAGTTGTTATCTAATGGATACCTGCAAATGTAAACGAACACATATTTAATTTGTTATACAGTCGAACCTCCATATATCGAACTTCCCTATATCGAAATTTTCTATTTATCGAACTCTTAGCGAATCTCCATGTTTATTACATTGAAAAATTGTTTCTATATATCGAAAAAATCTCTATATATCGAAATTTCTTTCAAGACAAATTGGGAGATTTTATTCCACTTTAGAATAAAATCTCCCAATTTTTGGCATTTGAAACAATACGTCGTGGACTTCAATTCACAGAAAATGTCCCTGATGAAGTTTTTAGTGGACTGAATAAATACGAACATTTCTTTGAACTTTCCGCAAAACTGGTTGTTCAGCAAGATATTCGTAGTTTTTTTTAAAAAGAATGCAACTGTGATCATTGTCTGCATTATTGTTTTTTTAAGATATGTAGTACTCAATAAATCTTTCATATTAATTCATTTTTTTGTTATTAACTTTCATTTAATGGGATTCGCATATAAAATAGAAATGGAGTTTCGTATACGAAAATTAGCTTTAATTTTTTTTTTAGGAAAATTATGATAAAACTAAGCTCAATTCTATATATCGAAATTTCTATATATCAAATTTTTTTCCTGCAATTTGCTACTTCGATATATGGAGGTTCGACTGTACTTTACATATCCAAATAATCAAAAATAAACACATTTTATATACCTTTCTCAGAGACTTGAATTGTTTGTTTACTACCCTATATTTAAGCAGAAAATGAAATCAATTACCTGATTATCCCAAATAACTCCTACACCCACCTTCTAAAGTGAAAGTCTCATTAATTGTAGGTATGTTTTGGGGCGATTGCAAGGTAAGAGAGCGGCGTTCTACTTCCCACAGTTTCTTATCTCATCATTCATCTTCCAACGTACTTTTACAAATCAACGGCGTGTCCTCCGCTAGTAATGTCTGCCGTGTCCTTTAGATAGCTGAATGCTCGAACAGCTGAAGCGAATTAGATGTCTTAATTGGCTTATAGCTTTTGAACATGGGGCAAGGAATCGTAAATCGAATTTATGAAGCTCGGTGCGTGAAATAATTACTCTTGGAACAAACCGGCTCATCAGACTTCGGCGGCACTTTTTCGTGATTGTAAATCGTGACAGACGGCGTGCGTTTATCCTTTTACCCTTTAGTGTCATCGTCCTTCGAAGGAAAGGCATATAGACCTTGGAAAAGAAACTCAAAAGGAAAAAAAAATATTAACTTTGCCGGTCTGAACTTTGTAAGGAAGACCCGTGAATGAATTACATCCAAATTTGGGTACGCAGCCTTATTTAAATGTTCAAGTTCAAGTTCGCATTGTCTGATTATTTTATTGATTGTCTGCAAAATAACTTAGAGAGTTTGTATACTCATATATTTTTCTACAATGTTTGGCGTACCAGATGCTGAAAAAAATAGAAATAGATATACAGTGGAATCTCGATCTATCGTTTTTCAAGGGACTGATTGAAATGAACGATAAATGCGGGAAAACGATAGATGCGGAAACATAACAAAGCAATATGATCGTTGGGACTGGATAAAATGAACGACACATACGGAAAAACGATGGATCCGAAAACGATTGATCGAGATTCCACTGTAGTTAAATAAAAATAACATATTTTTTGCTGAAAACTTTAAACATGGCATTTTTTTTTTTAAACGAGTAACTATTTTGAGATAAACATTCTTGCATTCATGTAATGAAAGGCTCATTAAAATACATCGGTACACACCAAAAATCAAAACTTTTAACATTTTAAAATATTCATATTTTCATCCTAAAATGAATTAAATATATTTTTAAAAGTTTAAAAAAACTGAGCAAAATGTTCTCTGATAAATAACCATTTATTCATAAAAGAAATAAATTAAAAAATTTAGAAAAAATCAACTTAATACAGAAAAATGAAAGACTGAATAAATTTAGTTTTGTCTTTTACATAGATTTAAAAAGGAAGAAAATTTTAATAATTTTTATGGAGAATCCTTCAATTTCAAACAATTCTGTAGACTTGTTCTAATATAAATTTATAGACACGAAATCCATACATAATCGAGATTATAATTATTATAAATATTTATAGCACAAAATATTACAGTTCTTTATATTATAAATAAAATTCATTTTTTTAAATGTAATCTTGAACCAAGAACAATCGTAGAAATGGGAAAAAATTAATTTTTCTCAAATGTGTAAGATGAAATGTAAGGAACAGCACTTTTATCGTTGTCATTTAACTACAAGGTTCCCTAGTTTTTGGTTTGTTCTTCAAATATTATGTAAAATTGTGAATTAAGACTCTGCGAACCATTTCAATTACCTAGGGAAATTTACAGAGAGGTTAAAAGTCATTTTTCCCTATAGTATAAACATAAAATAAAGTCGATGCTCCCGATGTAACTTTTCAAAGGGCTATTTAGGGAACAATTAGTCCTATTGTATCTATATACTCTAATTAAAAAAAAAATTACTTAAATAAAATGAAGATCCTTTTAACTTGGATTTTGACATACATTATCACCAAGAGTTTCACCTAAAATGATTCAGTTTATATTTTCGACTTTTTTTCATCATTTCACGGTTTTTCTTTTAACTAAAGCATTAATTATATAAATTACTTTCCCTTACTTAACCGTCAAACGGTACAGTGGTTTGGAGCAAAATAGATGGTACGGTTGGGACGGATCCGAGCCAATCTCTTTTTTGATGAGGTTTTTGGTAGAAATAAGTACAGAATAAGCATTTTTGTTGTATAATAACATTTACTGATAATATTTTACATGAAATAAAACCCTTTTTGTAGAAAAAATAACCAACAAATTGTAATTTTGTTAAACAAAGAAAATCTCTCTGGCATTTACATAGAATGTTGTATAATATTAGGTCTAAAATGTAATTTAGTCTACCTGGTTTTAGATGTTAGTAAAACCAACTTTCCGGGTATAAAAATGTAAAAAGTATTATATACTGACATTTTTCGCCTTCGATATCGAAATAAAATTTTTAAAAACTAAAATTAAATTTTTTTAAAAAAATGAAGAGTGATCGTGAATAATGTCTTCCCACAAAGACACCCGTATTTACTTATTCCTATATCTAGTAGGGTGGTCTAGTAGGTCTCTCTGGTAGGGTTCCTTGTCAACTCGATCTCTTATGCTGCGTTTGCATTCATGTACTCTGCTCTGCTCTGCGTTGGGGAAGCCAGTGATTTATGTTCACTGCGTACTCTGTATATGCATGGATCGCCTCCTCTTTCGGTCCTGCTACAGAGCATCAAAGATCCCGGGGTCCCGGGGGTCAAATGGTGTCAATGGGGGCTGGGGACACGGCGTGTAGGGTTACCGTGACTAATATGATGACAGGAGTGGGGGGGTGTCCATGCAGAGAACTCTGCATGAATGCATATGCACCATTACAATGAGAATACAGAGTACAGGAGGGGAAGACACACCCTTGGGTAGGATTCGACCCCCACTGCGCCGTTTGAGGGTCAATGCATGTTTACATTGGTGTACCCATATAAACTCAAATGAATAAAGCCATTATTTACAAAATTTCTTTATCAAACTATAATAGTTTGTATAAAAACATCATAAAAGTATATTATTTTGTCGCAAAGTATTAATGAGGGCCGATACCTATAACTTTTCTATTGTTTTCCAAAAGATTTTGAAGTGTGAGGATGACATAATTGTTAAAATGCTGTTGCTGTTAAAATGTTCAAAATAGTCTTTTTTTCAGACTAATCTAAATTATCCCCTCGGCCCTTTTGAGGAATTACCTCGCAAATCTAACTTATTTAAGTTGAGTGTGAGAATGAAGAGTGGGCGGAATGACGGACGACAAGTAAGGCGTTGTTTAGGGAGAGAAAAAGTACGAATGACCTGGAAGAGGCGTGCTGGAGCCTGGCCGATGTGTTTTGTGTAAAACATTGCAGAGTTCAAATTAGTCGTTGCATTTCCTTTTACGAAATAGTTGATTCTTTATTTAGCAGAGATAGACAAACGAACTCTTATGTTGTCAGACAAGTAGTTTTCAGTCCTAAAATTCAACAACTTACATGGTTAGTTTTGCCTTGTTGTTCTCTTTTGCTAATGAAGCATACTATTCTAGAATCTGGCCTATCATTTATAATTTAGTTGTATTGTTTCAAATAAAATTTATTATAAACGTTATACGGATTCAAAATATAGTAGCTTCACTAAATTATTTAATATTATGACGTCTTCAAGTAGATTTCTTACACTGAATCTACTACACGACGAAAAAAATATAAACTCATCAGAAAACGATCTCATAGAATTCTCAAGTTTCTGCAGTGACCTCGAATAAATCTAGTGAAACCTTCAAGTTTCATAGCATTTAATAGCTTCTTTGTCAGTGATGTTCTATATTTCATTTTAAAAAGTTTCTTTATCTTTAATTCATTCTTTACATTGGAACTATATTCATCTTTTGAGTTTGTAGTCTATTAATATCAAATACCCCATTACTAAGAGCAGATTTAATCTCTTTAAACATTTTTTGTTTCAGTTTTTTCAAAGTTAGTTCATTGAATCAGTACAACCAAATACTATTGTACTAAGACTCAAACTTGTAATCTATAAGATTTCTGGTAAGCTGGCATTCATTGTTATATGTTTCATTTGTGGCTGCCTATCCAGCATGATAGTGACTGGTATCCGGAAGAAATCGAACTCCGAAATCACGCCAAAACTGACGATTTGAACACAGCATATTTTCTCTTTTTATTCAGAGTTTGGTTATTTTAAAGGCGATTTCTTTACTCATTTATACCATTCAGTTTATCTGTGTTTCAAGTCTTTCTTTAATACATTCACGTGCTCTCTTTTTGTTTTGTGTTCCCATTTAGTTCGTATAGTTAATATACTAGGCACATTCAATATTCTGAATTTGATACTTAAAATCACACTTTTGCGTGCAAATTATGAGCCATATAGAAGTATAAACTAAATTTCTGATATAGTTTTTATTTTCAGGTATAATTGATGCTAGATAAGATTTACAACATTTTGGTGGTGAATATCAGAGCTATTTTCAATAACGAATCGCATATTCAACTACACATTTTATGATCAAGATACACCGTATTTATGACTGCTACAACGTATGAATTAAAATTCCCATACATTTACATAAAGCTTTTTTGGCTGTAATGGGGATGGGGGGGGGTGGCGTTATAGTAATGTTACTATGACGTAAGTTTTAGGATATAATTGGCTGCTGTTTCGCCATAACCGTCACTTACGGAATTGGGGTATGTACGCGTCTTTTATTTTGCATTAGGATTTTGTGTGCTTGCATGTAAGGTGCGTTGAGCCCATACTGTAATTTGTGTTTGTATCTTCATTTTCTTTTTGATTTATTGCTTACTTGGGGGACTCGGGGCCTTGGGATGTCTTTTGGGCTTACCTACATCCTATTCAGAAAGTTCCCCTTGAGGTAACTGACATGGTTAGGCCCCCTGAAGAAGAGACCTGTCGGTTACCTCTGTTGTTTTATGGTTCAGTTCCGGCACTTATACAGAATCTTGCAGTTGGTGCGTGGATGCCCAAAGTGCTTGATTTTTGTTTGTTTCTTGTCTATATTTGTATTATTTTTATCTATCTCTGTTGGATTATTTATTTGTTTTTTCATTATGGGGATATGAAGCTTCTGCGCTATCCTCTATTGAAAATGTTTTCTTTGCAGGATATGTTTTATGTTAAAGTGATTTAGCAGTCTATGCTTGTTTTTTATTTTTTGTTTATTTCTATTGTTTATATTTTTCGTATTTAAGAAAAGGAAATAATATTTTAAATTTAAATTATCCGGTGAAAAAAATCTGGTTAGTGTGCTTTAAACTCTCCTAAATTCCTTTGGTAAACGCAGTTTATAAATTAAATACTGTTGCAAGGGGCCGAAAAGTTCAGGCTACCGGAAAATGCCCTTTGTATTGGATTATCAGCATTTGTGTAGCTGTCAATAGTAGACACATTTTCTCCATAGATTAACATTGAGGTGAGCGAATCCAATAGGGTCAGTTTTCAGCAGCCTTTACCGACTCCATATTAGCATATTTGTCACCAGATATCATTCCTTTTTGCATACATGCTGCTCTGTTTTCATAGTATGGGCAATTTATGAATTTATTTGTTTGTTTTTCTGGCAAAGAATTTACTACTTTTATCATCAAGTGACCCTAAAGGAAATAAAAACCTATATTTCATAAAATCTCTTTTTATATAATACCTATGCATATTTTCCCTTTGCCTACTGTAGGCTTTTTCTATATTCTTTTACTAGCTGAAAACCCGTACTTCGCTACGGAGTACATTCAAATTAAATACAACGGTCAATGTATGCAATTTATGCCAAATATATATATATATATATATAATATCAATTGTCTGCTGCATTAGAAAGAGAAAAAAATATTTTTTGTCTATTTAGTTGTTACGCACGTGACGATAAATTTATTGAAAGTACCAGAAAAAGAAATCACGTGATCAGCATTTAATAAATTAAATTCTAAAAACTAATATTTAAAAATTCACCAAAAATCAGGAAATGGAGGTAAAAATTCGAAAAAAAATTCATTTTGAAGGAATTTTTATGATCTTTCTCGTGATATAAATTTTAGAACTCTCAATGTATTATTTTAAATGCAAACGTAAAAAAAGTTTAAAAAACAGCTTAAAAATTTAATTTAAAATAATCTAAGAAGAATTTTTGAAAAATCCTTCTTAGTGCACCCCTACACTATTAGAAGAATCGCCATGCAAAATTTCAGCCCTTTAGGTCCAGCGGTTTGGTCTGTGCGTTGTATGTCAGTCAGTCAGTCAGTCAGTGAATGAATGAGTCAGTTACGGAACTGTTTTATATATATAGATTAATGCTCTTCGAAGTGATACACTATTCCTTAACAGATAACAGATATTTTTTTTCCTGAATGAACTACCGGTATAAAAATTAACACCTGAATAATCCGTTTAAGCTATGACCAGTCTCTGGACAATTTTGTGGTTGTTAAATGGATTAATTCCATACAAAAAGTATTTTTGACGTAATTTAGAGGGAAAATCACGTGCTTCGCCGATTTTCAAGTGAGTCCGAAGTCACTGGTCCAAAACCAGGTTTCTGGGAACACTGCAGTTGGGAAAAGAAGTTATTCGGAATATACAAACAAAAAAAGGCAAAATCACTTTCCCTTTTTTTCCTCTTAACATACCTTCACGTATTTTTTCTTGTGACAGGAATGGGCGTTGTATGCAAAATGATCACGTACCATGTCACTTTACGCCTGTAAAAAAATACTTGTATCTGTATTTTCGATTGATGATTTTACTATACATAATTTCAGTTTGGAAGACATCAAAAGAAAAAGAAACTATCTTTTTTTAGTTAGATGTTTAAATACATTCCGGATAAAATACTTTCAAAGTTAGAGCATACTTCCTTTACGTATGTCGTTCATAATCAAATTTCTCATGCGGGGACAAATATACGAAAGTTTAAAATATATATAGATATATATATATATGAAACATTTCATGTATTTATGAAAAGTAATTTTGTGTTTTCATATAATGTTTTTGTGTATTCGAAAATAAAAATTTGAATTTACTTATAGCCATTGTAAAGGTTATTTAGAAACACAAAAAACGGAAATAACATATTCGTCATTTGATAAGTTTCCGTTACACCACGTTTCTATCACAATCGTTATCGGTTAAACAAATCGTATTCGACGCTATTAGCTTAGTTAACTGCTTCGTGAGAGCTATTATGAAATGTAAAGAAAGAACCATTATCTACCTAATACATCATAATATAGTGTACCCCCAGATATTATTCACAGAGATATATATCGTTATTGTGTGACACCATCCATTGAAGGAAACAAATGAATATTAATATGGCCTATGCAGCACACTTAAGTGGTGGCATGAATAGAGAAACACAATTTGTATTAGTGCTATGAAATACTTAGATTTTATTTATCTTAATTCGTTTCATTCAGGAACTCTGCTGAAGCGCCATTGAACGCATCAATCCTGGAACTAAAAATCACATCACTGTATTTTTCCTTTATCGAAAGCAAACAGATTTATCTAGAGAACGCAAGAAATGCAGTTATCCAGCACTCATAATTTTGAAAAGGGATTTGCCAATGACTTGCTACAAAACACATTCAGTGAGATACTAATAAATATCCCAACCGTTTCTCAAAATAACCTTGTCAATAATTGATAACTCATGGAGAAAATGTATACAAGGACTGACAACTTGGGTTAAATTTTTTTAAAATTGTACTCCGTAATAGAGTAAGAAATTTTACACCTTGGGGAATTTTTCGTTTTTAAAAAATTCAAATAATATTTTAAATTTAAATTATCCGGTGAAAAAAATCAGGTTAGTGTGTTTTAAACGATCCTAAATTTCTTTGGTGGACGCAGTTTATAAAATGAATCCTGTTGCAAGGTGCAGAAATGTTCAGGCTATCTGAAAACGCTCTTTGTATTCGATTATCAGCATTTATGTAGATGTCAAAAGTAGACTCATTTTCTCCATAGATTAACATTGAGGTGAGCGAATCCAATAGGGTTAGTTCTCAGCAGTCTTTAGCGACTCCATATTAGCAGATTTGTCACCAGATATCATAACTTTTTGTATACATGCTACTATGTTTTCACAGTATGGGCAATTTATTAATTTGTTTGTTTGTTTTTCTGGGAAAGAATTTGCTACTTTTATCATCAAGTGACCCTAAAGGAAAAGAAAAAACCTATATTTCATAAAACCCCTTTTCTTTCATAATGTTTTATCTCTGTATTTATATGCATCGAACGCTTCTGTCTTCCCCTTGAAACGTAATATATTTTTGATGTCCCAAATTTTGTTAACTTTGAAAATCATTCTTTCAAAATGGCATAGGTATTGTATGATGCAGAAATTCACCTCGAATCGTTTGATTGTGTCTACTACGTCAGAATTGTAAACGAAATAAAATATTCGCACTCACGCAAATGTCGGTATTATATAATTAAACTAAAATCTAAAATAATGTTTAAAAAATATTGGTGACTAGCCCCTTAGTAAGCGTCATTGGAATGTTTAATGGACCTGAAGCCCAATTCATCGATTTGATGATAAATATCTAAATAATTTAATTTATTTACTTATGTATTTATCTGAATATCTGCCTCCTAATATGCACAAAAGACTGTAAAGAATATGGGTAGTTTTTTTTCAAAAATTAAAACAATCTAATCAAATCAAATTCTTTCGCCTGAGTTTGGGTCTGTTCACATAGAATCCGTCAGTGTCAGTGTTACTCGTATTGACATATTTTAAACCAATCACAGACCTTAACAATTTCATAGTTTATCGTTTGGCCGTTTGCAGTTGGTTTAAAATATGTCAATATAAGTAACGCTAATGCTGACGGATTCTAAGTTCAAAGGCAGGACTTAAGTTCAAAGACGTAGTGAATTTGTTAAATAATGTAAAATCTTTTTTCTTACTCTGTGTAGTCTTTTATTATTTTGCTACGAATGTCAATTCTTTGAAATGCTAAATAATTGCCGTGTACAAAATATGCAGGATAAAAATTTGTTCATATTTCATAAACGTCTCAATAGTAGATGCAGCTAATCGAAAAACCCCGAAACAATCTTTAAACACATTCTAACGACCACCAGCTGGAAGCGGTTCTTGAACCTTGCGACTTAGGACATCGAAGTCAGCGTCATTAAATTGCTTTGCATTAAGTCGAATAGGCAAGTGATGTGACGTGAATTTATGCTTCAGACGTCTTTGCTCATCTGTTTTTGCATACAGTTCACTCGATCATAGTTTATATAAAACAATATCGTGAGATGTTGTTGCATCAAGTGTTATTTTATTAATGTATTTTTTATGTTGATTTTATACCACTACGAATATTTGCTATATAAGTTTCCATTGTTTAGCTCAACTTCAAGCAACACTACATGGGCACACACCAGAAGTGAAGATCAGACCTGGTGGTTATAGAGAAAATAGCTCACTTCTACCCAGATTTGGGTGTATATAATTTGAAGTGGCACTCTAAATGAATTTGATACAAACACAGTTTATACATGAAACAATGTTTATTGAATTCTTTGCACATATAGAATTTGCTTTTACAGCAATAAGCATACGTACTACTTGTACGGAATATATATATTAACATTCAATAGAAATGCACTTTGCGAATATTCACAAACCAGCAGAGAGTCAAACCAGGAGTACTGCCACGTAAACTTTGGGCCCCCTAAGCACTAGCGCAGGATAACACCTGGAGCTACTTACCCCGTAGCTCCCTCTCGCTTATCTATCAACCTTAACAACCCTCTTTTATTAATGACGCTGCATGGTCTTTATACTTAGCGCGTATGCCGAAATTAGCATATCTCAAGCAGCTACTTTAATTCATTCACTCAAAAGTTCGATTCTTGTGAATCGAATCTTGTGTATACCTTACATGGTCTATATTAGTCATAGTCGACCTTTTATTTCTGTCGGGACACACGCATATGTTTGCTCGGTAACCGAGCCGCAACATAGTATACAATACCCCATAATAGAATAATAGAAAAGATAAAACTCAAAACCTAAATGTATTCAAAAGTTTATTTAAAAATGAGTGTGATTTTAATTTTATGTTGAGACAAACTTCTGACAATTTTAGACGAATCGGGTTCATACTTGCTACATGTTTCTCTCAATAAGTCATCAAGTTAAGAATCAGTAAGTCGATTTCTATGTACTCGCCTATTTCATTTTGGAACTGGATGATCTACAAAGATGCGTTGATGCGAACAACGTGAGCAGCAGGTGTCACATTTTTGTCCAGTTTATTCAGGCATAAATTTTTAAAACTGTGTTTGCAAAATCATCTTCCTCATAACGAGTGTGAGTGTTTTGGGCCGCACATAAAAAGTTTGGAGGGCCGCAGTTTTAGTACCTCTGGGTCTAGACCAGGGGTTCCCAAACGTTTTCCTACATCGACCCCTTTTAAAAGCATGATTTTCTTCATCGACCCCCTCACATTTTTCTGTATAATATGCAGCATACAACATAATTATAATACTAATAATTGCACATAAAACACTTAAAGATAACTATTTGACTGAGAATAGGAACAAAAAATTAGAAAAAGTGGTTCATTAGGTTTATGTTTTATTATTTTTACACTATTTTCATTTTTAATTTCACATATATAAACAAGATTTCAGAAACAGGTTGCAGTTGCACAAACATCGCCAAGAGAAAAACGAAACTGCTTTTGATGGGTTGCATCGGTAGGACCCGTGTGTTCTTTGAGGTCCAGTGGATTTCCCCTGTTTTGCCTAGTGTTGGTACTTGAATAAAAGCCGACGGCGGCATTCGAGGCGTCATGACATTCGACTTTAGATGCGTGGATCATTCCGCCCTGTGCAAATCTGTATTTATTCATATTAAGACGGATATTATTATCTAATAATTAAAATATTATATAGATACTAGAAGGTAACCCATCATTTTGACGTCATACTACTAATAATGACGTCATAATGGAAAAAGTATATGAAAGTTTAAAAAATATCCCGAATTATCTAACAATATTGCATTTAATCCACACCTTATAAAAGCAAACCCTTTCATTATTTTTTATTTATTTAGTTTTTCATGCGATTGGAGTAGTAGACTGCCATCCAGTTTTTTACAGCTCACTACGCGATATGAATACTTGAGCTACTTGATTCATTCACGTTCAAGTTTGTTTACTTTCAGAATCCATCTCAAAAGTAAACAGATTTTTTAAAAATGTGAAATATACAGCTAAAAGCATCCAATTTTTTTTTAGTTCTGAATGTTTTATAGAAAAATATTCTGAACAAATGTGATTTGATGGAGAAGATATTAGTTTTTAGGTAAGAAAGAATTCTGATCCACATCTGAAATTGAAATTAAGCCTAACTGGCCGTTTGTTTACTGAGGGCTTCAATTGAAAGATGAGTACAGCCCGAAAGTGTTATACAGAGACAACGGCTATTATACTATATATAATTATTATCTAAAAAAATTAAATTAAATTTTAAAACAGAAAAATTTATCATAGACCCCCAATAGACCCCTGGAATACTATAGACCCATTTTAAACTTCCTCGAACCACCAAAGGCTCCACCTGGACCCCGTTGGGAATCCCTGGTCTAGACCAGGGATTACGATTCTCAACCACTGTGCCGCGGCACTATAGTGTTTCGCGAGATTCTTGAAGTGTGCCGCCATTGAGAATTCTTTGTATGCTATTTTTACAATATATATTATAGGTAAATCAATCAATTATCAAAATAAAATTCTTTTGAAATGATCTTATTGTTAATGTGTCGCCAAAATTTAAAATTATTAAAAGTGTACCGTGACGAAAATAAAGTTGAGAATCACTGGTCTATATCAATGGTGCGCAATTTGTGTGTCGCGAAAAAAGTGAGAGGGGACGCTGATAGTTTGAAGAGAATTTCTATCATTGATTTATTTAATTAAAAATATGCTTTAAATTTTCTACAATTACATATTTTTAATATTTTTATTTAAAAATTTTTATATGTTAAAAAATATGATATTGTTATTAAAGAGGCTGTTCGCACATTTTTTAGACAATTTTGGTTAGCGGTAATAAAAAATCGTTTGCTGCAAAAGAAATAATTGCAATTGTACTATGTTTTTAAAAGTCAAAATTATCGTCTGCGGCTTGAAAGTTTTGTTTTTATTCAAAATGGCGCTTTTAATAAAGCAGTGGTTCGAAGGCTACATTTATGCTCTTTCCGAAGAGAAATATGCATACTCCGTTATCCAAAAACGATGTGAGAGTCATGGTTTTGTGATATCTAAAGCGTCGATAGGTAATATCGTCAACAAGAAAGGAAAAAAAAACGTCAAATTGGAGCCTCAAGTGGGACAAAAATTCCAAACAAGTATCCAAGGAAAAAACGGACATCTTCGACTATTGCAAAGGTACGTTGTTTAATGTTAAAAGAAAATCCCCCTAGTCAAAGGACAGTTGCAAAATCATTAAAATGCTCGGTGTCCACTGTAAACAAAATGATAAACGTTGATTTAAATCTTAAGAAAGCGAAAAAACGCAATGTTCATCGTCTTCTTCCAAATCATATCGCTGAACGCAGGACACGCTGCAGAATTCTATATGAGAAACACTTATCCAAAGAAAAATGGAAACCAATTGTCACAATAGATGAATCATGGGTGTATTTAAATGATTGCAACAAAAAAAGGGCCATTTATTATCATAAAAGGGTAGAGCTAAACAAAATCCTTAACTAAGCAGAATTACCGTTTATTACGATGTAAAACTATGTTGTGTAAAAAAATTACATAGACATTGAAAAATATAAAAGCAACTTTTCACATCATTTACTAACAATAATTGGTAAGTCTAGTAAAGCTTTCTTCAACTCAACAAAATCATTTTATTACCATAATTTATTGTAGAATTTATGCAGTATCTGTCCATTGAATCAAACTAAAAAGCGAATATTTTGTGTACTTGCTAGTCAAGTTCTTGCTATCATAGTTAAATATTATTATCTAACGTGAATATTAAATAAAAATGTCTACAAATTTGATTCGGATTATCCGGAGATCCAGATAAATGAAATTTTACGGTAGTTGCTATAAAAACCATACAACTATTAAGAATTATCATGGAAGATAATTCAATGGAAGATAATCATGGAAGATAATCATGAAAGTACCGCTGCCAAATATTTCAACAGATATTGAACAAATATTATTCGAGGTCTAGGCTTACTCTTTTAGTTCTAATTTTTCTAGTTTAGATTTTTATAAATAAATGAAGTTTAAAATTTTCCATGTTCTAAAACGTATCTTATAATTTTGAAATCGTGCTTTTTTTAAGTTTTAGTTTTTGTTTATTTTTATTTTAAGGAAATGAAAATACATATTAATACTTTGGCAGAAACAAGTTTCGAAGATAAGCGAGACATTTTTTTCATTGTTATCATGCAGAGTTAATATAAACCCACAATCTACAGTTCATTGATATTAAAAATAATTTGTCAAAATATGCTTCTTCATTATCTATTTATTTGATGAAAATTTTCCTAATTAAAAAAAATCTTGCTACTACAAAAAAATATTCATGAGGGATCGAGATTTTTTTTTTAAAGTATGCGTGTCGAGGTCGAAAAACGTTTGCGTACATTGGTCTATATTAGATCATTCAAACCCCTATATCACCATATGAGGAAATCTCGTATTGCCATTTCTTTTTTTCTCAACATTTCAGTAACTATCTCTGGTAAAGAAATAATTCATGGAGTGCCATGTATTTTTATCATGTATAATTTGTACTAAATGATTAAAAACTTGCCGCGTTAAGGCATGTTCTCATAGAATCCGTCAGCGTTAGCGTTACTCTTATTGACATATTTTAAACCAATCACAGGCCTTTACAGTTTCATGGCTAATCGTTTGGAGGTTTGTGATTGGTTGAATATAAAGTATACGGGTATACTTTATGAATATTGGAGGCTTTGAAATTATCTTAGCGACCTTTACTGTAAAGACGTTGAAGATATGTATTACACTGCATTTTAACGGTATTTTTGTAAATAATAATTCATAAGTAGAACTTACTTTGTTTAGAACTCTCTTAGACAAGTTTAATGTCATACTTTGCATTAATTTTAATAACTCGCACAGTTCTGTTCCTCCTCTGCTGTCAATTTGACAAATTTGCATGAAAAGAAATAAAATGTGTCTATTTGCTAAGTAACTGTATGTGGTGCTTATATAATTAGAAATATAAATTATCTCATTCTGATAGTCACCTCATTAAAACCACGTCACCGATATAGCACAAAAAATATATAAATCTCATGCCACGCCAATATCTGGTTAAGAATTTTCTGAGATGGATTAGGTAATTTATATTCGATTTATTTGCGTCTCTCTGCTGCATTCGTAAGCATCCTCTTACGGCTTAGCACTTAATCAGTGTCTAGAAAACTCTTTAGCATTCTGTTGACATTTTTCATTACACCTGGGCGTGTTAAAATATTGACACCTCATAAATGAAGAATTTGCTTCTGCTTAAAGACAATTAATAAATGGAAAGAAATCTCCTAGAAAATATCTCAAGGCTTTTATCGAATGCAATGGAGGAGCAAGAAGCATCTACCTTATAGAGGAAGTGCAGTCTCATTTAAGATGAATAAAGATTACTTTTGATTTAATCTAGAAAATTGCTCCTCGTTGAAATTAATCATTTTCAAGAGAGATCCGACTGTAATAGCAAGAACTTTCACAAACACACCTTCGTTACCCTTCTTTCTAGAAAACGTCGGATGTTATCACAGTTGAAGCATAAAAAATATTATTTTCAACAACGATATATTAATTCCTCGACCTCTTGGCCTGGAAAAGTTCATCTCCCAAAGTAATGTTTATTAATAGATTACTCTTTTGAAATAAGCTCTAGTTTGTGAAATTTTAACTCTAAATCATCGATCATCTGAACAGAGTTTTTTTTTTCCTTGACTATTTTTAATAAGAATTTTTCTGATATCTTAGAATTGGTATCATATAGTTTTGTTATGTATGCGAGTCATACCTGTTAAGCATCTTAATGTAATTTGACCCTAATAAAAGTTATCCATAATATAATCAAAAGCTATACCATGATGAAGTGTCGAGATCCTAAAGAAGTAAATGATAGTTTAAAGATTTTGATATAATGCTTTTGATGGCTGTTAACTGTTCAGTTGTTGTGGAAATATTTAACACTACTATTTAACATAAGTTAAGAAAATCCCATTATTTGATTGAAGGAAATTTTCTCTATCGAGATGATGGAGAATGTGTGTTCTGACAGCCTCTAAAATTGACATTAAACACACATCATTAACTGGCATTAAATAAATATGTGCGCATCTTATGTAATCATTTGTATTAAATTTTAAACCTTTTTTTCAGATCAGTATAAATATGATTTAAGTCAAATGAAATTTGCTTGATTGGCTATCTTAAATCACACTAGAAAGCTAAGATAATTTCTATAACGAACTGTAAGGTCTAAATATTTCAAGAAGGAGGTCTAGGTAACTTAGAAGCATCAGCTGTAAATAATTTGATTTAGTGTTAGATTTTAAAACTATATAATTTTCCCTAAAATCAATTAACTAGTGTACCCAAAACGTTTAGACAATAATGTTAATTTAAAATGTACTTAAAATCAAAATCATACCTAGGAACAAAAACAATAAGATTTAAACATGACTCCATCATCCCTAGTCGTTTACTACTTATTCATGCCATCACCATTAATTCGGCAATGGATGAAGTGTTATTCATCAGACCACGCCACATTTTTTGTATCGGATAGCTCTGGGCGTTGGTGATTATAGAACCACTTCAGCTACCACTTTTTCCTTGTCAATAATATGTAAATTAACGAGTAAATGGGCAGACCTCTGGCTGGGAACCCCCATGGCGCTGTCGCATTTAATGTACAGTAGCAGGTGGTAGAACAAGGGTTAGAGCCGTGTTGGCTTTGTATTGTACCTTTCCACTTGTAGCTACTGCATATTGCTAGGCATGAGGTTGTGAAATTATATCATAAGAAAATGACATTCTCAGTGGGACACAATATGTGACTTGAGTTCTGACCATATATGCGATTCCTAAACCATTTGGTAATCAGAGTCCTACAAGGGCATAATATATTACAATATATCTTTCGTTTATAAGATCTGGACCTCCATGTGTGCTTTCAGGAGGTTTGAAAGAGAAATTCCTGAAGTTCCTTCAACATACTTTTACAACTCTTTTTATGCTGTCTTCTCTTGGTATTTAGTCACACTTCCTTATTTAACCTTGAAAGCAGTGGTACCCGTACCAGTTATTATAGCCTATACTGGACAGTGACAACGTACAAAAGAAGTTCCGAAAGTTTTCAGTGCAGTGAATCATTGTACTAGCCGGCTATTTTACAAAATATCCATCAGTTGGTGACTACTAGTCTGTCCAAGTGCTATTGACCGTTTGTTGACATGTTGACGGCCACTGACAACTTATGAAACTTACTTTGGGTCGGAATTTTTCTAACGTTGCATCGTTTTCGGTACATATAAACTAAAAGAAAAAGAAATAACTTTACATTTTGGAATTCCAGAAATGTTTGGAAAATACTGGGCCATAACATTTGAATGATTAGTTTTCTACCTTGGAACAAAAAGGGCCAAAGTCCATTTCCATCAAATATCAGTTCATCAATGTCAGAACATCAATGTCAGTTTAAAGATTTTTACAAATCTTAGGACATTGGCCCTTTGAGAGGACATTAGCCCTTTTGACAATTAATGTATATCCTACCTTTGATTTAACTCGTAAAGCTCACTCAAATTTCAAAGTTTTGGACATTGGCCCTTTTTGTTCCAAGGTACAGATTTATCCTCTTACTAAGAACTAACATGAGTCAAGTCTTTTCATCAAATCTGTTTGGTCTAACGCGAAGAATGTATGCTAAAACGGAGCAAGCGTAAATTTCTATAATCCGTTAGCTTTTAAAGTGAAATCCAATACTACTGTTGCGATTCACAGTTTGGTTCATAAAAGGTGGAGCTGCTGTGCAAAAAAAAATTTTGTAACTTGTGCGGCTGCACAAAAAAAAGTTTGTTCTGCGTTCTTGTTGATTCCATGTATATATATACTAGCTGAAAACCCGTACTTCGCTACGGAGTACATTCAAATTAAATATAACGGTCAATGTATGCAATTCATGCCAAATATATATATATATATATATATATATATATATATATATATATATATTATATGATAAATACGACGATCAATGTATACAATTGATGTAAAATATATATATATATATATATATATATATATATATATTTATAGGAAAATCGTAAAGGATAATTTTATAGAAAAAATAATGTAGAAGAAAATATTCAAATTAAATCTAATATAAAGAATACTAAAGAATATAGTACAGTTAATATAGTACAGTTTGTAGAACATTTCTTTTACTATATTTTAATATTTTTTTGGATAATGTCCAATCGTCTGCCGCATTAGCAAGGAAAAAAAATTTTTTTTGTTTATTTAGTTGTTATGCACGTGACGATAAATTTATTTAAAGTACCAGAAAAAGAAATCACGTGTTCGGCATTTAATAAATTAAATTCTAAAAATGAATCTTTAAAAATTCACCAAAAATCAGGAAATGGAGGTAAAGATTCGAGAAAAATTTCATTTTAAAAGAATTTTTATGATCTTTCTCGTGATATAAATTTTATAACTCTCTCTCAATGTATTATTTTAAATGCAAGCGTAAAAAAAGTTAAAAAAACAGCTTAAAAATTTAATTTGAAAAATTTTTAAAAAGAATTTTTGAAAAATCTTTCTTAGTGCACCCCTACACTATAAGAAGAATCGCCATGCAAAATTTCAGCCCTTTAGGTTCAACGGTTTGGTCTGTGCAACTGTTATATATATATATATATATATATATATATATACAACTGTTATATATATATATATATATATATATGTGTGTGTGTGTGTGTGTGTGTGTGTGTGTGTGTTAGTTATATGAAAGAAGGGGTTTCCCCTCACAATGTTGTTGCATTTGATTAAAATTATTAAAAAGAGCATAATTGGGCTCGTCTATCAACTAATACAGGACTTATCATAAGTAGTTATTCTTCGCTACTGAACCACCAATTGATTTGATTTTATTCGTGTTTCGGAAACAACCACAAAAGTGTAAAAATGGTTTTATTGCTGTTCCACTAGGAATTATCAGTATCAGCAACAATGAGATCAAATCTGTTATTGCACTGAATCGTATATGAATAGCATTTTGATTCCATCACCTTCAGCACCACCAATAAAATATCATCTAATGGTGCAAATCTAAAAAAAAAATGTCTTGATGTTTCGATGACCTTTTTTTTAACAACCTTAAAAAACTATGTTACTGAAGATAATTCTTTGTATGAGGTAAGGTTTCTTGTTTTTTGAGTCAGATACATGTGTGGCTCATATTATCACCAGAACTGAAATTTTCTTTGAAAAAATATTAAGTCCTTAGGGGATGGTGGACCTTTCAAAACGATTTTTGAAATTTTTACCACAGAGATATGAAATTTTGTATATATATTCATTAAAGTATAACAATATTAAACACCTTATAAAATTTAAAAAATATTTTTAAAAAAATATTTTATAATTAAAAAATTTAAATTAAATTACCCTTCTTTAAAATGGTCCTTGCGACTCAATTTTAAACTTTTCCCCTTAATTTTGCATTTATATTGCTTATAAATATTTTCTGAACAAAGTTATGTATTTTTTTGTACTTTCGTTGAATAGTTAATTTTTGGAAAATATTTTTATGCTTGTACTCTGAATTTTCGCGAAATTTTTGTACTTTTCTACACTAAAGTTAAACTTTTATAACCTAAATGACCTCGAATCCTAAAATGGATACATAACTTTATTTTGATGTATTACAGGAATCTTTATTATAAATTTCATAAAATTTCGTCAAAAATTATGACGCGAGGAGCATTTTAAAGACTTGCAAATCTGGAAATTTCTCATTTTGAGAAAAAGTCATTTAAAAGATAATTTTTTATCTACCTTTAATACTTACTACTCTAAAGCCACCAATTTTTCATTTTTCTTTTCACTACGCATTTTAAATACATTTCATTCCAATTTTTACATGTTTTTAAGATATTAATACACCCCCCAAAAAAATTCCAATTTTTGCTCGATTTTTGGTAATTTAAAGTCCACCATCCCCTTAAAATTTTTAAATACTAGTCTGTGGAAGCAGATAACATCGGACCCTTCACTTATATTCCATGCATAGTAAATCAGATACGCTGTACTCACAGGAGCTGTAGCATATATGAATCTAGAGTTTCTATTATTAGAAAAAAAGGGGAAAACATTTACACTAAACTTATTTTTGGTTCTAAGGAGCAGTCTGATTCTAGTTGATTAAGTAGAACTTGAAGGAAGAGAGTTTTAATGTTATCTGCTCCTTGTCGTACAATCTAGACTAAAGCGAGATGTGTTTACATTTAGCGATGATAGTGTACATTATTCCTTTAAAATTACTTTAAACATGATCGCTAAAGAACTGCTTTAACTGTAGACAGCAGTATCCTTTTATGCTCTCTAAATCACAAGTGCGCATAGAGAAGAAACTGGTTCGAAGAGATAAAAGGTGACATAAAAAAACTTAATCGTCGACAACTAGCAATTTACAAAGCATGAAGAAATGATACTTGTTCAGATTTACATTCACTTTCAATGGGATTTTTCTCAATCTTTTTCTGGATATATATTTAACTTTTCTTTTTTCAATATATTCAAGAATATATCCTTTTTGTCACAAATGATAAGAAAATGTCTTTTTTAGTGGGTAAGTATTTTCATATATTATGAAGTAAATAAACATATTTTTTATTTTTTCACACACGACTTAAACAAATTGATTTTTTCTTCGGCTGAAATTTACAAATGTTGCCATTACTTTAATCGTTTAATGTCTTGGCAGTGAATAAGAATAACTATACGAAGTCATAACTGATGATACTTAATCTGCAAAGCTATCAGATTAATTAAGAAAGAGACAATTTAGAATACAGAATTTTCAATATCGAATCAGCGCCTGAGGGTAGCCTAGTGGTAGCGCGTGTGTCCTCGAACTGGGAGTGCTCCAGAGGGAGTTCAAATCCAGACGAAAGCCATTAAATACCTTCGTGTTTAGGCCAGATATGAGTACATTCAATCCGTAGACCGGAAAAACGTTCCACGATATTAGCGAGTGGGGGAAAGTGCGAGCCTTTGAGATGCCGCCTCTGGGGTTGCTCGATCAAAATTGAGACGACACCAAGGAGGAATATTGACTTACCTGTAAGATGCTCCCAGATAAAAAGTAGTCACAAATTTCGCGGTATACAAGGCGAATGTCTCATGGCGAGTTCATCCGCATTAGCCGAAAAAAATATTGAAGCGTATTCAAAGTTTTTATTATCTTGTTCCCTTTTTTATGTTTTTGTGCAATTGTAGTTCTAAAATATGCAGAAACTAACTATAATTTTTTAGTGAAATTATACTATCATTTACACAGTTTACTAGTATAAGTATGTGACCTTAAGATTGACTTGTAATCAAACTGAAATTGCCCTAAATTCAGAAAAATTCACTGAGGCGTTTTCAAACAGTTAAAACATTTATTAATTTGCGTTATAACGAAAACATTTTTCACCAGAATGCAGTTTGCTATATGAGGCGGTGAAAGGCAAAGTGGTGCAAGTCAGTAAGTCAAGTGGTGTAAGTCAGAAGAGTTTAACTGCCAAAACTACAAAAAATTCCACCATAAATTGAACAAATTATAATTCATAACAATTATTACAATATTGAAAATAATAATTATTTACAATTACACCATAAATTGAACATGAAGATTACATATTTGACCCCAAATGAAAAAAGTTGAAAATGTGACTTACATCACTTTGCCTTTCAACGCCTCATATACAGGCGTTTTTAGCGCCTTAAAATACTAAACTGGCCAGTTTACTACACAATATTTTTGTGAATGTTCGGAAAGAAATTTATCTTCATGACAAAATTTTTTGAATTAGATTTCTTTTTGCTTATTGATACCTTGTCTATCTGTTTCTACCTTTGTCTCTGTGTCTCAAAATAAAACTTTGGAAATGTAAAAAAAAGGTTTGTTCGACAATTTTACCATCAAACTTAGAAATACGCATATATCATGATAATTTGTACACCCAAATCGCTACAAATTCGAAGGCGACATACAGCGACGATAAGAAGGTCAACGATAGAAGAGTGTTATGAGGGGTGCCAGAGATACCCCATTGCGTTCTGTACAAATATGGGAGATGAACTCCAACAAGGTAACTAACCAGTCGACACGATATTATAAATAAACAAAAAAAGATTTATTTTCATTATTTTACAGTAATTTATTAACATTGCATGAATGAATTATTGGCTATATACTCGTATATAGTATATATATAAGACCATGTCCTATCCGCTCCATGTTGGTGAATCATTACGGACCGAGTAAAATAAAATAAATTATAAATTTTCAAGGTACTAGTCCAAATTTTAGGGGAGATTTGACCAACCTGAGAACCATCGAAGTTGCAGCAGCTCTCAGCGTCATGTAGAGGCAGTCTGGGATTCTGGCTGCAGCTGATCACGCATCTGCTCGTCGAGTCTTCTTGACCGTCCCTCGTCATGCCGATCTCTCTCTCTCTCTCTCTCTCTCTCTTTCTTTCTCCTTAAAAAAAAACATATTCCCACGGTTGACCCACGTGGTATTTCATTTCCGAGAAATTGGAGGACCCTTGTCTCTTCGTGGAATTTTCGGGGCGCATTCCCTCCTCTATTCCTAACAAATTTTGGGGTGCGTTGTTTCCCAGAAGAAGTTGGAGTACTAGCCTTACCCTTCTTGCATGTGTGGGCGGCAGGCCCCTCCAATATGGCCGGGCTGCGACACTGAAATACATTGACGAGAAATATGACGATATCACATCCTGTTGACTGAATGAGGAACTGAAATGTCCCAATGGAGAGTCCTTCACAACAAAGGGTGACGAACAAATTCGGCATTCGGTTGGGAATTCGGTTGGCCGTTCACACTAATATGCCGAATGCTTGTGCAACCTTTCGATCATTTTTCTGAATTTTCATGGAGAGTCATTTCTCTAGCTTTATCGAGTTGCGATAACGAAAGATGAATTTAAGTTCCTGTTAGAAATGAAATTTCTAAGCAAACAGTAAAAATATTCCAAACTAATCTGTATGCTCTGTAAACATACACTCAACGACGGCAAATGAAAGTAACAAACTTCCTTTAATATACCGCCTTGTGAACAAACCTTGGGAAACAAATGCGTTCCTAGGCGTTCGTTGCTATGTGCACGTTTAACGAACAACTCGCACCCGGGCAAGAAAAGTGACACAAGTCAAAAAATTGTAATCATTGAAAAATATGTATGAAGTGTCCCATCTTGCACGAAAAGTGATACATCTCTATGTCTCAATTTGTCCACCTGAGGGAAGTTGTATCAGTTTTATTGTAATGCTAGTTCAAGCTGTATAGTTAATTCTTCTCAAATGCTGATTTTTGAGTTGTGTCACTTTTCTTGCTGGGGGGCTTTTCGAAGAGTTCATCTTTTGCGTGTTCACAAAATTTGAAAAACACAAAGTACGACTCTTATACGAGCCACGAAATATCACGTGATAATTATGGAATAAAAACCAGGAATTATAAATATAACTTATTTTAATTCATGTGTAAACACTCTTTAAGTGTAAACACTCTTTAAGTGTGTTAAGCCCGACATGTGTCTTTATGCATATAATGTTTCTTATTTGACGACTCTTGTTCTTATCTGCCTCCTCACTACAATAAAAGGAATTATATATGAGGGTTGGGGTATAAGTCATGGCAACTATTTTTTTTTCTTGAAGATACCAGTCCGGTTGGAAAATGTGACATATACAGACGAAAGAACAAGGTCTTAACTACATGTGTGGACAATGAATAGCACTGAAATATCGTAACACACTAATTTATTACGGTAGTATACAGGACAATGTGGCCTTCACCGTGCAAAAGAGTGATAACACAGTACACATAAAGTTGACATGACAAACCTGGGTCTAAAGACCCTCAATGTATTCCCCTGCCCGTGCTACTGTACGATATGGTAGGGCGTTATTCCCAAGGGCTTCTACTAATTCACTGTGACATTCCATCGCATTTCTCCCTCGGAGAACGGCTATTTTGATGTAAGCGCGCTGCTCAACACGGGTTACTTCCATCTCGCAAGAACATTCACCGACTGACTGATTTCAGAGCCCTCGCTGCGCTACTACCAGCTATCACAGAGCCATCTGTTGTTCTGCATACACACTATGCCTGCAGAACTTCCACACGACACATATACGTTTGTGATCCGTTCACATATCTACAAGAAAAAAAAAATAGTTGCCATGACTTATACCCCAACCCTCGTATAAGCAGTGATTTAGATATTGCCCAGTTGCACGAAAAACGTTGAAAATATTACCATGCAATATATTCCTTCTATTTGCTTATACTTGGCGTCACTAAAAACAACAGTTTTTAGTATTAACATCGGGAACTAAAAGCACAGATTGACATCAACCAGTTAATTTCGCTGTAACGTCACTATTTCCCTGACAGACAGTTTCCGACAGTAGGTAATTTACACCCATGTAACTACGCCCAAACGATGTGAAAGGAGAACTAGCTCATTTAAATATTATTACTACTGCTTCAAAACAAGTAACATCTTTTATAAGTAAAGGGAAGTCCTATTTCACAGAAAGTACATTTCCATATGCATTTTTGATTTCTCTAAATTAATACTTATTCAGATATTCGCTTTTTAGCTCTCAGGTCATATTGTTATCGCTTTGGCAGTTGATGTGTCAATTTAGTTATCAGAAGGTTGCGTGTCCAAATTACGTCCGGGTTACCACTGTAGAGCTTTTTTAGCTGTTAACCAATGGTTAAATAAGAAATTCATTTCTAAGACCATTGTCAGACTCTCGTCTCCCATTCTTAAGTGGAATTGATGAAGGTGAGTAATAGCGTCTTCAATAAGCCCAAAATAAACGCAAACAGGTGTCGAACGATATACACCTTTGGAGATGTGCGACAATAGGTAAAGGTACGCAAATCATTTAGAATGATTTGTGAAACCCATTAGCGGCGCGCTTTTCCAAGGCAAGAGCCGTCAGGAAAGAAATTCACCATAGGTGGTCTGCAGAGGGCGGAACCGGAAAAGGTCCGATATTCAAGATTGTTCGAGAAAGGGCTGAGAAGAAGGCATAAATAACGACGCGGTTGCGAATGAAGAGGAGAATAGACTTGGACTGTTGAAAGGTCGCCACGCGTACGGAGAGAAAGAGAGAGGGTCTCGTACGGACTTTGAATAATGAGCCCTGCTCTCATGAGTGTATTAACGTTCGTCGGAACGAACCTTTGTAAATGATTTATTTAACCAAGATTTTAATGTGTCAATAAACCAGATGTAAATAAGAGTTGGTTCTACAGTTATGATTACATCTACATGATAAAGATTTGTCGGATCACGACCATAAAGGTTAACAACCATTATATTTTTTAAGAGAATACGCCGTTAGTTAAAAGCAACATGTAACAGAAGCAAGTAAGCATAACTCTTTTTTTTTATTCAGCAGAGGGTAAAACGTGATCTGGCGTCACCACGAGAATTTACGTAGACAGTGCTGCTACCGATTTGTCTTGCCTTTTGAAGTGAATCGAAATTTTAAATAAATCAAATATTGTATCAAAGCCTTGGCAGCGTAAACTGAGGTAGCAATCGATAACAATTAATACGGGAAAGACTTCGCGATGTTTTACTCAGGAAACAAAAATAATGAATTTGTAACGGCATAACATGTAAATAATAAATTTAAAAATACCTCTCAAATATTTTAATAATTATAAATGTTACTTTTCAAGTTATTGTAAAAATCATTTTTTGGCAACAGTCAGTTTTTTGGCTCAGAGTCAATCGAATGTAATGTTGTTCGGTCTGCGGCCTTAAGAAGGATTATACCAGTAAATCCGAAACTAGCCACTGTATTTTAAATTAATTACGGGCTTTAGGGCGCTCTCAATTTTTATTATCTTCTGTTATAAGAGTTTTTTTCAAACTATTTATTCCTATTTCAATTTTAACGATATATTTGATTATTCCAACCATTCAAAATATATATATATATCTATCTATATATATATATATATATATATATATATATATATATATATATATATATATATATATATATATATATATATATATATATATATATATATATTGTGGTAAGGAACACGTAGAGATATACGTAAAACAGTGCTTACACACCACTAGCACTTATTCACAAACCCAGGTTTAAAAGAAACAAATAAATTAGCCTTGGTTGCCTCTGCACAATGTATGTCCACAGTGTGAATAAAAATGACAGACGCTATCAATTACAAACACATACATTTAATAAAGAAAAATATTACATTTCATTACACATCAAATAATAAAAAAATGATCATCTTTCCTATGAACATTCGGGAAAATCAAGGTATGACCAGGCCGAAAGGAAATTTACAACACTAGATAAGGGAAGAATAGCGGGGGATACTGGCCGGAAGAATTTACGTTGGAATGTCAAAATTTAGTAATAATAAGCTTCTTGACCATTCTAAACACATCATATTACACATTAGTACACATCACAAAAACATATAAATTACCCTAGAGGAAGGATTCTACTTGGTGTAAAAAAAAAAAATTAGGAAAAGTAATCTATATATATAAAACAGTTCCGTAACTGACTCACTGACTGACATACAACGCACAGACCAAACCGCTGGACCTAAAGGGCTGAAATCTTGCATGGCGATTCTTCTCATGGTGTAGGGGTGCACTAAGAAAGTTTTTTGAAAACTTCTTCTTAGTTTTTGTAAATTAATATTTTAAGCTGTATTTGTAACTTATTTTAAGTTTGCATTTAAAATAATAATGTGAGGGCTATAAAATTTATATCACGAGAAATATCATAAAAATTCCTTTAAAATAAAATCTTTTTCGAACCTTTACCTCCATTTTCTGATTTTTGGTGAATTTTTAAAGATTAATTTTTAGAATTTAATTTATTAAATGCCGATCACGTGATTCCCTTTTCTGGTACTTTAAATAAATTTATCGTCACGTGCATAACAACTAAATAGACAAAAAAAAATATTTTTTTCTTTCTAATGCAGCAGACGATTGGATATTATCCAAAAAAAAATAAATATCCCTTACGATTTTTTTTATAAATATATATATTTTTTACATCAATTGTATACATTGATCGTCGCATTTATTATAAATATATATACATATTTTTTTTTGGCATTAATTGCATACATTGACCGTTGTATTTAATTTTAATGTACCCCGTAGCGATGCGCGAGTTTTCAGCTAGTTATGATATAAAGAAAAAAGAAGAACGTCACCCGATTCACAAAATTCCGCTCTGTGAAGGAGTTCGGTTGAAGGGCCGAAATTGTAGCACTCCAGGCTTCCGTCCGGTTGTATCCTCCTAAGTCGTGGGAAGAATGCTACTCCTGCATCAAAATTGTCTGCTATTCATGGGAACAGGTTTGATGAATACATGCAGTGAAGGATCTAGGTTGAATCGCTGAAATGGCAGCATTCCAGGCTTCCGGCAGGAATTGCACTCCTATGTCGTACAAAAATTGCGGCCACCGGATCAGAGATTCTGTTGCTCTCGGAAACCCCTTTCGTCGGAGGACAAGTCGTGAATCATCGCAGGGTTAACTCGCAGCCAGAGAAAAAAAACTCCCGACCTCACGCATTCCACCGATACTGCTGCACTCCAGCGAAAACCTGTCTGGTCTCTCGAATACACCTTGCAGCGCCGTCTTTCATTGGACCAACTCCTTCAAAAAAAGAAAAACATGGCGGACAGCCCGAGCAAAATGGCGAATTCGCCATTTAGCCAAACAAAATAAAAGGGGGGGGGGCGTAAAGCCAAAAAAATAAACTATTAATTAATACTGAGTTAGCTTTTAAGTGAAATGATGATTAATTACTATGACATTACTATTATTTGGTTTAGTTAATAAAACTTATGGAATGATGAAAAAAAAAGGGAAAGTCGTTATTCGACAGTTAGAACAATCATCACGACAATATATATATATATATATATATATATATATATATATATATATATATATATATTTACGTTAGATTTTACGTTAGTTGGTGAATAAATGATTTGATGTTGATATTGTAGTATTATTAGTTTTTTTTGTTAAACAACGTTAAAGTAGTAAGTTTTTATCTGCACCTTATTACGTTGTCTAAACTGTAGGGTTCGCGTGTTGCTCAGATGCAAATTTCTGGAAGCAGCGCTGTACATGCCAGCCAAAGTGAGTTCGGCGCAGGTGTTGGATCTATTTAAAGGGCACACACTGAGTTGGCAAAAGCCCAAGACTTTAGTAGCGATACGGGAGAGAGCGAGGCAAGCTTGATGGAAGGTGATAGCGGTGTTTAACTGATAGAGCGTGTATTGGTATTTAGCCGAGGTGGCTGCACGACTTCGAGAATTAGCTCAGAGCCGAGGTGTACGTGTATTGTTAGTAAATGCCTACTCTGCCTGAGGGATTCATTGCGACCTTTAGTTTCTTAGTACCGCGGGTGGCGGTACTGTTGTGTATTATTTTGGAAGCCCCAAGTCTGTATATGTTAGTCTGCCTCTACGTAGAGAATAAAGAAGTTATTCAGAAGTAGCCCCCGTACTTTATAATGTGCCTGGACCGTTAGAGATATAAAAAGAAAGGAAGAACCACATAAAACTAGGAGACAACAAGTTTAATCTATATCAATTTTGGTGCGTATTTAAAAACTCGAATTATTTTTTAATCTATACTTTCTATAATATCTATTTTTGATTTTGATTTTATTGTGATTAAAATATTAATATTCCTATAGTGTTAGATATTTAATAAAATCTGCTATACGCGCTTTGATACATGACTTTTAAATTAAATTTCGGCACTAGCTTTGATTTTGATGTTATTAGTGGGTTAAGACGTGGTTACCCCTTTTAACTTGGACGACAAATGCTCCAGACTTTTTGTTATCCCATTTGTTCTGCAGTGTATCTTATTAATGGATAACAGGTTTGCATTTAGAAGATTTTTCTGCGGTGACATAGACGTCAAGAGTTTATTATTGTTAGCCGAAAATTTATCTTCGACTGATGAGGTTTCATGAATACTTGTTTTCGTTTTATTGTTTGCATTACAATATCTTAGTATATTTAGTTTCAATTATGAGGAAAGAATATCATTTAGGATTTATCCTAAAATATTTATGCTCTTTAAATTGCCTAAAACTGTCTATATATTCTCTCTACAGGGTTCCCAACTATATCCGTTCCACCCTTCCCTTTAACTTCAAACAAACTAATGTTCATTTTTTACATTCTGTTTTGAGTAGAGTTTTTGATTTTGAGCAATTTTATTAAAACCCGGATTTTGGGTTTAACGGGTTTATTTTATTTAAAAACCGGGTTTTCCCGGGTTTACTTGGTTGGTTCCAGCGGGTCAATAGCAAAGAACTAAAAAAATAAATAGTTTATTAGAAGCATTTAAATTATTTCAGAATTTCAAATATAAAAATAACAGTAAATAAATTTAATGTTAATAAACATATACATCTATGTATAACATAAATAAAAGTGGTTCAAATATCTCATTTTTTACTGCCTTGCAACCATCATTGCACCCAATGTATCACCATTGAGTCGGCTTCTGAGTTTATTAGCAAAGAGGCCCATTACAGAAAATGCTCGTTTTGCTTCCACTGAAGTTGGTCTAATTGTTGTTAAAGACCTGAAAAGTTTATATAGCATTACAAGTCGGCTTTTTGTTCCCCGAAACAACTCAATTTCTTTTCTGATGATATATGAACCAGAATTTGATTTTTTATGATTTTCCTTATTATCATTCTCCTGCAGAAACATGCTAAGCTCATCAGATAGGGACATTTGTTTAGTACAAGCACCAATACTCGTTGGTTCCAAATTTAGCAATATAATTCGTATTCTACTGTTTTAGATAAATAACTAATTCCCCGGATTTACATTAAAAATTCCTCAGGTTTCGGGTTCGTAAACTCTTTGAAAAACCCGGGTTTTCGGATTAGGGGAAACCCGGGTCAATAACCCTAGTTTTCAGTATTAATGTGCGGAAGTTGTATTTTCTTACTAAATCGATTATGCTGAACAACTTTGTAATTGATTTTTTCCTGTATCTCGTACCGTTTTTGAGATAAAAACGCTAATTCCAAGATTTGTCGATAGATGGCGTTGTAAGTTCTCTCATCGAGTAGCGCATAGCCTTTTTACTATACCTAGACACAAACTTTACGGCTTAAGCTGTCACCGTTTGGAAGTTAAGGGCGGCGTAACGTATATAAGATGGGAACCATGTATATGCGTAATTTTGTTCTCCACAATGTTGCAATTACCGTCGTCTTTTAGTATGATGTTAGCGAATTTTGAAAACTTCGCCAAACTACACCAAGGGGGTGCCGAATTCTTTACATTTACCTAAATTTTGTAGTCGAATCGCGAAGAATATAATTGGTGGTGTTTGAAATACCTAAATTAACCCTTTTAAACCGGGATAAATTTTTTGGAGGAACTGTTCTCATTTAGAGACCCTTAGAATTCATTCATAATTAAGTGACCTTTAAGATATATTTAGATCCGTAATGGTCCGTTAAGTTTGTGAACCAAGCTGTTGAAACTACGTACAAATCCCCGAAGCTTGCGATGAAAATATCTACGGCTCAAAAATCAAATCGCACCTAACGTTCCGCTAGACCTGAAAATGCTGCAAAAGTGAAAATTCCTTATCACTAGAAACCTTTAATACCCCTTGATCTACTTTTTTGACATGTAGGATTTTGAGAATAAGGAAATTTATATTTTTATTGGTGAAACGCTATGGGAAAATACAGAATACAGTTTTTTCAGAATTTCAAAATATGTACAGTTACGACAATTTTGTTTACTGTCATGCTGGTAAAAAGTATGATATCATTAGCGTTAAATTTCTGGAGTTTCAAAAATAGAATGGAAAGAAAAATATAATCATTTTTAAAGTTAAATTCATTTATTAGGTTAACGTTGTCATGACCATGAAATTTTGAGGGTAGCTTCATATCATTCAATGTTATTCGTTTTGATGAATCGAATTTATATAGTCATACAGAATGCAATACAAAGAAATTGAATAATAAACACTTTATTTTATTAAAAGATCATGCCAAATTTTGTGTGACTGCGGCGGAATGTATGTAGAAAAAAAGAATTCTAGTTTATTTATACTTATTTTGGGAAAACTTGGAGTAAGAGAGGAGTCTTGTGTTTTCAGGTGAGCATTCGATTTTTTTTTATTTCTGCATCTGTTTTTTTTTGTATCCTTACGGAAATGGCCTTTAGAAATTCGGTGTTACATTAGAGATGATCATGACATAGCCAGGTGAAGAAAGTTAAAGTCCATCTATCTGCAAATTAGGAAACTTCAGATTCCTATACTTCGATATATTTAAAAAGCATAGAAATCTATATAGAGAGAGGGAACAAATTGAGAAGAACACGGGAGCAAAGCAAGCTCCGTGTCATATATATATATATATATATATATATATATATATATATATATATATATATATATATATATATATATATATATATATATATATATATATATATATATATATATATATATATATATATATATATATATAAATATATATATATATATACATAAATATATATAAATATATATAAATATATATAAATATAAATATATATATATATATAAATATATATATATATATAAATATATATATATATATATATATGTATATATATATATATGTATATATATATATATATATATATATATATATATATATATATATATATATATGTGTGTGTGTGTGTGTGTGTGTGTGTGTTTGTCAAAACATAACTGAACTGTCAAAATATAGTTGAGAAGTACGGGGAAAGGGGGCTTAAAATAATAAGAATCTAACAATCCATTGACAAAGCCAATTTACGCATATTTTGCTGTGGGGAAAATCATCTTTTAAAAGCAACTTTGAGCTGAAAACAAATAATTATAGGCGAGAGGATTTATTTTGAGAAGTGTAAAGGTTTTAAAAATGCACGATCAGCAATATTGAGGGTCCAGATGCCCAAAGATGAGGTCTGCACATGCACCGTGTAGCAGGAGCTCGGAGGAAATTAAGTTTTTTGCGGTGATGGAGAGTGGTCAACTTACGAAGTTTAATAAAGACGGAGTTAATACGAATTGGATTATTTCTTTAAAAGGCCTACCACTCGCCCAATTAAACAATGGACGTGACTGCATAAAATTAATGTTAACACGGGAGCAAAGCAAGCTCCGTGTCATATATATATATATATATATATATAGAGAGAGAGAGAGCGAGAGAGAGAATATATGCAGTGCCGTAACTAGGCAGGTGAAACAGGGGCAACCGCCTAGGGCCCACTTGGAAGGGGGGCCCAAATGCTGTATTTGAATTATAATTTTCCCAAACCTAATTAATTAAGGAGCACAAATGAAAGTTCTTGTCCAAGGCAAAGGAATGGCTAGTTACGACACTGTATGTATATCAACCCAAAATCAGAAGCTTTCCATGCTCTTTAACGTTTAGATGAGTTTGAGGTAAGCAGTAAAGGATCATGATATAGCTGAGCAGCGAAGGGGTTATCCCCTCCCATAGAAAAGAGGAAGGTTCTAGTTCAGTTGAGTCTAGCAACTAAGCTATTTTAAGAAGTAATATAAAACGTTAGTTAGAAGGCACGAGGAATTGAACGTATTTGGAGACTTGCGTGATGATATTTAAAGTAGTGAATTGTTCACGTTGAATGAATAACCTTGAGATATACAAGCATGTCAATGAACCAAGCTTCTGTGGCATTATTTATTTATATAATTATAGATGTCATTTTCAGTTTTCTTCCATTCTGAGAATAAGCGTGTCTCATTTAAGAAAAATCATAAAAAATTAAATAAATGTTAAAAAAAGGTTTCTGCGTGTTAACTGTTCAAATGTTGAGAGTTTTTTTAAAAATGTACTATGTTTTTGCTTTAGCTTATAAACACTCCAACAAATCTTTAAAAGCTTGGTTTCCTTTAAATCGACTTTTTGTTTAGCGTTTGTTGATGGCTTCAGGATTTAGGATATTGATTGCAATGAATATAAAAAAAAAAACGCATCAAAATAAGGATTTCGAAATTAGCCTTCACATGTTTATTAGGTTATCGTAATATTTTAAAAGCTATTATTGTAAGTTTCAAAAACTATTTTGACGTACAGGGTGATTTAAATAATTATTCGTATGTTCTGTTGTCTTATTTTAGATTTTTAGTCAGTTGCTTTTATATAATAGACATAGACAGACGATACGAACAATAGTTTAACTGATGTACCAGTATTCAAAAACGGACTCAGTATAATAATCTGTTATGAACAGCACTGAAGATTGTGAGAAAACCGTTGTGGTACTTATGGTAAAGGATAACCATTATAACAACGATAAAAATTTTCGCTATGCCTATTGCAAAGAAATTATTTAATGTCATTCATTATCTGAGCAGAAGTTTATTCCCAAACAGTCAGATTTGCATAAAGGCATATCAAATGTCAATCGCAGTTAACAAGCAGAAAATGATTTTTCATTCGATAACATTTCCAAACTTTTTCTGATACCATCAAAGAAAATCTGCTTCAAACAAATGTAAAACACAAAAAAAGTTTCATATCTGAAGAATATAGTAGAAACTTTCACAGATAAAAATTTTCGCAATGCCTATTGCAAAGAAATTATTTAATGTCATTCATTATCTGAGCAGAAGTTTATTCCCAAACAGTCAGATTTGCATTAAGGCATCTCTAATGTTAATCGCAGTTAACAAGCAGAAAATTATTTTTCATTCGAAAACATTTCCAAACTTTTTCTGATACCATCAAAGAAAATCTGCTTCAAACAAATCTAAAACACAAAAAAAGTTTCATATCAGAAGAATATAGTAGAAACTTCCACAGAAATCAATCTAAGCAGTCATAATCTTCTTGCTAAACTTAAGATCTTAAAATCTTACTGATGTCGAAGATAAAATTTTAACGGAATTTCCTTAGCTACTTATTTACTTACTTTTTCTCATCATTAACTTCGCTTTAACAGCACATAGAATTTTGATATCAAACTGAGATTGAATTCAGTGAACGAATGTGAGAAAATGTGACGTTTGTTTTTGTGCCAGCAATGGTTTAGGAAACCTCTTAAAAGTCGTCCAAACTTATCGCTTTCTACCCTGTGTTCCATCTACTCCAGTCTTTGGATGATTATATTTCTACTTAGATTTTTCTTCTGTAGCTTATGTTTACACTAGGCTTATGTTTACACAAGTATTATAATATTAACTGTCAAAATATCGTCTCTATGTTTTCTGGAAATTAAAGTTTTTCATTTTAATTAATTTTTCTATAAAACACCAGTTAATTAAACGTTACGCTTTATATGAACAGCGAGATTGTCAATATAATTTATATAATTTGATATAGGGAAAAGACTATGCTCCTGAATATGGAACAATAACAGAAAATTAAATCTCGAAAAATTATTAAAAATAGGAATTAAAAATGTTATTCATGGTGTTTATAGTATAATAAAAGACACTTTTAATCATACACACAAACATAACCTTTATATTTGTATCATAAAACTAAAGGAAAAGTTCAAACACTCATTCTGCTCTATCTATACTATGACAGGAGAGATCTGAAATCTACTAGAGGCATGTCGTCTAATTCGCTGATTTTGCTCCTACGCTGGACTTGACATAATAACATCTAAGTTTTTTAAAAGTACATGCGTCTCTTTTAAAAAATTATCAACATCAGAGGCACTACAGCAGTCCTGCGTGGGCCCTGGCCTTTTCAAGAAGTTTTTCCATTTTTCTCCATTCTCAGCAATGGTTTTCTAAATTACTACAATTTACAAAGTTAAGGGGACAGTGGACTTTCAAAATTGTGAAATTTGTCCAAAAATTCGATTTTTTTTAAATTTTATTGAATTGTGAAACTACGGACGAGTAGGAATGTGTTGCAAAAAGAATTTTTAATTTTTGTGATTACTCTCCTAGTTATAGGCATTTGTATTTAATTTAGATATTATGTGGTTACTAATAGCAATAACTTTAAATGTGTTTTTCTCAAAATAAAAATTTTCATGTCATACGAATATTCAAACTGCTCCAGGCGCATTTCTAATTATCGTATTGCTTTGAAATTGAAGTTTTATATACTTAACTGTATATCAAATAAATTTTATTGAAAAAAATTATGCTTCGTAGCTCAGAATTTCTAAATTTTGTACTTGAAAAGACGATTTATAGGTATTTTGCGTAATAAAATGGGTGTTTTCACTATTATTATTTTTTATATTTTTAATGAATGCTTAAAATAAGCAATAAGTTTCATTGTTAGTTCTATAAGGTATCATGTAAATAAAAATTACCGTATTATATGCAAAAGAAATGCGCATGGAACATTTTTAATTAGGCCAATTTTTGATATAATTAATAATTCATAGATTATTAATATTTCATCTTTAAATTTTAGCCACTTTTACATATCTATGGTACTAATCACATATTAAAATTTCAAGCAAATCCATTCAAAACAAAAAAAGTTAGGTTTGAAGGTCCACTGTCCCCTTAAAGTCATTGTTGATAAAATTAGGCCATCTTTGTTTTGTCCTACCACTGGGTCGATTGCTAAGTAGCTTAGTCATAAAAATTAGTGGTACTCTCTTAAGACAATCGCATCAGATGATCAGCTCACTTCCTCCTTTGTATTTTAATAAACTTAATAATGTCAGGGTCTATATGAATATGATGTTATTCATGGTTGAATCTCCTTCTTCACGATCCCTTAACCTGGACACCACCAAAATTGCTACGTTGAATTTTTCTTTCGACTGCTCTGAGAAAGCATTCATCTCGTATGGGGACAAGGGTTGACAACCTCGTTTTATTTTTAACTTTTAGTATTTTACTCTATACACAAAATGAGAACCATTAATAATATTTTCCCACTACACTTAGGATTCAAAAGTATGTATCCTGTAGAAGAATAAGATCACTTTTTCAAAATAAATCTTTAAAAATGCTCCATGCGCATTCATTTTCTCCCGATTTCTTCCAAATTTCTCAGGAGTGGGAATTGAAGAGTTTTCAATAAAACTGTGCATCATTCTTTGATAGCACAAAAAAATTTCAAGTTTATAAATCATAAATATAGAAAAAAATAAAAGATTAACAGACAGATAGAAAAAATAATAATCATGCATGACTTTAGATTCATACAAAAAAATTAGTTCACATGTTTATATATATATACGTTAAACGTCTATTAAAAAATTTAAGGTTTTTAAATGATTTGGAATACGTATGGAGCATTTTGAAAAAAAAAAAAAATCTGAAAAACAGGCATTATTCGACCAAAAAATACTTATTCTGAATTCTAAGTGTCTTTTTTCAATGTAATAAAAAATATTATAATTCATTCTAACTTTGTATATAATTTTGTATTCTAATTATGTATATAATTTTGAAAAAAATTAAAAAATTCGAGGTTGAAGGTCCCTTGTTTTTTAAGGCCATAATCTATGTCTCCGAGGCATAGCCAAGCAGAGATCTTATAAACACTTCGTTTAAGCTTTTCTTTACGGGGTGGGATAGTATGTATCCCAAGAGTACGGGCCCAAAAATGAATATATATATATATATATATATATATATATATATATATATATATATATATATATATATATATATATATATATATATATATATATATATATAGATATATATATATATATATATGTATATATACATATATATATATATGTATGTATATATATATATATATATATATATATATATATATATATATATATATATATATATATATACATAAATATATATATATATATATACATAAATATATATATATATATATATATATATATATATATATATATATATATATATATATATATATATATATATATATATATATATATATATAGAGAGAGAGAGAGAGAGAGAGAGAGAGAGAGAGAGATAACCCTCTTAATGGCCGTTCTTAAAAAGGGGGTAGGGAATTTCTGATTCTAAAGAGGGAATCGGAAAAATAGGTCCCCGTAAGCTAAAGGTTAACAGTAATTTAGTATAAAAGTTAATGAGACTAAACTTAAGAAATTTACGCAATCCGGAAAAGCAGAATTTAAAAAAATAAATAGTCAGTATTTATTTTTACAAAAAAAGAGTCTCATTTGTTTATGGTCTCCCTTTATTATTTCATAAGAACATATAATTCATTTATTATACAAGACAAATTATCTCTGTTAAATACAAAAGAACCTAACACAATAAACATAGATAGGTTCGAATGCTGCCTACATTAATGTTTAAACTCTTAAGAAATTGTCAGACTTTCTTAGGTTAAAAAAATTAGTTTTTGACTATCCCCAGGAGACAAAATATAGAGATGTTCAATGTCAAATAAATTTTGTGAAATAGTGATAACTTTTGTTAAAAATCGCTATAGAGATTACATTCCTATTTTTTTACTCTTGGGATGTTTCATAATCCATTATATGATCAACATGGTGTATGTAAATGAATGATAAGGAATTCATTTTCTGCGCTCTATCTAAAAGTTGTCCCTGCGAAGGTTTAATAAATTGTTTATAGTGGAAACAACTAACTTCTTTTTACGTAGACTCTGTTTAATTTTTGCGTTTCCCCAAGAAGTATGGACCCTCATTGGTCAGGTATAGCAGATTAAAGATTTCAGGTATAGTTAAAGATATCTTTTGAGTAATTAAAGGAAATTTTAGACTTCAGTAGATACTACATAATGTAAACGTATAACGCGGACAGATACAATATCGATATATCCAAAATATGGATGTTACAAATTCCACAATAGAGAGTTTAATAAAGGTCCAGCAAATAGCAAATTGCTCTATTCAAAAACTCAAGTTGTTCCATCTCTGAATATAAAAACACATTGTAGCGTGTTCTTTAACATGTAGATAATTCTAGTGTATAATTTACTAAAATTGCTGATTTCGTTAGAGCACAAAAAATTTTATCCTGAAAGTACTCAGTTCGGCCTCGACTATATTTGAAATCCGAAACTAGTTTTACTGACTAATTTATATGCAACTGTGTATTTAATCCTGACTTGGAAATTTGAGACTTGCAAATTTTCTCAATTCAATCGACTATATTCATTTATACAGAACATTCTCTGCATAATATACTTGATTTACAATTTCATAAATATGATTCAAAGAAATGTCCAATTTCCAGATTCGGCGATTTATTGATTTATTGACTTCTCACACTTGTCAGTTGAAAAGTATCTGGTAAAATATGATCTAGATCCAATGTTTTCTGCGAGAAATACCATTATCCACGAACGCCTGATGACCTTACATAGATAAAAAACATATTTGTTTAGCGAGATAGATTCTCAGTATACGTAGGGTTAAAGTTATTTATTTTAAATTGCGTTCCCAACGAACCATAACATAATTTTGACTACTAGTTGTTTTCCTAGACCAAATTTGTGCGTTTCTGAAGAATAATTCATTTTGAACCCTGGTAATATGCTTCTTAACCTAATTTTGGTTCTGCTTTGTTGAAAATGATAGCGTGCGAATGGATACGAATTGTAAACAAAATTACGACATAAAAAATTCGAATTTTGGGGTCCAAGGCCCAGAACACTGAGGGTATAAAAGAAAGCAGTTCTTGATTCATGCTTTATATCACTCTCTCTACGAGCAGAAACTACAAATCCAAGGATTATTTACATTTTATTTCCAAGATGTTACTCAAAGTACGTATTTTTTTACCAAGCATATATAAAAAGTCGCATGTTAACTTCAACATATTTTTTTTTAACTGTAACTTATAAATTTGTGTTATTTAAGATCTTTAAACTATATTACCTTAAACATAAGTTAATTTAATATTTTTTAGGGTTTGAAAGAGATTAGCCTCATATACTTTCTTATCTTTACAATACTAAAAATGAAGTCTTATGTTAGATATAATTCTTTGTTTAATATACATCAATATTAATTAATAAAACTTTTTATTTTTTTTTAATGTCGGACTTTGTTTTCTTACCACATTTTGAAGAATTGTAACAATTCATTTTCAACCAAGAATAGATTGTTAGGTAACTAATAGTTGAAATAGGAGAATGTTGCAAAATTATTGCAGCATTCTAAATAGGTTCTTAAAACTTGTTTTAAAAATAGCATTTATAATTAATACATCACTAGTTTTCCCCCCAAAATAAATATTTTTTATAATTACTGCTAACGTTTCACTGTCAGTTATTTTTATTTTGATAATTTTATTTTACCTAAAGCAGGAAGGAAAGATTAAATTTGACTGAAAATGTCTTGACGACTAGAAAACTTTTCAAAACGCATTTTAAACTACCATAAATTTGAAATTCTTTCACAGTTCAGGTTTTGAACAAATTAAAGTATTCAATCTTCTAAACTTTTATTTTCTAAAATTCCTCAGATTTTGGATAGCAGAACATTTCGATGATCAGGTAATTACAGTTTTAAACTAGCAATAAATATTTAAATTTTTTAATGAATGGTTAGACTTGATTTTCATCTCTGATTGTGTGTTTACGCATGAGCATTCATTATTTTTATAATAGATGTATTGTATTAAAAAAGTTTATATTCTTGTGTATGAGTTGTTAACAGTAATTTTATAAATGTAAAAAAAAGCATTGCTTATGGACGTGCTTGCGACATTTTTCTGAAAATTTATGCACATATTTAAGCCTATTATATTTATTTTTAGGTTTTATTACTTGTGACACTTTTAGCCGTAGTCTCTGCTCAAATAGGATTAGGAGGAATTGAACAACTTGAAGGTGTAAGTAAATTAAAAATTATTTATTTTAACAACGAGATTTACACATGAGAAAAGGTAACGAAATTCCTGTTTTAGGGATCTGTTATGATAATCTCCGGATTATAAAATAAGATCGCTATCTTAAAGTGCAGTTCATATCTACACGTATTCCTTATCGATACGGAAAATGTTAAAAATAACAAAAGCTTCAGAGGATGATAAAAATAACGTGTCTAAATGGAACAATGTTCTTTTTGAGTAATAGAGATTTTAGTTCCGTAGGTTTCCTGGACAAACAAACCTAAATGATATCCAAACTCTGTTACACTTGTAGGTTCGTATTTCACTGATCGCCATATTTTTGCATAAAATTTAGTTATTTAATTTAATCCTTCATATTTTTTCCTAATTACTTCTTTACTATAATTTTCAACTCTCTTCTTTATTCTAATTTTCAAATCAGTCGTTCCCAACCCATAGATGTCTACGGACCACTAACTCAGAAATTGAACCATGTGGTGGCCCGGTTGGCAAAGGCGTCGAGCCAGTGATCTGAGGGTTGCGGGTTAGAGGCCAGTCGCTGACAAAATCCATAGCCGTGTTCTCTAATGATGGCCGGGGCACGTATAATAGGGCGTGGCTGCAGTGTCCTCCAGGTTTATGTACAGACCAGAAATCTCTTTGCTTCACTTTTTGTGAAGCAATTCCTGAACTTTTGACGTCACTCAACGAACTTTTTTCTACTTCTGAACAATTCCAGCTCTTCGTTGCTACTTTTATGAAATATCTGAGTTTGAAGGCGTTGGCCTAGGCAACTCAGTTAGAACACTTGTCCTATGGTCCTATGGTCCTATGGTCCTCCAAGTTCTCAAATTTACCTCTGGGGGTGCTGGGTCAGGTGGTCTGGTCCCGCCACTTGACTCGGTTCAAAATTCGCGGACCATCAAACGGGTGCAGTATGGACCCACCCCCTGTGGTGCACCCGGGGCAACGCATGCGGCGAAGTGTTCTCACGCTACCGGCTCCCCCCGGAGAAGAGACTAGGCTCAGTTCTCCCAGCCATTAGAAAAAAAAAAATTCAACACCTGATAGTCCTCGGATATATCCGGCCCCTCTAGTTCAATGAACATTGCTCTCAAAATCCCCATTTATTTGGCATCTCTTTTATAAGTGGTGCCGGACCACTGCCGAGGCTCTCGAGGACCACCTGTCTTCCGAGCACCACCGGTTGGGAACCACTGGTTTAAATCATCTCACAATGCATTCTTCGGCATTTTTAGTACTTCTTGAAGGTTTTCTTTCCTCTATAAATATTTGCATATTCCAAAAAAATTGTACATATTTTTTCGGGAGATACTTGCCTTTTACGGAAGCGTTTATTAGAATAAAACCATTTTTTTCTATTTCTGCATTGCTTTACAATGATTATTACAAACCAAGCTCTCTCAAAGGATGAAATGTAGCTTTATTTTTGTAACCAAGTCAGTATATATTTAACTAGAATTATTGCCTGGCGTTGCCCGGGTAGATATATAGATATAAAATTTTTCATGCATTCCATCAAAAAAATACTGGGCTGCACCCCCGCTCTTCATGTTCATCTGGCCAGTTGTGTTTATTTGGGGATCCAGGGCCAAAGGTCATTCCCAACCCTCTTCCTCCGCGCATTGGAATTTGACCCCCCGTCACCCCCCAAACCATCTCTCTTAACTCAGTTGGTTGTGGGGAAGGGGCTCCACAGGTGGTCGCGCACATCTTAGAGGCACAAAAATCATTAAAAAATTAATTTTAAAATAACTAATTGAGCCCCAAATTTCGTTTTTCCTGATTTAAGTTTCTCGGGTCCTAAACATTAACTGTGCCGAATTTGGTCCCGGTGGGTGAAACAGTCTATGATTCTATAGCGGACAAACAAACAGACGAGCTCTTTTATATATATAGATTAATCTTTGATTTTAATAATTTTTTACAGAGATAACGCAGTATCTATAAAAGTTGTCACAGTAGAAAGTTATTGTGGAATACAGTGCTTCACAGCTGATTCTAAAAATTACATTTTATATTTTTTGTAAAGTTTTGTCTACACCCATAGTTTTTTTGTAAGATAGAATTTTCTGAATCTTTGTTTGCAAGTGTGTATTTTTAAACAGTTTTACTCAAGTTTGTGAAAAATATGGAATTAAAACATTATGTATTGTGGAATTAAAACATTTTGTAACATTATGTCTCTGTATGATACAAAAACATCATTTTGATAAGATATGAAATACTAATGCATATTTAGAGAAAATTTTATATAACTGCAAGTTTGATCAACTATCAGGCATTTTCAAAATTTTGCCGTAATCTAAGTGCACGTTTCAGTAGAATAAAGAACAACGTATATTTCTCTTTGTAAGTTATGTAAATACTGAGAATTTTGGGAAAATTAAACAGCATGAAAGCATAAATCATTTTTTTCAAATCCGTAAATAAGTATTTGACATGATACTTTTACCGTATTTTTAACTTCCGATTTAATTATATTATCTTTGTGATTTATGTGACTACTGATAATTTGGGGAAAAATAAACAACATGAAAGCATAAATCTTTTTTTTTTTCCAAAATTCTAAATAAGGATTTGTTATAATACTTTTACTATATATAGAGAATAGCTCACTTCTACCTGCACTTGGGTGTATATAATTTGAAGTCGAACTCTAAATGAATTTGATACAAAAACAGTTTATACATGAAACAATGTTTATTGAATTCGTTGCACACATAGATTTTGCTTTTACAGCAATAAGCATACGTACTACTTGTACGGAATATATATTAGCATTCAATAAAAATACACTTTGCAATACTCACAAACTAGAGAGTCAAACCAGCAGTTCTGCCACTTAAACTTTGGGCCCCCTAAGCACTAGCGCATGATAGCACCTGGAGCTGCTTACCTCGTAGCTCCCTCTCGCTTATCTATCAACTTTAACAACCTCCTAACTTAATCAAGCTGCTTGGTATTTATACCAAGCGCGTATGCCGAAATTAGCATATCTCAAGCAGCTTCTTTAATTCATTCACTCAAAAGTTCGATTCTTGTGAATCGAATCTTAAAGTATAACTTACACATATTTTTAACTTCCGTTTTAATCATATAATTTAATAAAACTTTGCTTTCGGTTTTTTGCTGGAGAGGGTGTATTCAAACAACGTTAATATGGGCAGTGACATTATCATGATTTATTTTCAAAAACTTAAAATGTCACGCCATTCTAGTGCAAATAAGAGATAAATATTATAACCGTTTAACATTCGCGTATTGGTTTCTATTGATGCATTTGTATATTACAGAGAGCATAAAAGCTTTACAAAAAATCGTAGCAATTACATTCTTCATATTTATTATCCTGTCGGTACCTTTATATAAGCAGCCTCATATAGTCTATATATATAAAACAGTTCCGTAACTGACTCATTCATTCACTGACTGACATACAACGCACAGACCAAACCGCTGGACCTAAAGGGCTGAAATTTAGCATGGCGGTTCTTCTAATAGTGCAGGGGTGCACTAAGAAAGATTCTTCAAAAATTCTTCTTAGATTTTTTTAAATTAATTTTTAAGCTGTTTTTGTAACTTTTTTTACGTTTGCATTTAAAATAATACATTGAGGGTTATAAAATTTATATCACGAAAAAGATCATAAAAATTCCTTCAAAATGAAATTTTTTTCGAATTTTTACCTCCATTTCCTGATTTTTGGTGAATTTTTAAAGATTAATTTTTAGAATTTAATTTATTAAATGCCGATCACGTGATTTCTTTTTCTGGTACTTTCAATAAATTTATCGTCACGTGCGTAACAACTAAATAGACAAAAAAGATTTTTTTTCTCTTTCTAATGCAGCAGACGATTGGATATTATCCAAAAAAAAATGCATATCCCTTACGATTTTTTTATAAATATATATTGATAGATAGATATATATATTTTACATCAATTGTATACATTGTTCATCGCATTTATTATAAATATATATATTTATTTTTTGGCATTAATTGCATACGTTGAGCGTTGTATTTAATTTGAATGTACTCCGTATCGAAGCGCGGGTTTTCAGCTAGTATGTACATAAAATTCATCAAATCCAGATTTAAATTCAAATAACTTTTACTTATATGTCTTAGTATTCTGAGATTTCTGTTAGGGGTATTGTCAACTTTTGATGTACATATTTTAATTTTTCACAGCCCTACAAACCTCAACCATACAATTTCGGCTATGCTATCAAGGATAAACACGGTGAACAAACCCGACATGAATCCAGTGATGGTGCCGGCAGGGTGACTGGAAGCTACAGTTTTTACGATGAAAGAGGAATCGAAAGGATTGTCCAATACATTGCAGACCATCTAGGATTCAGAGCCAAAATAATCACAAACGAGCCAGGCACAGCCAACCAGCATCCAGCTGGCGTCATCATGGAATCTACCCACGGCCTATAGATAATTGTGAGTACATCAAAAATTTACGGGGCTCATAAATATAGATGTCTAAGGAAAAATATTTCTTTTATAACAGCATTAGGTATACAATATTCAGTGGCTTATAATCTATATATATAAAACAGTTCCGTAACTGACTCATTCATTCACTGACTGACTGAGTGACATACAACGCACAGACCAAACCGCTGGACCTAAAGGGCTGAAATCTTACATGGCGATTCTTCTTAAAGTGTAGGGGTGCACTAAGAAAGATTTTTATAAAATTATTCTTAGATTTTTTAAAATTGAATTTTTAAGCTGTTTTAGTAACTTTTTTTACGTTTGCATTTAAAATAATACATTGAGGGTTATAAAATTTATATCACGAGAAAGATCATAAAAATTCCTTCAAAATGAAATTTTTTTCGAATTTTACCTCTATTTCCTGATTTTTGGTGAATTTTTAAAGATTAATTTTTAGAATTTAATTTATTAAATGCTGATCACGTGATTTCTTTTTCTGGTACTTTCAATAAATTTATCGTCACGTGCATAACAACTAAATAGACAAAAAAATATGTTTTTCTTGCCAATGCGGCAGACGATTGGACATTATTTTGTCTATAAAAATATCCCTTACGATTTTTTTATAAATATATATTTTTTTCTACATCAATTGTATATATTGATCGTCGTATTTATTATAAATATATATATTTATTTTTTTGGCATTAATTGCATCCATTGACCGTTGTATTTAATTTGAATGTACTCCGTAGCGAAGTGCGGGTTTTCAGCTAGTTAGGGATAAGTATTAGGGATACGTAATTTTCGTATTTACGAAATAGATGCGAATAAATGAGAAATTCGCCAGTATGAGCGAATAAATGCGAAAATTATTTTTTTACTACTTTTCGGCGATAACTCGGTGATAAATGGCTTTTTAAGCGAAATTAGGTAATAATGGTAATAATTAATTAACATAATTGCTTATCTAAAACCATCCATGGTCTTTGACTGAGAGATCGCACTCTCGAAATTTGCCTATTAATTATTGCCAAAGACTAAAGGTAGAGAATGGGGAGACTATTACAATGTTAGGTTTTAACTAAGAATTTTGATACTTACCTAACCAAAAAAGTAAAACTGTGAATTTTTTTATTAAATGCGAAAATTTTGAATTTATGTATATATATATATATATATATATATATATATATATATATATATATATATATATATATATATACATATATATATATACATATATATATATACATATATATATATACATATATATATATACATATATATATATATATATATATATATATATATATACATATATATATATACATATATATATATACATATATATATATATATATATATATATATATACATATATATATACATATATATATATACATATATATACATATATATATATACATATATATATATACATATATATATATACATATACATATATATATATATACATATATATATATATATATATATATATATATATATATATATATACATATATATATACATATATACATATATATATATACATATATATATACATATATATATATATATATATATATATATACATATATATATATATACACATATATATATATATATATATATATATACATATATATATATATACACATATATATATATATATATATATACATATATATATATATATATATATATATATATATATATATATATATATATATATATATATATATATATATATATATATATATATATATATATGTGTGTGTGTGTGTGTGTGTGTGAATAAATGTCAAATTTTACATATTGCAATTATTTTTGCGAAATTTCAATATTTTTTATGCGAAATTTACGTACTTCTACTTATAATATATGAATTACGTAAAAACTTATGTAGTTTAAAGTACTACAATCGCATTTACTGCACTACGATTCTATAACAAATTTAAATTGTTTGTCTACTGAGTATGAAACGTTAATATAGCCAGAGCTGATTTCAGTCTTTAAAGTTTCGCGTTCCTTTAAATGTTCTGTCAAGTGATAATCATAGTGTATCACGTGTACATAGAATAATTGTTCTTCTTTCAGTACTGCAGTCTTGTGCCCATATTTATGAAACAGATAGGAAGGTAAAAAAGGAAATAATGTAAAAATACTTTACCGGGAAATGCTTCTTCCTAATCATATTCGTAATGTTTATTTTGAATTTCTAATTATCAGAGGTTTGCATAAACATACTCGCAATAGAATCAGATACATATAAAATCTTTGTATTCACATCTAGAAATATATATTGATGTTAAAATATGAGTTTGAGAATTTGCATCTAACCATGCATTTTCTGAAATGAGAATTATGTTCACATAAAGGAAACAGCCATCATTTAAGAACCGTTATGGTCAATTTAAATGGCTACTGTTAGCAAAAAAATTAACTGGATCAAATCTTGCATACGTTTGATACATTTGATACATGCAGCTTTTGTGTTCCTCTGCTGTAAGTAATCATATTTGGAATTTTTCTTAAAATAATTGCCTATTACATAAGAAGCTTATTCTTACTGAAACATGCAAACGTTAGAGAGTAACAAGGTAATTTTCCTGAAAATTGCGAGGTTCAGCATCATTCGCGAAGAAAGCAATTTATAAATACATAGAAATGGACCAAGCAAAATGATTTGTAGTTGGTCATTGCGCATTACCCCGTTTTCGATTCTTGATGTAACATTGAAGTCAATTTTGTATTTGGGGCTAATCATTGTTCGGTTAATAACACTTCTTTAACAGTCCAATAAAATCAGACATTCACAAGCATTGCATGGTTCACTGAAAGAAGAAAGCTTTGGTAAGACTTCGTCATTCCTTAAGATTTAAAGGAACTAATCCATACTTTTTAAAAAGATTAAATAATTTTTTTTGTTTTAAAGTTTAAATACAATTTTTTTTGAGGATGAGATTAGTTCAACTTTGAAACATTTTTGGCAAAATACATAATAAATTTGCATTTTAAATCAATAAATCATAATAAAACTTATACAAAAATCCCGAAAGGAATTTTAAACGTTTCTAAGCTTGAAATTCAAACTTTTTCTCTTACTTATTCAGTGAAATCATACCTTAAAAATAAAACCAAATTCTGTAAAAATAATTAAGAAAACAATTTGCTACAGACACTAGACACTTTTCACCTAGCACCTCTTTTAACATTCTATATAAAAGTTCAAGACAACGTTAAATTCTTACACGATTTTGCAATTACTTTTAAATTATATTCAGTTTCTTTAATTCTCTGTCATGTATTTTAATTTGTAAGTTCATTTATCAATTATGTAAGCGCACATACAAATACTTATATAACTGTGTTTGTATACTCAACAATACGGCAAGTTATTTAAGTAGGGCAACAGTAGGGCAAGAGCATATTCAGAAGAATATTGTAGAGGAAAATATACATGGCACATACATATAATGTGATGCATACAAAGGCATAAATGGGGTATTTTCTTTGTTTCAAAGGAGCATTGATGGTTTAAAATCATAACTACCTTATCTATATAACAGTTTGCCCATATATCATTTAAGTAACAGAAAAAGGTACATTAAAAAGTTCAAGATTTAGAAAAATGGAAAACTGTTTCATTCTTAAATATAATTTACTGACTTGTATAAAGTACGGGGGCTACTTCTGAATAACTTCTTTATTCTCTACGTAGAGGCAGACTAACATATACAGACTTGGGGCTTCCAAAATAATACACAACAGTACCGCAACCCGCGGTACTAAGAAACTAAAGGTCGCAATGAATCCCTCAGGCAGAGTAGGCATTTACTAACAATACACGTACACCTCGGCTCTGAGCTAATTCTCGAAGTCGTGCAGCCACCTCGGCTAAATACCAATACACGCTCTATCAGTTAAACACCGCTATCACCTTCCATCAAGCTTGCCTCGCTCTCTCCCGTATCGCTACTAAAGTCTTGGGCTTTTGCCAACTCAGCGTGTGCCCTTTAAATAGATCAAACACCTGCGCCGAACTCACTTTGGCTGGCATGTACAGCGCTGCTTCCAGAAATTTGCATCTGAGCAACACGCGAACCCTACACTTGTTATTATTAAGCCTCCTCAGCTCAAAATAAGACTAACTACTGCACACTGGCGGCTCATTGTTAGGGCCACAATAGCCCGAGCTCTCTACTTATTAATTCTAAGCTATTTTCTTCAAAATGAAATTAGTCAGACACTTCTAGGGAAAACTATCTAAAACGAATAGAACTTTATTTACAAATTATCAGCAATAATCTCTTCCCTTCCTATATTTTATCGGCTAAAAGAAAATACAAGCCAGGAAAGGACAAGCTTGTAAAAAATGCTGAATTCTACTATTTTCTACTACTGTTCGCTCATTAGTCACTGTTTATGCTACCACTGCTTGTATGGAAATATCATAATTGCAGTTACTAAAATATTGGCTTCTTTAAAGGACAAACATTTCTATTTACATTTTCATTTTATGAACCTGAGTTTCGCTATATATATATATTTCGTTACTACTTGTGAAATATTTTCACTCCATCCACGTTCATCATATGTATGATGTACAATGCTTTTTTTATTCTACTTTATATATATATATATATATATATATATATATATATATATATATATATATGTGTGTGTGTAAATATATATAAATTAAAAAAATATGAATGTAATAGTTTTGAGAACAAATTTTCCATTTCAATTGAGAATAAGTTTTATTTATTTTTACGTGTTATTCATTAATTTCTATCTTACTTATTTGAACACGAGTACAAAATTGTTTCCCTGAATTGTAATACCTCTTGTATGACCTTTATTGTATAGTATCTTAGCTTTGCTACGATAGAATGCATACAAGCTAAACGCAACTTAATTTTAAACTATTAAATTTCTAACTCTTAATTATAATCAATTATTTCAATTAATAATAATGTATAAAATATCTACAGTACCTACAGTAAAACAATCCCTCTTTTTATGCCTATAAAATTGATATGAAATGTTAGTTTATGCAGTTTATATTCTATTAATACACTGAAAAATAGAGATTAATAGAGTTAACTTGAAAGTTGAAATTTCTTTCTTTGTAAGTAAGGAAATAAATTATATTTTATTAGATTAATTTACCAAGAAATATAGATTCACATCTACATAATTCCCAGTAATAAAGTCCAAAATATTTTGTCAAATGGCAACTATATCAGTCTAATGATACTGATAATATGCTTTTTGCTTGTATTAATTGTAAAAAAACGTAGCGAATCTTTATTTTATTTGTTTCTTTTTTATCATACACCTTGAGTTCCACACTAATACTTTTCGCTATCCGGAAACTCATGATCATTTACACTGCTGCCACAACCATTTACACTAATTCGTCTTCAAAATCAATGATTGTTGACATAAATCACCATTAGCCGTGACCGTTAGGTAGAATAATACAGCATAACAAATTATTTACTTTTATTCGTTGGATATTTTTAAAACACAGGCAATTATGTAATGGATAATAGAGCTTTTGTTTAAAAAAAGTGTGTCGGCAGCAGGGTGTTGGAAATGCTTCTTTTTCTGATGCAGTGAAAAAAAGTGACAGCAGGAAAGTATTAACTTTATTCCAAATGCAGTCGAAAGATGTTTTTTTTCCCTAGTGAATTATTTCATGATAATGAAATTATTTTACCTCTTAGAATTGAAAACTACTTCAAAATTCTATTTTTTAGTCATGTTTAATTATAAAAAAAACTAAATTTAAATTGTTGTTGTCTCAATGTTTAATTTTCATCTAGAAGTACAATAATGAATAAATATATTACATATTACACGAAGAATTCCTTAGAGTTGAGAAAATGTATGAAATAATATTCTTTTAATTTTAAAAGAACAAAGATTTGATTTCTATTTTACAAAATAGCAAAATATTCAAATAGAGAGCATTTTAAAAAAAGTTCATGCCATAATTTCCTCAACAACAATAAATTTGTTATTCAGTAATTTTTGCTTTCAGATGTTGCCGTTTTTTTCTTGAATAAATTCAAAATTATATTTTGATAGACTTTTCTAGTTTATATAAAATAGCGAAATATTCAAATAGAGAGCATTTAAAAAAAAGTTAAACTGTTATCGGTATAGCTGTTTATATTTTTGAATACTACAAAAAAGGTAACTGAAACAATTTTATTATACGTAATTTGAAACAATCCAGGTTTTGCAGAAACTTCTTCTCCAATGCGACAGCCGGTAACTTGGACATTATCCTTACTGTCATGTGACACCGCGGTTTTTCTTGCCACTTTTCTGGGTGCACCGTATAGGTGGACCAGCATTACCCCCCTATGGGCCGGTCCCGTAATTTTGAACCGAGTCAAGTGGCGAAACCGGAACACTTGACCCCGCACCTTCAGGGGTAAATTTGAGTTTTTGCAGAGAAACGTGGTCGATTTTACGTTAAAATTTTAAAACCTGCTCAAAGTTTACCCTGCAAGTGATTTAAATACATAAATTAAAAGAAACTGGCTATTTGGAATCACTTCCAAATTATGAATTATTAAAATTTCTAGCTTGCTACATCTTTATACTGTCCAATAACATTAGGCAAGCAATAAAGTAAATGATTTGAGTATTAGTATACTATCAATGTTCACTCTATTAAGTCAATCCAATTCAACTATATCAAAAACCAGAGAGAAACTTATAGCGGTGATGATACTGCGACTCATTTTCATATCTTTTTCTTACATCCAAACAACAAGGTTGGCTCTAAGATAAAACCCTGAAGTCTTTCCATTCCGGATAGTGTGCTAAGTTTATTTCTTTTTTCTTATTTTTTTCGGGCTGCAGGCATATGTTTGCTACGTTACGAGAGCCGCAACACATAACTCATAATATAATAATGTTTGAAAAAAAAAGAATCAAAAGCTAAATGTAGCGAAGTGTTTTATTTTAAAAATTAATGAGCTTTTTTTATTTTTAGACAAACTTTTGACTATTTTAGACAAAACAGGTCGATAATTGCAACTTATTACACTCAATACATCATGACTGGGAGAATCATTAAGACCATTTCTATATACCAGTGGTACCCGTAGAAGTCTGCGGACCACTAAACCAGAAATTGAACCATGTGCGAACCACCAACATCCCCCACCGACTTGAGGGGGGGGGGGACGTCCTGGGGGTAGGGGGTATAGAATATCCCTCAGGCAAAAGGAATACAGGATTAACGTACACACATTCTAGCGTATCATATTCTAATACGCTAGAATGTGAGTACGTTTATATAATAATAAAATAATTATGTTAAACTTTTAAGAAATTTTAATTCAACATCTGATAGTTATTGGATATATTCGGCCCATCTAGTTTAATAAACATTGCTTTAAAAATCCCCATTCATTTGGCAACTTTTTTATATATGGTGTCAGAACACTCCCGACGCTCTTGCGGACCACCTGTGGTCCGCGAACCACCGGATGGGAACCACTGCTATACACGCTCTTCTCATATTTCATTTTGGAATAGGATGAGTTCCAAAGATGCGTTGATGCTAACAACGTGAACAGCAGTCGGGAAAATTTTTGTACAGGCTTGTATTTTCCAAGCACTCATTTCCAAAATTTGGCGTACTTCTTTCACTCTCTCTTTAAAAAAAAAATAATAATTTCCAAAATCGTGTAATTTTTTAAGTCTATGAATTCTTCAAACAGCTTTGCATAATTATATCACAATGCAGCTAGTTGTGTAATGTTCGCTGTTTCTAAGTGACAGGGATTTTCTACGTGCAAGAGACAAATATTTATACTTCGTAAATCAGGAAATCTTCTCTTAAATTCCATGGATAAGGCAGCTAAATAATTTGAAATTATTGAGGACTGTTCCCGCGCATCTTAAGGTTTTAAAAACTTAGATTTCCAGATGTTTACAAAACTATCTTCCTGATAATTAGTTTCGAACAGCAAATAAAAGCTTGACAGGCCGCATGAGGCCCGCGGATCGCAGTCTCAGATTGCCTGCCTTAAACCATCAACCTGTCATCTCTTCTAATGAACTTTGAAAAAGCTCCAAATTCTTGCTCAACATACTAAAAGTATAAAATGTACCCGCAGAAATTCTGTAGTAGTGATTTAACGATAAATACATTGAAATTGGTTAAAGGAGTCTTCATCATCTCTATATATATAAAACAGTTTCGTAACTGACTGACTGACTGACATGCTACGCCCAGACCAAACCGCTGGACCTAAAGGGCTGAAATTTTGCAAAGCGATTCTTCTTATAGTGTAGGGGAAAGAATTTTCAAAAATCCTTCTTAGATTTTTTAAAATAAAATTTTTAAGATGTTTTAGTAATTTTTTAAAGTTTGCATTTAAAATAATAATTTGAGGGTTATAAAATTTATATTACGAGAAAGATCATAAAAATTCCTTTAAAATGAGATCGTTTTCGAATCTTTACCTCTCTTTTCTGATTTTTGGTGAATTTTTAAAGATTAATTTTTATAATTTAACTTTTTAAATGCTGATCACATGATTTCCTTTTCTGGTACTTTAATTAAATTTATCGCCACGTGCATAACAACTAAATAGACAAAAAAAATTTCTTGCTAATGCGGCAGATGACTGGACATTATCCAAAAAAATTTTAAAATACAATAAAAAATATTTTGTTCCTCAAACTGTACTATATTAACTGTTCTATATTCTTTAGATTGTCCTATTAAATTTAATTTGAATACTTTCTTCTACATTATTTTGTCTATAAAAATATCCTTACGATTTTTTTATAAATATATTTTTTGGTTTTTTTTACATCAATTGTATACATTGATCGTCGTATTTATTATAAATATATATTTATTTTTTTGGCATTAATTGCATACATTGACCCTTGTATTTAATTTGAATGTACTCCGTAGCGAAGTGCGGGTTTTCAGCTAGTTACAATATAAAATAATAGACATCTGAGATTGACACTTACGAAATGCGTATCGAATGTGCTGGGTTAATAGAACATACATTTGTCAAGAGAAATGCCATTCTCCTTTTTATTTTGTATTATTTTAATTAATTAATTTTTTTTTGCAGAGTAAAACATATAAACGACCTCCAATTACTGATTCGATTAAAAATTAGGCATTATCTTATTCGGAATAGATCAGTTCCTTCCCGACACTAGAAGTAGACGCTAAGGGAACTGCTAAAATAGTAAAAGTCTATGTCAAACTGTGTTGAGATACGTTGAGTTTAAGTCCATTCTTTTGATTTGAGATTAGTGAAAAAGAACGAAATCAAGCATTGTCTGTAATGAATTTACAAACATGCCTTACTTATAAAGTATTTTTTGTTTACATGTGTGTGAAATTTTTTAAACCGCCCTATAAGAATACGAGAAATAATCAATATAAATAAATACTTAAAATTGTTATTAATTCTTGTATATCAAATATTTTTCATGTACCTTCTTCTTATGCTGTGACCGTGAAATTTATTTACTATACTTAAGTATGAGTTCTTAAAAATTCCTTTTTCGCTCCCGTATTTTTTTTACTTTTGACTGTAAGCACAATCCCTGTAGGCTAATACGCATAAATGTTTGCCTCTTATGCTTTGGGTTGCCGAAACAGAAAAACTTGCCATTTCATACTATGAGGGAAAATTTTGCAAAGTAATATACAAGAGGAGTTGTGACAATTTGATCTAGAGAGATTATTCAATTCAAAAAAGAATTTATATTATGAGCGTACATAGTTAAAAAATTTAATATTCTCTGCATTATAGTTGTAACTGCTTGGTTTTTGATTTAGAGCTTTTGTCTTATAAGAAAAAATCCACGTGAAAGTTAATCTATTCGGCTTAGGATAAACATGGATATAAGGTTTTTTTCTCTAAAAAATGTTTCATGCGTCATAATTTCGCATTTTTCATAAGTAAAATAATATTTTTCTTGTTTGTTATATACCATACATAATTTCTTAATATTTGTTATTTTCTTACATGAAAATATTCACTTGCAAGATAATCCATTCGCCTTAAGGTAAACATGGCTGTAAGGTTTTTTCTGTAAAAATTCGCTATAATTTTGCATTTTTCATACGTAAAAATATTTTTCTTATTTTTTATTTACCATACTTATTTGTTATTTTCCAGGTCTGCGAAGATAAAGAATAGGATTACATAGAATGCTGTTTGAAACATCACCCTCACCTGCTGTAGTTATTTATTGACTCATTTCAAAATAGTACAATATTAAACTTTATGTTATTTATAAGAAGATGATTTGTTGTTATTTCAATAAATAGTGATTTTCACTCTTGAAGTATACTTTTGTTTTATAGAAAACTTGGATCGGCCAATTTAATGTCCAAAAGACATTCAGGTAGCGTCTTTTATAATTATATTGAAAACATTATTTGCAGAAAATTTCTTAAATAAACTAAACGGGGATTATTTAAAACATATTATGAAGAAAAGAATTTGAAAGGTAGAAATCAGATGTCGATTTCGTTTAGCGGATGATTTTGTTGGATACTGTGGCGTCACTGTAAGTAGTAAGGCTATTCTCTCTGGGACATTTTGAAGAAATTTCACAACTATTGATCCATACCAAGAAAGACAGAGTTCTAATTAAAACCGAAAGCCAAATTTTTAAAACAAACTTAACAAGTAGATTTATTTACAAAAAGAATTAAATATTAAACACTTCTGACATAATCACTTAATTTACGTGCAGATTCACAAATACACGCTCCAGGGCCCATTCTCGGCCCAACAACACAGGAGCCTAGCCAAAACACGTCTATCCCGCTCGGATTTTATACAGCGTCTCTCTTCAATGTCTGGATTTTCAGAAGGGGTGGAGGGGGCCGCAGATGCCGGCAGATTATCGGCTGACAGCTTTAGTGGCTTGGAACCGAACAACACATTCCTTGAAAACACGCAGCTGTGTTCCAAGCTCTTGTGGGTTCTTTGGAAAAATAACCTCATCTTTCCAGTACGCTACAATACTCTTACCTTCAAAGAACCTTATGTTTCCGTTCGTTGTCATTCTTAAACTAAAACTGTAGACTAAGTGAATCTCAAAGAGATGTACACGTAATTGAAAGATATAATTTTTTGCCCCGTTTACAGTCTTATTTTTCAGTAATATATTGTAGAGCATAGCGTAATACTTACACCACTATTATTGAACTAAGGGATAAAACAAGGCCCCTAAAATAGGAAGTTTCGTAATTCGTACTTTTAATCCCATTTATTTTACATTTTCATATTATTTTTGAATATTACTGAGAATTAAAATAAAGGGAAAGCAAGGGAAAATTCTGAGCTAACTGTTGTCATAGAGAAGTAACTTTTTTTTTAAAAAAATGCATAAATATATCATTGAATGATTTTCGAATCTTTAAGTCTGTAAAAATTTACTTGGTTTGACTATTAAAAAAATATTCTTTACACACTACGGCTAAACAGAAATTCACTATAATCGAACATTGTAAAATTAATTATACCTACACTATCTTATCGTAAATAGAAAAAATTCGTGTAATTCACTGCCTATTAAAACAGTCATTATACTTAAAGTTACTAAAAAAATAATCCCTAATGTAGAAGAAATTCTTTCAAACAAATTTAAATAATAATAAACTAAGGGAAACCATTCTAGCTTCAATGCTATTATATTTAAAATTCTTAATTTCATTATCTTACATCCTCGAAACAGGGTTATGTCGAAGTCAAGGGCATAATTCCTTGATGGATCAATTTTTATCAGTTTGTTTGGAGCTATAAGAAAAGAAATACAACAAGAATTTATCCCGGCAGTCACAAATTAAAACAAAAAACTCTTGGACAGACATGCAAACGAGCAAATAAAAAAACCCTCACATATCATAAACTTTTAACCGAATAATGGTGCATATAGAAACTTCAATACTTTAGATCTACTTAATAGACCATTGCCTGGTGGCATCGATAATGCTACTCTTCGCTGAATTACCCTTAAAGTCAGCAATCAAGGACATTTTTTTCCCTCATTGAAATGATGTCGGTGGCAACTAGCAGCTGTATCTCGCCTGAGGAGAACCGTGGACACGTGGAAGCAGCTAATTACTCGTAAGGGTACAGCAAGTTTGCAAAAGTTGCTTAACGACTCCTACGTGTTACCCTCAATCTTGAAATTTTTAAAATAACTAAATTTTCGAAAGTCTCAGTATCTCGACATCCTAATAGAAGAATAAGCCATCATCAATCTAAAACAATTGCAATTTGTTGCTTCTGAATCTAGTTACATGGTATATCGAATATGGTATCAATATAATCCATTAGTACAAAGTTTGTTTCTAGAAGAATCTCAAGTGTTTATTTAAGCTCGGCAGAGGGGAAATAAATATTCTAATTTATGAGTGAATATATCGAAATAAGTTTTATTTTTGCATAATGCAAGAATTTTTCTAGTTCTAATGATCCTTTCATAGATTGATGTAAATCTTGAAAAGATATTTACACAAATCAGGCTTATGACCTATAATTACATATGTAAAAAGACAAAATTTCAAAAAGGAACTCATTTTAATTGAAAAAAAGGGAACTAGATCAAAAAAAAAAAAAATTCAAAAATAAAAATTTCATTTTTAAGCTGATTAGAATGTCAAACCATTCCTTTAAATTAATTTTTCACGTTTTGAAATAAATTTTCCCCATTGCTTCATTTAAAATTTATGCACGAGTATGCTCGAACCAACTTAACTTCGGCTTCAATTGGATTTTAATTATTGTTTATGAAATTCCTCCCCTTGCTCATCGGTGACAAATTGCTCACTTATGGAGCATAAAGTTTATTACAGCATTTGTTTCCGCCCACGAATGTTTATAAATGTAGTCAAACATGATAATAATACCCAGAATATTTAAGAATTTCTTGTTTTATCAATATACTGAAGTCTAATATTTCTTGTATAGGATTATTGTGTCAGGTTGTTGATTTCATTTATTAACGAACTATAGAAGTAAACCGGGATGTGTCTGTAACACAATGTTATCGTATGTGTGTTTATTGTAATGAATTATCATAAAAACTAGGCCAGTGTAGTAGTTACTACAGAATAGATATGATCGCTGTAGTCATCTCTGGGTATTAGTATACTAACAGTTGTCTTAAAAGAATGTTAAAAAATATGTAGCTAATTTTTACATAAGAAAAAATGCACTTTCTACTTAGCAGTGACTATGTAGTCTCCCCGAAGGTATTTCATAATTTAGGTTTAGGCAAAAGCGTAAATATCATGAAAAACAACAATTTACTTAATATTCACGTATTATTAAATTATAGAATAATTTGATTTTGATTTAATTTGAAAGATTTTTCAATTTGCAGTCATCTTATAGATGATATTAAGTACATTTATAACCATATCCGTCGATTAGTAGAGGTTTCTGAGATGTAAAAAAAATAATAAATAAATACAGTGGAACCTCCATATATCGGTATAAACTCCAGTATAAACTCCAGTATAAACTCCAGTCCTTGTCGTATACGAAAATAATCCAGTTAGTGGTTACAGTGATCACAGTTACATTCTTTTAAAAAAACAATGAATATATTACTGAACAGCCAGTTTTGCGGAAAGTTCATCAAAGAAATGCTCGCATTTATTCAGTCCATTATAGACTTCATCAGGGACATTTTCCACGAATTGAAGTCCACGAAGTATTGTTTCAAACGTCAAAAATTGGGAGATTTTACTCTAAATTGGAATAAAATCTCCCAATATGTCGTGAAAAAAATTTCGATATATAGAGATTTTTTTCGATATATAGAAACAGTTTTTCTATGTAATAAACATGGAGATTTGCTAAGAGTTCGATATATAGAAAATTTCGATATACGGAAGTTCGATATATAGAGGTTCGACTGTATATATTGTTGTTATTTCTATAGCTCCTTGGCCGGAAGTATTCCGGATAAAAATAAATATACACATATAATAAAGATAAATACATCTAATATATATTTATTTATAACTAAATATGCCATAAGACTATCCAATTACAATGACTGTGATGTCCTCTACAAATTAGCTGTACATAATAACAAATTTTTATTTTTACTACGTTCATATTAGTTCGCTACTTTTTTTATGAAGAACATAATAATCTGTATGCTAAGCTTATAAACAGTCACAACTTCTACTCTAAATATTTCTTTTCACGCCGTATATTAATTTACAGATATGAAGAAACTGTTTTCCTGAAGAGCTTTTACACTTAAGCCTTATCAAACTTGCCACAAATGCCGGCAGCGCTAAAGATAAAATTTGCGCCTTCTTTTCCTGTAGCTTTTAATCTGGGCTTTTAAGACTACCAGAGGAGCCAACTGATTGACAGCTTCTGAGATGTTAATCTTTTTTTCAGGATTCAGGAAAAATGAAATAACGTATCTACACCCGGCCTTAGGCGTTTCAACAAATACGTAACTGATAGCAAAAGGTGCCTTGAGGTAAGGGATATATTTTACTACGACCTGCGTGAATGTGGATGCTTTATCTTTAAGCTAACATTAGCAACAAAAATAATAATAATAAAGAGATGGGGGAGAATTTATGGGTTTTTTAAACTGAATATTGTACCTCTGTTATTCTTTGAGGTTCTTATTCCATTAGTAAAAAATAAGGTATATATTTTTTTATTTTAAAAACTTATTCTCTACATTTTAAGTTTTCAATTAGCAATTTATTAATACTTTAATATGGTTTTAAAAGATGCCCCTCCATTGAAAGCTACCAACGATTCTTGCGGTTAAGGCTGCTGGGAACTAACCCTATTGGATTCGCTCACCTCAATTTTAACCTATGGAGAAAATGTGTCTAAGAACTGCCGACTTGGATTGAATTTTTTTTTTTTTTAAATTGTACTCCATTATAGAGAAATAAATTTTAAACCATAGGGCATTTTGGTTTTTTAAATATTTTTTAATTTAAATTTTTCGCGGGAAAATCTGGTCTAGAGTGTTTTCAAGGCGTCTCTGGTTCAAATTTTAGAAAATGGGGTGTCGAAAAAATGATAAACTCATACGACATTTTCGCTGACGTCATCGCTTTCCCGAGTAATTTGAAACCTGCTCCACCGTTTTCATTTTTAGCATGCATGTGGAAGAGCACACCTCTATAGGACTGAAGTAAACTAAAGGAAAGACTTTCATGAAGCGCAGACCCTACCGTCCTGTTCACCTCGGGATTTTAAAAATCGCGCAAATTCGAGTATCTATGCGGCTCTGCGATACCCGACGCGTGAAGGGCACATCGGATAGTCCCGAAAGTTCACAGTTTGTTCGATCGACACGGAAAAATCGGTTAATTTCGATAATCTGACGTCACTGCTTTCAAAATAAAATTCAAAATTGGCGGAAATGAGGATTTTCGGGTTTCTGTGCAAAGGTCTTTGTGAGTTATAAAGCTTTGGGATGACCTAAACGCTCTGCAAATGGTAGACAAATTTTCTATATAGGTTAACACTGAGGTGAGTGAATCCGATAAGGTTAGTACTTCAAGGGCGAATGTCTTCAGTGATAAGTGCCCTGCATTGGCAAACAAACAACAACAACAAGATATCGTTTTAAAATGCTAAATGATTCCTTGATATTAATTTCATTACATTTTTATTCATCACCGAATTTTTAAAAAATATAAACTTTTGTTTTGTAAAATATTTTTGTAAAGGGGGAAAAATATGTAATACACGTAATAGATATGTTACACTAATTCTGTTCGAAGAAATCATCTCACAAACGTCTAAACTTTATAAGTCAAGTATAATACCTTTTCTATTTCAGTTTATATTATTTCACTTATATATGACTTGTCGATCTGCTAAAATGAGTCCATACACAGTTAAAGGGGACAGTCACTTACCGTATTAGTTGATATTTACTGTATAAATTTCTTTTGGATTAGATTATAAATAAGAGAGTTAGCAGTTGTAAACAAAGGTTACTCTTACAAAAGCGAACGGGTGTTACAGCATTCATGATATTTTACAAATTGAAAAGTATTTAGAATTTCAGGATAAATGCGACAAATTGAATGTTTATTTCTTTAGAATATATCAATATTTCTTAAATAATGTGAATTGTAAAACCCTCAACTTAAAATTATTCAACATCAAACTCTTAGATACAGAGTGAGTGCCTAGTCTATATTATGACAGTGGGCCCGAGGCAGCCTAATGTGCTCTTTAAGCTCTCTGGGCTTGGCTCAAAGCTCTTGACTCTTTGAGCTTGGGATGGGGGATGGTAATTTCGATTATTGACAAGTGTCGTTGAAGTCTTTCGTGCCCAAGCCACATATGGGCATGATAACTCCAACAACCGGAAAATCCATGTGGTCAGAGGAATGCGGGAAGGTACGAGCGTTATAGATGTCGCCTCTGATGGTTCTCGATCAGTAATGAGGTGTCACTAAGGAATAATGTTGACTCCCTCCGTATGGTGCTCCCAGCTAAGATGCAGTCAACAATTTCCCCGGTATATTCTGCTAATGTATCAGGAAAACGTTTTCGCAATCAATCAATATATATATATATATATATATATATATATATATATATATATATATATATATATATATATATATATATATATATATAAATAATCCAACAGAGATAGATAAAAATAATACGAATATAGACAAAAAACAAACAGAAATCAAGCACTCTGGGCATCCACGCACCAAGGGCAAGATTCTGTATAAGTGCCGGAACTAAACCATAAAACAACATAGAGGTAACCGACAGGTCTCGTATGATGACGAGACCTGTCGGTCTTCTGTATAAGTGTCGGTTTCTGTATAAGTGTCGGTTAGTTCCGGCACTTATACAGAATCTTGCCGTTGGTGCGTGGATTCCTAGAGTGCTTGATTTCTGTTTGTTTTTTGCCTATATTCGTATTATTTTTATCTATCTCTGTTGGATTAATTATTTGTTCTTTTCATTATGGGGATATGAAGCTTCTGCGCTATCCTCTATGGAAAATGTTTTATGTTTTCTTTGCAGGATATGTTTTATGTTAAAGTGATTTAGCAGTTTATGCTTGAATTTTAATTTTTGTTTATTTGTATTGTTTATATTTTACACACACACACACACACATATATATATATATATATATATATATATATATATATATATATATATATATATATATATATACCGTTAAAATTAAAATAGGACTAATTAACTTGAAAATTTCTCTTATAACAGAAAATAATAAAAAATGACACAATAGAGTGCCCTAAAGCTCGCAATTAAATTAAAAAATAGCGGCCAGTTTTGGATTTACTGGTACAATCCTTCTTAAGGCCGCAGACGGAACAACATTATTTCCGATTGACTCTGAGCATTTCACTGCAGTGTTCAGTGATTCCTCCATAGATTTTGGTATCAAATAATCTATTCTTCTCCTCCCTACGGTCTCAATAAGGCGTGAAACTGTCAGATTAAAACTAATTAGAAATTGTACGTTCAGGTGGAAACAGGGAAATCATACCTAACATATGTGTTATAACATATATACCTAGCATGTAACTAAAGTCGTTCAAATTAGACTTAAACACTTTTGTTTTTGTGTTTACGTCTAACTTTGGTCGGGGTGTAAAACTAAGAAATTAATTTTTTTTAACCTAAGAGCCTCTGATATCTGCTAAACTCAAGAACGTAAAAGAAAGCGAATTTCTTAATATTTCACATATATCATTGTATTTAAACTATATCAATTATTGAAACCGTATTTCTAAAGGCTCTGAAGGATTCTGTTGCTAGATCATTTGCATAAAGAATTACCACATTTCCTTTAAACTGCAAACGGGTATTCGCTTCTCTAACTCCCCTTGAATGTAAATTTATGGGGAATTAAAAATTTCTCCAGAATTTTTTTTTAATTTCAGTTAAATAATAATTTTTCTTGGAAATATTTTATTATGACAAAACTACAAATTCAGTTGCAATAGTTCGAAGATTCGGAAACTCATATTCCAAATAGAAAACTTACGGCAAAGGTGTTATTTGTTTTAATGTTATTCAAGTTACAGTAGGTAGAGATTATTCAATTCAAACCCTTGAACTTAAATTAAACGTCAAGAGCGGATATATGAAAAATTGGACAGATATTAGAATTGCTTCAAAATCGATATGGCGACGAGTTCTTCAAAATAGCTTTTCTGCGACACCTTAAAAAATACATGATTTATGTGTATTTTTCAATAGAAAATTTGGCATAATTGATTTTAATAGATTGGTGCTTGTTAGGATTGACTGTTCAGTTATAATGGCCTTTCAAGCAATGAAACGCTATCAAATCGTATCATTTATTAACGATTATGCAATGCTGCATCCATAAAATAAATCATTTCTTAATTATTTTAATAATCGTTTCTGGTATAATGTGCCTCCCGACGCATAATAAATCTCCCATAGAACTGTGAGTCTTTCAAAATCCGAAGCAGGTCATTTTTAATTGCGCTAAGAGGTAGGGCTAGCGCCGGCTCCCATTAGCCTTTTCATGGCTGAAAATGCTCAGACGGAAAACAAACATTTTTATCGCTGAAGAGTGATTGTATGCAAATCTGATAGCCATAGCCATGATCGGAGGAAAATTGATTTTGTTGTCTGGTATTTCTGTAACGAGCATGTGAATTTCAATTGGAAACTTACGCAAAATGGGGAACGAAAGCTTTCGTAATCAGACTCGTTAGATTTTAACATTTCTCTTGCCTCGAGATTTATCTTGTTTACAACAAACTTCAGTCGGAATTATGTCACGAATAAAAATGTTAATGCAGCGTGTATAAATGAAAGTAAACGTTAACATCAAAAATGGCATAAATTATTGTTACAGCTGAATTAATTTAGCGATTGAAAAATCGGCGAAACTAGCATTGCAGTTCCGTTATCTTTACGGAAAAGGTGATAAACATGTACGTTCGTATTTTCAGACGACACTACTTAAATGCCAAAACAACGATTTAAATCTAAAGTCATACGTTAACATCCTTTTCACCTTAGATTAATTCCTGTTATTTACAACGATATTTTTCCCATCTCATAATATCGAGTAAACATAAAGGGTTTGCTTGCATACCCGTTTGAACATGATTGTTAAGTTAATTATACGGTGTGTCCCTATAGCACTGCACTTTTCAGTTTTTTGTAACAATGTTTTTCGTTAGTAATTTACGTCATAATGCTAAAAATTCAATATATTTGTAGAATTTAAGAAATTCCTTTATATATTATTTTGGTTAAAGTGAACAAAATTATAATATGATTACAAGTTGAGACGACAGGCGTAATATACGACGAATGAAGATATGTCGATAATAATCTTTATGATTGTTACTTAAAAAAATATCGTAATACAAAATACGTAATTAATGCAATACTTTATTGTTATTTACATAAATACAGTAACCACCGCTTATAGTGATCATTGGTTATAAGAATCAACCGCTTATAAGAATCAATATCGCAAAAACAAAAACAAATGTATTATTTCCATTTTAAAATTTTCGCTTTAAAGAATCAATCCACTGGTTTTAAGAATCAGCTTACACTCTTCGCTTTCCTTTCATTTTTCCAAAAAAAGCCTCTCAAACCCTCAAAAGCCACGAAGTTCTTTTTTATAATTCTTTTTTAAAGAAATAGTCATAAGATGGGAGGGAATACAGTCGTAAAATGCGTCCCTTTCTTTGTTAGACATAACATAATAGTTTCCCCTTAAACGCTTTAGTTAAACACTGTCCTATTAGCTGGACCCAGGGGCATCTTCATCCGTCCGGGTCCGATTTTATTTTTCTCCACTGACAAACAAAGACAGGGACTATTTTTTCCCACCCCCCACATCCTGGTTGCGGCTTCCTGGACCCTGAAACGCATAAATTTTCCTCGAAGTGTCCACTGTCACTTAAACAAAGTGACATTAGTAGATTCAGATCGTTATCAAACCGTGAAACGTAAGCTAGAAGGTGAATCTTTGTCTCAGACTATTGGTATTGAAAGAAGTATAAACAGAATCCTGAAAACTGCATTACCTCAAACTACCATAGAAATATTTTTCTTGCTCCCTTCCTGTAGTGAAATGTTAAAACTGTTAAGCAGATATGTTGTAACAAATATTGGAACAAATATTTTCATCTCTTACTATAATCATGTGTATCTACTTATAAGTCTGAAAATTAAGTTGTATTTTTAAAATTGTAAAAAAGAATTTTAATAAATGATAATTAACGTAAATTAAAGAGTATTTTAGGGTAAATTATCTAATATATGTATATAGAGGTGTGTGTGTGCCTGTCCAAAAACCAAAATTTCGGCTATAAGAATCAACCGCTTATAAGAATCAAAAACAGTAATAACAAACGTGATTCTTATAACCGGAATTTACTGTACTTTATTATTGATATCCGCAGATACCTAGAGCCACTGAGCATTGAGATCTGTAGTTGCTGCTGCAAATCTCAATACGTGCACATGCTTCCCTGATGTATAACACATATAATATTTACCCTTTAGCAGGGATGTCCAATCTTTTAACTTCCTTGGGCCACATTGAAAAAATATGAATAGTCTCGGGCCACACAAAAATATACCTAACATTAAAAATAATCGATGAGTAAAAACGTATAATTTATAGTTTACATACGTATTTATTTCATTATAAATATTATTTATAATTAAAAAGTTAACTAAAGGAGTCATAAAACTAATGGGATATTTGACATTGAATTTGAGAAACTAAAGCTTCATTATCTGGGTCAATTGAAGTGGTTGCAGCTCTCAGGGAGTTGTGAAGACGTTCGTCCGATATTTTGGTTCTAATTTGACTCTTGGTGTGCTTGAAAATAGTTGTTCACAGATGTACGCGCTTTCAAACATGACCAGAATTACGCATAACTATGTAGTGAGGGATATTTATAACTGGGCAGGTATGATTTATGAGTACAACAAACAGACTTGATTGAATTTCTCTTTAAGTAAGTTTTCAGACTGCAACTCTAGTATGCATTCCATTTGAAAATTTGCTAGCATTATATCTATATTAACTGTAAATAGAGTTTGCAAAGATGTAAATCATGTGTTTCTTTTCCAAAAATCCTGAAATCGATTTTTAAATGTTTGTACTAAATCAGAAAGTAAGGATGCGTATTTTATACTATTTTTAGAATTACTCTTGGTCAGCGTCTCGAAATGTAAAAAAAAATTGTTAACATTTAATTGGGCTTGCCATAATTTCAATTTCATATGGGATGCGTTTATCATTGGACTGATAAGTTGGATTTTACACTGAGGACGGGTGATTGGGTCATTTAAATGGACATTCAAATCTATCAAAACCTGTTAAATCTTCAAACCAGTTAACATCAAGTTCTGGCACAGGTTATTTTTCCATGTCATAGACAATTTGATTTCATCAAGTAGGCTATAAAATCGTTTTAAGACTTTTTAATATTTTATCCACTGAACCACCTTACTTCTTTAAAGTATACGATATCGTCATATTCAGCATTCAAGCTTTTAAGAAATTCCTGAAACTGGCGATGATTCAGTACCCGGACTTTCATAAAATTCCCCGTTTTGACGATGATTTACCTTTTTTAAAGACTTTTCCGCACAAATTTTCTTTGTGTATTATGCAATGGTATTTCATCAAACGAGAATTTTCTATAGCAATGGCATCGTCTATTAATCTTACAAGTCCCTCTTTTTTGTCTATGATAGCTGAGCACCATCTGTAACTATACCAAATATGTTGGCAAGCGTTAATGAGAATCGCGTTTCGTATTTAGGCCGGATATATGGACATGTTAAATCCGTAGACAGGAAAGTCCTTCTATGAGATCAGTGGGTGGAGAAGGTACGATCCCCCAGATGTAGCCTCTGGGTTTGCTCGGTCAAAATTGGGGTTGCATCTAGCAAAGTGGGAATCCAACCCTTGAGGTGCTATTATAAACCGGAGCCGCACTACTCAGCCCGAATCCATATGGACCTGGTCTGGAACTTCCGGCCAGGAACCATTAGGAACAACAGCAATGAGAATCACGCCAATGTTTTCTTCATTGCTTCAAAACTCTCTTAGCTTCCGCGTCTTTTAACGGTACTAAAGAAGCCATTACTTCAGTTACAATAAACTCGTCATTTATACGTCTCATAAAAAGGCAAATTGATACTTGCCAGTAACGTCAGTACTTTCATCCATCGACAAAGAATAAAGCTTGAAACTACAAGCTTTGCGTTTTAAATCGAGGCAGGCTATTAATATTTTTTTCGCTTTGAGCACTCTTTCTCTCTAGGCCGCACTAATACTTGCTTTAATTTATGCGCCTCTTGATTTAGGTGCCTCTTCAGCACCTTGCAGGTGCTGAAGAGGCCATAACGACTGTCGCTCCTCTAACTTATTCGGAGCTTTTTTCTAAATGTAAGGCAAATATCAAGGCCATTTGGACGGTACCACCGGTACACACATGGTACCAGAGTAGGCGCCCAGGCGGCTCTTTGGTTCGGGGCAGCAGTAGACGAAATCAAACCACATTTACTCGCTTCCTCAGTGGTCATCTGTCATCAATGAGTTTTATTGGTGGTAGTAAGCATTTCGAAATCTGCACTAAGTGTTCTACTGCTCAAGCCTCCCCTGACCACATTTTATCCTGTCTGGGGCTCACCAGGCAGGACCTGGCTCAAGATCCTCTTTTGGTGCTGGACTTTCTCAGAGTGAACGAGCTTATGGACCTCATCTAGCTCTGCTGGTCATGGGTATGAGAAACAACAACAACAACAACAACAACAATACTTGCTTTGAGCCGCAAGCGGGCCGCGGGTTGGACACCCCTGCTTTAGAGAGTATATCAAAGTAAGCATGCTTACTCTGATAACTTAAGATATAACTTCGTTCAGAATATATAACTAAGAGATATAACTAAATAGAAGATATAACTATTAAAAGATATAACTTCGTTGCTCCCTTATCCTAATCAAAGTTTGTGGGTGCTAATTTGGTACTGAATATCAGTTCCACAACAACTCATCCACTCAAGAACTAAATGGGAATCATCATCGGTAGAGTTGGCTACTTTTTTTGTGATAGTATAAAAATCTGGCGCTATTTGAGACGATGAAGCAAGTCAGTAATTTGGTTTAGGCATCTGACAACAGCCAACTTTTTTCAACCGAGAAATTGTACATGTTCGAAAAAAATCACTATCATCATAGCCATAGTCGGTACTTAAAATGCCACAAATCAGTTAAATTTTTTCGATACCCAATAACATTTATCAGGGGTTGGTTACTATAAAGAAACAAGTTAAGAGTGTATCATCATAATGTGTCAAAAACGGGGTGATCCTCAAAACTAGCAGGAATCTATTGAAAGTGCTAATTGTATTTAAAACATTAGAAAAGCTTTAGCAAAGGTACTGAATTTGCGTAAAATATTCGTAGTGTTGTACTCCATTAAAGTGTTATATTTAGAACTTATTATACGCAACAAGTTTTGAATGTGAAGACGCGACCTCCTAGAAGACACAATTAATCTATTTAATATCAATCTTGTATTTAATAAGACCAAAATCAATCTATTTAATAAGGCCTGTAATACGCAGGATTGGATAGTGAGCTATCTTTCCGACCTTATTTCAGATATTTAGAAAATTTTTAGATGGTTGGAGACCAACATCCCCTTGAAAAACTTAAGCGGGAATCACGAAGAGTGGCATTTTTTTTTAATATTTTTCCCAATATTTGACTCTATGATATCGAAATTTAATTTTATTTTAGAATCCCGTCGCGACATATGCGAATTATTTAAAATTATTTGGGTTCATTTACCGCTTATGCAATAAAGGAATCGAGAAGAATATTCTGAAGAAAGTTGACCTGCATGTGTAACAACTTATTTTGTAAAAAGTTCTACAGCAGTTCTAATTTAGGCTAATGTTTAAATAACTGTTGCTTATTAATTTTCATTATATATTGTGAAATATTTTAACCTTCTTATTCTGGTGTGCGATGTATCAGTAGCTCGGTTCTATATTCAACTCCTACTAGGCCCCTATGACAAATACTTTTTGCTGGATCCTGTTCAAGTTCAAATTCTTTTGAAGTTTATTTCAATTTCAGAATAACACTAACTGAATTACCGTAAAATCTTGACTATAATACGCCCACGTGTATAATACATATGCTTGATTTTGCGCGAAATTTTCGGAAAAATTAAAATTCGACTATAATACGCACTCATAACTTTTCAGTATTTTATTTAAAAATTGCACAAATATTTATTAACATAAATAAAATTTGTAATAAAAATAAACCAAAACATTAAATTCGGTAGAATAAAAACTAAATTATTAATTCAAAAAAAAAACAATACAGTGAAATTTTCAGTCTTAATCACTTTCACTAGAATACAGCTCATTTATTGTTTGTCGTTTATTCAATGTTTAAAACTACTGTTATTTGCACACGAGTATAATACGTACCCTCATTTTTGTGGACTAAAATGTGAAAAAAAGTGCGTATTTTACTCAAGATTTTACGGTAATTATTTAAAATAAATCATCAAATGTAAATAATATCAAATGTAATTGTAAATTGTAATATGTGTGTAATGTAATTGTTAAATGCAATAGTAAGTGTATTGGAGGCATATGAGCAAAATAATGTTTGAAATTAATCAAAAAAGAAGAATGATTTAATTACTTTAGAAGAAATAATTATTATAAAAATGTTTACCAGTAAACCTGTTTGTTAATCGTTTGTAATAGAATTGTATTATGTATGTAATGTAATTGTTTAATGCAATAGTAAGTGTAATTATGTTTGAAATTGCATCTTAAATGTAAAATTGTAAGAGTCAGGTAATTGTATTGAAATTTTACCTTGAATGTAATTTGTGAGTATACAATGTAAATCGTAATTTAAAATTGCAATGTATCCATAATGTAGTGGTAAATGTAATTGTAATTGAAATGGTAATTGAAATTGTATCAAAAATGTAAAATTGTTAGTATATAATGTAAATTGAAATTATAAATCGTAATATGTTATTAATGCAAAGGTGAATGTAATAACAGTAAGAGTAATTGAAAGAGCACCGTGAATGTAAATTTTTATGTATATAATATAAACTGTAATTGTAAATTGTAATATGTTCTCAAGCGACTTTAAATATGCCGTACAAGCTTATCGTTGTGGTCGGCGGAACCTTTAGAATTTAAAATAAATGAATGCATCCCAATAAATGTAGCCCATTTATTGCGATAAGGAATACTTGAGTGAATTCATAAAAGTATAAATAATGAAACGAGAAGTCAATATTAAATATTCTGTGCAAGAGGATACCGTTCAATTTAAAGGATACATAAGTTCAGAAGAAAGTTTGAAGTATGCATTTTACAATTTTGGAAAATAATATAAACAGTGGCACGTTTAATTCTGTTTTGAATTTTTTTTTCAATGAAGATACGAGAAAGTTATTCCTCAAGCTATGACATCATTTGTTTTTTAATTATATATATAATAGCCGTTGTCTCTGTATAACACTTCCGGGCTGTACTCATCTTTCAATTGAAGCCCTCAGTAAACAAACAGCCGGTTAGGCTTAATTTCAATTTCCGATATGGATCAGAATTTTTTCTTACCTAAAAACTAATATCTTCTCCATCAAATCACGTTTCTTCAGCCTATTTTTCTATAAAACATTCAGAACTAAAACAAATTGGATGCTTTTAGCTGCATATATAAAACAGTTTTTAAAAATCTGTTTACTTTTGCGATGAATTCTGAAAGTAAGGAAACTTGAATGTGAATGAATCAAGTAGCTCAAGTATTCATATCGCGTAGTGAGCTGTAAAAAACTGGATGGCAGTCTACTACTCCAATCGCATGAAAAACTAAATAAATAAAAAATAATGAAAGGGTTTGCTTTTACAAGGTGTGGATTAAATGCAATATTGTTAGATAATTCGGGATAGTTTTTAACTTTCATATACTTTTTCCATTATGACGTCATTATTAGTATTATGATGTCAAAATGACATGTTGGATGGCAGTCTACTACTCTAATCGCATGAAACACTAAATAAATAAAAAATAATGAAAGGGTTTGCTCTTACAAGGTGTGGATTAAATGCAATATTGTTAGATAATTCGGGATATTTTTTAACTTTCATATACTTTTTCCATAATGACGTCATTATTAGTATTATGACGTCAAAATGACATGTTGGATGGCAGTCTACTACTCTAATCGCATGAAACACTAAATAAATAAAAAATAATGAAAGGGTTTGCTTTTACAAGGTGTGGATTAAATGCAATATTGTTAGATAATTCGGGATATTTTTTAACTTTCATATACTTTTTCCATTATGACGTCATCATTAGTATTATGATGTCAAAATGACGAGTTAACTTCTACTGGACTGTAAGAGCTCCCTTCCACACCTCAAAGGGTGGTTAAATATTACAAACGAAACAAGCCGAGTTATCAGCATGGTACTCTTCCCAATACCAACGTCTAAATCAATAAATTTGCAACGGATATCATCACATATCTATTGCCTGGAAATGAGACCGCTGACTCACTTGCCTACAAGGGCTGTAACGGATGAATTCGTTGAATAATGGATAATGAGCTAACTGCTTCTCAAATTCAGTTCATGTTAAAACTAAAAAAAACCCTCCCAGACTTGGAGTATTTTACCTATTCATCATTGGATAAATACTAAGGATACACTTCATAGGGTCAAAGATTATCTATCCTCCTCTTGCTCTGTTTCACCAGCAAGTCCTCAGATGCTAAACTGCATTGCTATACACCTGGATATGCTCATTATACTCGTATATCACGATTAAGAGGTTTATCTTCAATTCTTGGCAAGTGTGTTTAGCTAAAATACGAGGAAAATTGACGAAAATTCTTTTGGAATACTTTTTCATCATTTTTGGAGATTTATTTATGATGTTCTGACAGGCTATAAAACTCAGATAAGCTGACAGCGAAAATGCAACAGAACACGTTACTTTCATGCTTCTCTGCATTATGTAACTAGTTTTTACTTCTGTTCTTAGTCCGTAACTAGTTTTTCGTATTCAATTTACCTGAAAAACCAAAAGAAAAACTAAATTTCCCTCATTCTTTTGCGATATTTAACAATTTTTTTTAGTAAAGATTTTTGTCATTTCAAATACACTCTGTCACAAAAAAATATAAGCACCCAGAAGGAAACTAGGTACTATCACGAAACTTAACAAGTGTAAGGTATACACAAGATTCGATTCACAAGAATCGAACTTTTGAGTGAATTAAAGAAGCTGCTTTAGATATGCTAATTTCGGCATACGCGCTTAGTATAAATACCACGCAGCGTCATTAATGAAAAGGGGAGGTTGTTAAGGTTGAAAAGGTGTTATCCTGCGCTAGTGCTTAGCGGGCCAGAAGTTTACGTGGCAGTACTGCTGGTTTGACTTACTGTTCGTGAGTATAAAAATATATTGTTCTTGAAAGCTGTGTTTATACATTCCGTACAAGTAGTACGCATGCTTATTGCTGTAAAAGCCAATTATATGTGCAACGAATTCAATAAACATTGTTTCATGTATAAACTGTGTTTGCTTCAAATTCAAATAGAGTGCCACTTCAAATTATATACACCCAAGTCTGGGTAGAAGTGAGCATAGATTCTCTATACATGTAAGTAGTGTATGATGAGATAAGCAAATGATTACAAATTCAGAAGAATAGACCGTTTTATTAAAAAGATATGGCATGAAAAAGGTTACAAATCGGTAAGCAGTAAATCCACCTCTCGCAGCTATACAAGCCGAAACACGGCGTGGCATCGAATCAATGAGGTCACCTATGACTTCCTACGAAAGATCATGCCATAATCTTTGTAACTGGGCAGTTAATTCACCAGTAAACCGGGACGGCCGCAGTTGCCTTCCAAGCACGTAACAGACGTGCTCTATTGGCGAGTGGTCTGGTGACCTGGCAGGCCATTGGAGTACGCCATATCCTTGAAGACATTGTTGGGAGAGTCGTGCAGTATATGGACAAGCGTTGTCTTGCTGATAAATGGCACCTGGGAACGTGATAGCTTAGGCAGTACAACTGGCGTTAAAATCTCGTCCACGTAACTGCGCGCCGACAAAGTGCGTTGAAGGACGACTAGAGGTGATCGTGTGTTCCAACAAATCGCTCCCCACACTGTCACACCTTGTGTAATCGCCGTATGCCTCTCGACAAGAAATGCCGGATCGAACCGGTGGCCTGGCCGCCTCCACACTCCCATGCGCTGGTCGTCAGCATTGAGACTGAATCGGGATTCATTGCTGAAGATCACACGCCTCCAGTCGCTCACACTCCAGCTTGCCCGAGGTCGGCAAAAATCCAATCGACACTGCCTATGATGTGGGTTCAGTGGTAGGCTTCTTAATGGACGTCGGCTCCTTATACCTGCGTCGGCCAGTCGTCTTCGAATGGTTTCCCTTGAAACAACCGGATGTGTGGAACCGACATTGTTGGTGCGGACTTACCGCTCTTATGATTAACGATCCTCGGGTGCATTTGTGTTCCTGGGACGCTCTGACCCTCCGCGACGATAGACTATCCCTTCCGTGATCCATTGTTGCCAACAACGAACAACTACCATATCGCTCCGACCGAGGTGGCGGCCGATACGCCTGTTCGATCAACCTGCTTCTCTGAGGCCTACTATACGCCCCCTCTGAAAGTCCGAAAATCGTGCGTACTGTCGCCGGATACGTCTCAGAGACATCACTAGTCAAAATACAGTCCATCCAAGTCGACAGATTTGTTTGAATAACCCTATGGCACGGGCAATCATGCTTTTAAACTCTCCCAGCTGCGCATCTCATATCCGCATAGCGCGCTTACCCATGTCTCATTACCGTCAAAATTTTAATCATTTGTATATCTCTTACCAGACTACATTTCTGCCGAGTTTCGTGATAGTAGCTCGATTTCTTCTGAGTGCAAATATTTTTTTTTGCGACAGGGTGTATGTGATATTTGTTATTATTTCTCAATGCGGTATGCTCCTATACCCAGTTAGTTCCCTAATTCAAATCTCGGCAGGTAGGTTTCGTTATTATGGTAGCATCCAGTAGGCAAAACAACTTTGTTTACTGTGAAAGGATTACGCATTGCCCGACGCAGCCGTGTGGTTAGTCAACTGGAATTCGGTACTGAAGGTACTCAGATCGAATCCTTGCAAGCACTACTAAATACATTGTGTCTACATCGGGTATGGGCACATTAAACCAGTAGGCCGGAAAGTCCCTCCATGCGGTATATGTGTGGAAAAAAGGGTACGGGCCCACCAGATATTGCCTCTGGGAATGCTCGGTTAAAATTGCCGTCGCCTTAAAGACTATGTAGGTCCAACTATACCAGGTATTCCCAATAGGATCCAGGTGGATCCCTTGGGGGTCGATGGAAGTTTAAAAAGAGTCTATAGTATTCCAGGGGTCTATTGGGGGGTCTATAATAATTTTTCTGTTTTAAAATTGAATTTAATTTTTTAGGAATGTAATTATTAGATAATAAAATCCGTTTTAATATGTATAAATACAGATTTGCATTGGGCGGAGTGGTCCACCCATCTATAGTCGAATGTCATGACGGTTTTGTATATATGTCGAATGAAATTATATTATAATTGCATATAAGTCAGTAAAATTGTTTAGTAAAATACACTGCTGGCCACTGTAAATGCAACACCTTGAAGGAAACATGCAAATAACATGAAATTTACAACATGCATTAGCGGAGGTGAGATATGCAAATGATTAGAATTTCAGCGCAGACGCACATCACGCGCGCCTGTGGCGCCACTTCAAAGCGCTATTTAAGGCTTGGAGATTTCGACGATTTCAAGTTCGGCAATTGTGTTTTTCTTGTGGTTTTTTCAAAAAAAAACGATCAATTATGCCTCGTCGAAAACAGCGATCATCTTTTGATCAAGTATCCGAGTTCGACAGAGGAAGGATAGTGGCCTACCGAGATTGTGGATTATCTTTCCGGGAAATCGGTAGTCGTGTTGGAAGAACTGTAACAACTGCAATGCGGATATGTTGTCGTTGGATGCAGGAGGGTACGACGGACCGGCGTGTTCGATCGCATCCACCTCAGCGCACCACTTCACGTGATGACAGGCAAATTGTGCGTATGACAGTGACGGATCGCTCAGTCACATCACGAACCATAGCACAGCACATGCAGTCTGTAGCGCATCATCCAGTGTCTGCGCGTACCATTCGACGCCGTTTACAGCAGAGTGGTCTGTCCGCAAGAAGTCCATTGCTTTGTCTACCCTTGACGCAAAACACAGACGTCTCCGCCGCCAATGGTGCGATGACAGAAGGATGTGGTCGGCAGAATGGAATGAAATTGTCTTTACTGACGAGTCACGCTTCTGTCTGCAACACCACGATGGTCGCATTCGAGTCTGGAGACACCGTGAAGAGTGGATGCTGAACAGCTGCGTTATGCACCGCCACACTGGTCCTGCACCGGGTATTATGTTATGGGGTGGTATTGGATATCACTCTCGCACACCTCTAGTACGCATTGCCGGTACTTTAAACAGCCAGCGCTACATCTCCGAGGTGTTGGAGCCAGTTGTCCTTCCTTACCTTCAGGGCTTGCCCACAGCCATATTTCAACAGGATAATGCGCGACCACACGTGGCACGCATTGTCCAACGGTTCTTCGTCAATCGCCAGATTGAATCGCTTCCCTGGCCGCCTCACTCTCCGGATCTTTCGCCGATAGAAAACATGTGGTCCATGGTTGCTCTATGATTGACCCAGATTCCATCCCCAGCTGCCACAGCAGATCAACTTTGGCAACGTGTGGAAGCTGCTTGGTCTGCTGTACCCCAAGAACTCATCCAAAGTCTCTTTAAATCAATGCCGAGGCGTGTGGCAGCGGTGATCTCCAACAATGGCGGCTACTCTGGCTACTGATTTTGGCAGGAACCACACTTCACAGAAGTCTATAAATTTAATCATTTGATACTTGGTCAACATGTTATCTACAAAATAAATTTTGTTGTGATATCTCTTGTCTTTCTTGATGTTGCAATTTGGGTGGCCAGCAGTGTATATATTTTTATTCGTTATGTTAGTTATTGTGACTATACGATGATAAGCAATTTCAGGCCAAACATTAAAAAAATTATATCAATGCCTCAAACACAACCACCACATTTATTGAAATCGAACTTTTGTGCAATTACAATCAGTGTTTCTGAAATCTTGTTTATATTTGTGAAAATAAAAATGAAAATAGTACAAAAATAATAAAACATAAACCTAATAAACCACTTTTTCCTTATCTCTTGCTCATATTCTTAGTAAAATTGTCATCTTTAAGTGTTTTATGTGCAATCATTAGTATTATAATTAAGTTGTATGCTGCATATTATAGAGAAAAATGTGAGGGGGTTCGATGAAGAAAATCATTCTTTTAAAAGGGGTCGATGTAAGAAAAAGTTTGGGAGCCCCTTACCTACACGGTTCACACACAATAAGAAACCAACAAATCTCACAGAAATTGGGCGAAAGTCGAAAGACAATAGTGCCTGTCGCATTGGAACACAAAAACACAGGACAACACAAAACACCGTTGACTTAATTGGGATTTGAACCTGGAACCACGTGATTGAAACTTAATTTCGTGATTGAAACTTAACTTAATAAAGCTGTATTCAAAATCTAAATCTGTGCAAAAAAAAAAGGAAATGCTTCTGTTGCCTTAATTTAGAAACGGAAAAAAAGAACGATAAATATTGAAGTAAAAGCATTGGCGTGGGATCTGCATAGATTGTAGATCACATTACTGAAATTTATCTGCTAGGGTTTCCAAGCAAATTTAGAATTCGCAAGTTACAATTCTTACAATAGAGCGGAAAAGTAAATTATACCTCTCAGTCCACAATGCACCGAGTAATAACATCGTAGAACTTTTCTTTTTCACATTCTCCACGCATAGTATGCTGAGTACCTTTCAAATTGATGCAAATCATCTGTACAAATTAGTTGTTAAGTGCACAGCTGAATACAAACACGGCCATTCTGTTTCGTTTGGGTATTTTTTTTTTTTTTGTGTGTCCCGATAATTTTCTGAATCAGTGTGTGGCCGAATACAAACCAAATACAAGAAAAAAAAATCAACGCCAATCATTTCCACTAAAAATCAAAAAAGTACCGAAAAGAAATGCTCTGCCAATTTTCTCTCAATCGGCTTAAGAGCTCGTGGTGTAAGCAGCGAAACAAAAAAGATTGTTTGCGATTGCAAGAGGAAGTTGATTATTTCCGGCTGCAAATTATCGGCATGGAGACAGCACCAGGTGAAATCTCCTTATATCTTCTGACACAGAATCCGGCATGCTTCGAACCGTATCTCCTTTTCACAATGCGATCTTATGTTAATAAAGTCAGTGTTACAGTGCAAATCATTATCTCATGAGATAGGAATTGAAAACATGGTAAAAAGAAATTCACTGCCACAAAGGAAATTTTACAACATGCCCATCATCTGATTGATAATTCTGATAATTCTTAATTAATAGTTTTATCAATCTAAAAGAGAAAGTTTATCAGCAAATATTTTTTTCCTCTTAAGGAATCAGCCATGATGCATTCTACGCAAGGTAAAAATAGTTTTTGGTCTGTTAAAGAGTGTTGCGAGAGTTCCTTTGTGCAATGTCCTTAAGTTGGCTCATTTTCTTTTGGATCACAAGATAATACAGCTTTGTAATAAAATTAGAAAACAATGAAAATCTCTGAAATTGTTTTTCAGGTTGAGATGAAAAAAAAATTGTAATTGTAAAGGAAATCGTAAAATAATTTTAAAATTGTAGATTATTTGTAAAAGAAATATTTATCACGAAAGAATTTTTCTCGCTAAAATAATCAGCCATGGTACGTCATGATATATATAGTACAAGGCTAAAATAAGTTAAGAGAATTATAAAGTGTTCTAAGTGTTTGTTTATTTATTATTTTTCAGTTGTGTCATTTTCCTTTGTATTTCAACATAATGAAACTATGTAACATAATTACTAACAATGAATAGCTCTGAAATGGATGCTCAATTTGGGATAAGGAAAAAATTCTAATTTCTTGACATATGTTGTTCGAATTGATATAGGATTAAAAAGAAATTTTAAATATTGAAAATTAAAAATCCTACCTTTTTTCCATTAAAATAAGAAACAGACTATAACTTTTTTTAGGTTCATCTTTTAAATTACAAACTAACATTATAAGCTTATCTTTTCGTTATTATAAATGAATTTTTGCAATCATTTAAATTAATCTAAAAGGACTAAAGCTGCTACTCACATAAAGAAACACACAAACACACGTGTATATATATATATATACCTATTGTTTTAGTTTTAAAACTGTAATTTGAAAAAAAATAAAGATATCTTTTCCATTCTGTTTTTTTATCCAAATTATTCGACGAACTTATAAATGATGTATGATTGGTCATGTAACTGAGCTCCTAAATATCTTTCCTCATTTTTTAATTAACATTTTGTATGACCTTAGTTAAAATATTTATTTTATCTCAAAGTTAACTGCGTTTATCACGACACATATTAAATGTTAAATATATATTTTTAGTTAATCCTCATAAAAGTCTTTTGACACATTAAACGCCTGCAAAATATGCTCATTATTTTGGTATTTGAAAAAAATTTATAATATATGCGAAACCCAAATCTTAAAGAGCCATAGTCAAAGATAATTATTAATTTTACCTCTACATCAAAAATAAAATAAATGTATGTTTTAAAGAAACAATTAAAGGTTTTAAACAATATTGTGTATTTACTCAGGATATCTAGGGATACGTAAATTTCGCATTTACGAAATAGATGTGAATAAATGCGAAATTTGCCGATAGAAGCGAATAAATGCGAAAATTATTTTTTTACTACTATTTGGCGAAAACTCGGTGATAAATGGCCTTTTAAGCAAAGTTAGGTATTATTAGTAATAATTTATTGACATAATTGCTTATCTATGACCATCCATGATCTTTAACTGAGATCTCACTCTCGAAATTTGCTTATTACTTATTGCTAAAGACTTCAGGAACAGAATGTGGAGACTACTACAATGTTAGCTTTTGACTAAGAATTTTGATATTTACCTAACCAAGTAAATAAAATTGTGACTTTTTTAAATAAATGCGAAATTTTTCAATTTATATATATTTTTTGCGAATAAATGCAAAATTTTATATATTGTAATTTCTTTTTAGAAATTTTGATACTTTCTATGCGAAATTTATGTTCCCCTAAGGATGTCCTTAAATTCCTATTAGTTAAATTTTGGTTGAATTTTTGCTTATTTGAAGGTCATCAAAGAAATACGTATAGCATTATAAATTGAATAAAAATTCTAGTATCTTATGAAGGAATAACTTAAAAAAACATTATGTCGGTGAAGTTTTTCAAAACTCGCAAACCTTTATCAGTAAACCGAAGTAAACAAGACCATCTGAAACCCTAGACTCATGTATAATGTTATCTATTGGATATTTGTGGAAAAAATATTATCATTGATAAAAACACTGAAATTTTACCTTTGGCCACCTACTGACTTCACACATAAATTTTCCATAAATTTTAAAATGAAATAGAAGGAAAGAGCCGAAAGTAAAATAACGGAAAATTAGTGATATTACGTTAACATAAAATGCAGATCATGTACACTATCCATTAAGATTCATTAAATAGATTATCTGTCAGATATGTTGATAAATATATTAAAGTTAATGAGGCTTAATTGAATGAAATGAAATCTGCTTGCACCGTATGAGACAAAACTTTTTTTTAGACTAAGCCACGCCAATGCGTCAAATTATGTTGGCGATCAGTATAATGAGTCATAAGTAATTATATATTAAAATAGAGCTTGCGATAAGAAACATGTAAACTGTAAAAAAAGAAAAAAATCTTACTTATGAATCACATTTTAATCACTCAGGAGAAAAGCTAAAGAAAATTAGGACTTCTTTAATGATACCCTTTCACTATATAGATAAATAAATCAATATATATATATATATATATATATATATATATATATATATATATATATATATATATATATATATATATATATATATGTATATGTATATATATATATATATATATATATATGTATATATATATATGTATATATATATATATATATATATATATATATATATATATATATATATATATATATATATATATATATATATATATGTATATATATATATATATATATATATATATATATATATGTATATATATGTAAGGTATACACAAGATTCGATTCACAAGAATCGAACTTTTGAATGAGTGAATTAAAGAAGCTGCTTCAGATATGCTAATTTCGGCATACGCGCTTAGTATAAATACCATGCAGCGTCATTAATAAAAAAGGTTTTTAAGGTTGAAAAGGTGTTATCCTGCGCTAGTGCTTAGCGGGCCAGAAGTTTACATGGCAGTACTGCTGGTTTGACTTACTGTTCGTGAGTATAAAAATATATTGTTCTTGAAAGCTGTGTTTATACATTCCGTACAAGTAGTACGCATGTTTATTGCTGTAAAAGTCAATTATATGTGCAACGAATTCAATAAACATTGTTTCATGTATAAACTGTGTTTGTATAAAATACAAATAGAGTGCCACTTCAAATTATATACACCCAAGTCTGGGTAGAAGTGCCCCCTTAGTAGAAACTCTATACTGGCGCCCGAAAGATATATATACCCTGGTAGTTAGCGTTAAATTTGTAACGAACAACATAATTGAAATTAAAAACTGTGTACTGTGTACTTATATTGATAAAATTGTTGCAAGTACTTATATACTATTTAAAAAATTAGTGTTGTAGAACAAAATCCTGCTGGAAATTTTCCTCGGGTAATTATGGTTCAGCATTTTGCGCCATTCGAAGCCACCTTCAATGGCGGCCCCTCAAGCCAATTCCTAAAGAAAATTGAGCATTACTTTCAGCAACAATGCACCCCAGAGGGGGATAAACTTAAAATTGCTCTAGCCGCTTTAAGAGGTAGTGCATTTCAGTGGTACACATGCATGCAAAGCAGTAATCTGATTTTTGACTATTTGTCATTCAAGCAACAGTTTCTTAGCGTTTTTCCAAAGACCTTTAATCAAAGTGAAATTGAAGCGGAAATTTATTCGCTAACGCAACGTGAAGGTCAGTCTGCATTAGATTTTGCTACGGAAAAGATTTCCAAGTGTGAGGAATATTTAGAAGGGGTAACGGAAGCGGTAATCTTAAAAATAGTTATCCAACGTTTGAAGCCAAGTGTTCAAGATTTTTTAGATAATCAAACAATTACAAGCAAGGTTACCCTCCTTCAAGCTTTAGCTAAACATTACAATAGGCATTTCTTCGCTACCCCCTATCCTAATTCAGGTACGAGAGATTTTATACACCCCAGCCAAAATTTTTCGCGAGTTTCAAATCGACATCGTGGACGGCATGATAGTAAAGCCCAACGTTATAGTAACATTAGTGCGCTTACATTAAAAAATGTGCAACTACCTTATGTGCACTTGCAAATTGATTCAATTCCCATAACAACTTTACTTGATACCGGCAGCGAAAGGTCGTACATGTCAGAAAAGTACTTCAAATCGCATTACGACATGAAGCGCTTAAACACACATAATAAATTACGAACACTTTCAGCTCAAGGGGAAGAATGTCAAATATTATGCTCATTATTGACACAGATTAGTATACAATCCCAAAAAAACAACCTTGTTTTTCATGTAATGCGAAATATGCAACAGGAGGTTATCCTAGGGATTGATTTTTGCTACTCGTGTAATGTAGCACTAAATTTCAAGCAGAATTCTATCTCGGTGCAGATGCACCAACAGTCCAAAGAAGCTGTGCTGCCCGTTCCGGTTGACTTGTCGAAAACGGACTTAAAAGAAAACGAAAAAGTTCGTTTAAAGACTACTTTAAACATATTTGCCGAGGTATTTTCAGACAAGCCAGGTATTACTCACGTTACAACTCACAAAATTGATACGGGAGACAGTCCCCCAATTCGTGCCCGCCCATATAGGTGCGATACAAACAAGCAGAATGTTATACACATTCATATTGATAAAATGCTTCGCCAAAATATTATTTCACCGGTCGATAGTCCGTGGGCAAGTCCGGTTGTGTTATGTCGAAAAAAAGGCAACTTGCCTATTACTGATCCCGAAGCCTGGAGATTTGCAGTTGATTACAGGGGGCTGAATAAAGTAACAAAATTCTCTACATATCCTATGCCAATAATTGAGGATATTCTTCATAGTTTAAAGTCATTTAAATACATGACTACTTTAGATTTAACATCCGGGTTTTTCCAAGTACCTATGGCTGCTGAAGACGTTAAAAAAACGGCGTTTATAACAAAAAAAGGCACTTTTGCGTTTCGTCGCATGCCCTTTGGACTCAATGGGGCACCTGGCACATTCGAAAAACTTATGGATATAGTACTAAGGCCTGTTTTAGGAAAGAACGTTGCCGTATACCTCGACGACATAATTATTACGGGGGAAACTTTAACCGAGCACTTAGCTCTTTTACAGGAAGTGCTCTCTCTGATAAAACAGGCTGGCTTAACAATAAATACAAAAAAGTGTCAGTTCGTCCGCAAAGAACTACCGTATTTAGGATTCAAAATTACGCGTCAGGGCGTTCAAACGGATTCATCTAAAATCGACGCTGTAAAAGCGTTTAAAATCCCACAAACGGGAAAACAACTTTCGTCGTTTCTTGGTCTTTGCTCATATTACCGCACATTTATACCTGCATTCTCGGAAGTCGCCGAACCGCTTTACAAATTGCGAAAGAAACGCACTAAATTTACGTGGAGTTCTGAAGCCCAGAACGCCTTCCAAACATTAAAGCAGAAATTGATCCAAGCTCCGGTACTACGCCATCCAGATCACAAGCTACAATTCGTTGTGCAAACGGATGCCTCTAATGTCGGAATCGGCGCTGTACTAATGCAGGAAAACCAACCTATCGCTTTCACATCGCGAACTTTAAATTCCGCAGAACGAAACTATACAACCACTGAAAGGGAATGTTTGGCTGTTGTCGTAGCACTCAAAAAATTTCGCTGTTATTTCTCAGAACAGCCGGTTCGGGTTATAACTGACCATGCTGCTTTAACCCGATTATACTCGGCCAAAAATTTTACGCCTCGTGTCATTCGCTGGGCATTAAAGATCCAGGAATACAACTTAATCATTGAGCATCGTCCGGGGAAAGGAAATCTGGTAGCGGATGCTTTATGCAGAGACCCAGAGGGGGAGTCGATAACTCAATGTGAAATGCTCACTTCTATTGTGCTCGATAATAAAACGCAGTTAAAAGAAGAACTTCGTAAAGACCTGGAATTCGGAGATATAGTTAAATACCTAGAAAACCCCGAACAATTTTCCGGAGTTAATTTGCATGCTATACAGGGTAGAGCACAGAACTATGAACTAGTCGATGATCTCCTTTTTTACAAATCATCCACAAATCGGAATGGTGAAATTCGTCCCGTCATTCCATGTTCAATGAGAACACACATTCTACATACTCTTCACGATTTACCTACAGCCGGCCATATGTGTATTCGAAAAACTTTTTCTCGACTTAATGAGGTGGTTTACTGGCCCCAAATGAGGAAGTGGGTCACCCAGTACGCTCAAAGCTGCGACACTTGTCAGCGTACTAACTACACAAATTACCGCCCCGCGGGTTTTTTACAAAGTATCGTGGCCACGTTCCCTAACGAAATCGTAGGGATAGATTTATTAGGCCCATATCCCCGTAGTGCAAGTGGAAAATACAGGTTCTTACTCGTGATAGTCGACCATTTTTCAAAATGGACCGAAATTATACCCCTGCGTAGAGCCTCAGCCAAAGCAGTTGCTGATGCATTTACACATAATTATGTTTTGCGATATGGTGCCCCTGTAAAAATTATTAGCGATAACGGTGTTCAGTTTGTCAGCGAAGTTTTCACGGACCTGTGTCGCAGGCTTCAAATAAAACATGCAAAAATGGTCACTTATAGACCACAGTCGAATATTGCGGAGCGGGTAAATCGCAATGTAGTTAAAATGATTCGCGCATTTATACAAAACAATCATAAAACATGGGATCAACATATACAGCAGTTTGCGTTTGCATTACGTTCGGCCGTCCACGACTCGACAGCCAAAACACCTGCCGAAGTTTTTCTAGGCAGAAAGATTATCACCCCTTTAGACAGTCTATTCTTCGTACCGGGGCAAGCGCCTCAATTTCAACTAGCTGATATTCAGGAGATGCTTCGCGAGGTCAAGCAAGTTAATGACCAGATGCGGAAGCAACAGAAGATATACTACGATAAAAATCATAGGGAGGAGAAATTTGAAGTTGGGCAATGGGTTTTAAAAGCCACCCACTCACTATCTAACGCCAGTAAAGGCATAGTCGGGAAATTTTGCCCGAAATTTCAAGGTCCGTACCAAATAAAAAAGGTAGCAGGCCCAGTGGTTACCTTACAAGAAGGCCAACAGCAAGTTCCCGCAAATATAGACCAGATTAAGAGGTATATAAACCGTGCAGACTATACCCTGTTTTCAAATCAAGTGCAACAAGGTTCACAAGGTTCACAAGATGCTGGACCCTCGGGGGTCAACAACGAAGACCGTCCTCCCCCTACTCACGATTCCGGTGATAACCTGCATGAGGGAAGCAGCTCCACTCCTGCACAGGAACCCCGGTCAGGAGTTAAAAGAAAGACTCCCATGACTTCTCCATCGTCGGCGCCTGACTCTCAGCCGTTCGAACATCCACGCAAGCGGGGGAAGCAGACGCAAAGGAAACGAAAGATCTCTGCCGCCCAACAAGATCCTCCTCCCAAGAGACCTCCTGTCCATCGTCAAGCCGGACCAGCGCCTCAGGACCTACGACCTGCTGCACGAAGGATGCCCACACGGTCAACGAACCCCTTTACTAGGACTGCGACCATCAAGAGAGGTTCAACGGATTGGACAGACTGGTGCAAGGAAGTTGCTGCATTCATGAGGAACAAGTCTTGTATCATTTCTCTTATTCTAACTCCCACCCTTTAATAAAACCGAACCAAATTGGTTTGAAGTTCCCCATTGTATATACTGTGTAAACATTTTGAGGGGAAGGAGTGAGCCACTGAAAAAAAACGGCATACTGTTGTTTTATAAATTTTTGAAGGGGACATTTAGTGACTAGGAAAAAAATACATACTGCACAATATACCAATTAACCACTAATGTACTAACTTCACAAAAAATAACACATGTACATTATAAATTGGGGGAGAGCAGATACAGTCAAAAAATGTCATGCTGTGCAATTGTGTTGTCACTTTTAATTAAAATAGATATTCTAGGGCGCAGTTGGCCATCTCAGTATCCGCAACTCTGCAAATCCACTGTTTGATGGTGTCACCTGGACCCTTCGGGGTTAGTTTTGTAAAATGGTAGTGGCGTTTTTCCTCCACACAACGTGTGGAAGGTTTTTTGACTTTGCCACCCATTATGTAAAAAGTCAGACCAGCACGCGTTTTCAATTAGTTAACTGAAGCCGTTCAGACCTCAGTTACCTAATTTTTTTTTCGAGGGAGGCCAGTGTAAGGTATACACAAGATTCGATTCACGAGAATCGAACTTTTGAATGAATGAATTAAAGAAGCTGCTTCAGATATGCTAATTTCGGCATACGCGCTTAGTATAAATACCATGCAGCGTCATTAATAAAAAAAGGGTGGTTGTTAAGGTTGAAAAGGTGTTATCCTGCGCTAGTGCTTAGCGGGCCAGAAGTTTACGTGGCAGTACTGCTGGTTTGACTTACTGTTCGTGAGTATAAAAATATATTGTTCTTGAAAGCTGTGTTTATACATTCCGTACAAGTAGTACGCATGTTTATTGCTGTAAAAGCCAATTATATGTGCAACGAATTCAATAAACATTGTTTCATGTATAAACTGTGTTTGTATAAAATACAAATAGAGTGCCACTTCAAATTATATACACCCAAAGTCTGGGTAGAAGTAAGCATAGATTCATTCTCTCTCTCTCTCTCTCTCTCTCTCTCTCTCTCTCTCTCTATATATATATATATATATATATATATATATATATATATATATATATATATATATATATATATATATATATAATATATATATATATATATATATATATATATATATATATATAAATATATATGTATATATATAAATATATATATATATATATATAAATATATATATATATATATATATATATATATATATATATATATATATATATATATATATATATATATATATATATATATATATATATGTATATATATATATATATATATATATGTATATATATATGTATATATATATATATATATATATATATATATATATATATATATATATATATATATATATATATATATATATATATATATTTATGTATATATATTTATGTATATTATATATATATATATTTATGTATATATATATATATATATATATATATATATATATATATATATATATATATATATATATATATATATATTTATGTATATATATATATATATATTTATGTATATATATATATATATTTATGTATATTATATATATATATATTTATGTATATATATATATATATATATATATATATATATATATATATATATATATATATATATATATATATATATATATATATATATATATATATGGATATATAAAAATAGTTTCTAAGGTAAACTCTAAGCAGCTTTTCATAGCTAAATTAATAATATGGGAAATTTAATCATAAATAATAAAAAAATTAAATTTTCAGAAGTAAAACCTAAAATTTCTGCGGAAATATTAATTTATACAATATAATAAGAAAAAATATTACTCACTTTGTAAAGTTGACACATATAAATGTTGAGTATCTAAACTGGTCAAACTCTCTACCTATAAATTTCGATGTATGTTCTGCATTGTTCCCCTACTTCCGAGGTTTTTCAAATATCCCATTAACTGCATATCTGATCACCTTCTATGAGAACACGTATTCCTTTAAGTATGCTGTCTGTTAACAGTTATTAATACCGTTAAAAATTACAGTTTTTGCAAGAAGCTATTAAGAAATACGCCAAAATTATTTATAAGTCAGGTAAGTATACTCTTATTAGGTATAATTCCTTATTTACATTTTTTATATTTCTTTAATACAAGAAATAATCTATATAAACATATGTGCATATCAGCATCCAAGAATGCTGAATCCAGCATTCTTGGAAATTTTCTTACTTCCAGATCACTACATGAGAAGCAACAAACATGCAGAGAAATAAGTAAAAAGAAGAATTCTATAACGTGCTGAATAAATTCTTTAATACCGCGGGAGATATTTCAAAAGAAGACCTGTTTGCAGCTTTTTGTCTATCAGTTCGTTGCTCAAACACACCGCAGAAGTCACGTGCAATCATACATTGAGCACCAGGTCACTCTATCAGTACATGTCAATTCGAAAAGACTCGACAATCAATCACTGAGGCCTTGGAAATGCGGGCATGAACTCAGTAATCGATGTCTGCCAGTCGACACAGACAAAAAGGTATTTAAATGCCAAACCTTTTCCCACAGGAATTTCAACACACCATTGTAGATGAAGAAAGATTCCATCAAATGTTGGTCAAGCCATAAACTTATGTAAATATTACATATGTGGTTTTATACGTGTACTTATATATACACGAGTAATTTGACCGCTGCCACAGTTTTTTTTTAATTAAGTTGCTTGTACGTGCTTCCATGGATTTGTCTATCAACTTAAATTATATCGACTAATACATTTCATGGTTTTACATAATACCGTGCCTCTGTATCTTTGTAACTATAATTAATAAAGTACGACCGTCATTAAAATACTTAGCTAGAAATATTTTCAAATAAGATAAATTCGCAGTCCACATTGAAAAGTTTATACAAACTTTTTATGTTTTCCAAGCTTGAAGTATACTCTTTTAAAGTTTCAAAATTGATTCTCACATTTTTAATAAAAATTTTAATGTGTTTTAATGTGTCCCGTTTAGCAACAGTTGATGTTGTACAGTTGATGTTGTATATTTCGAGAGTAGCTGACTATAGCAGAAATTAATTTTTTAAGATTTACTGCAATGGACACTATGCAAAAAAATGCACACTATGCGGTAAATTTATGAAAGCATTCAATGAAAATATCTTCTATCAAAAGAAACATCATGGAACGTAATGAATAAGTTCACATATTTTGACATTTTAAAATAAAATTCCAATTCCTAAATACAAATGCTTAACCTCCGTATATTTTTTAAGTTCTACTAGATTTTACTTTAAGTAGGCTGCTTTGAAATACCGCCTCCTCAAAATAAATACATAAATAATAAATAAATAATAAATAAATAATAAATAAATAATAAATAAATAATAAATAAATAAATAAATGAATAATAAATAAATAAATAATATCCTACATTCTCTAGATATGAGCCCTGTTGAGCATACTTTGAAAGAACTAGATTATTAAATTCTGAAAAAAAAATTCTTGAAAGCAATAATTGAAATTTATTAGACATGACTAGTGACACAAAATAAAGGAAAAATTTAAAGGGATCAAATCAAGGATCAATATTAAAAGGCCTAATTTAATATATGTCAAAAAGTATCTGTCGCGTTATAAAAATAACAATAATATAACCAGTTATAAGAAAGAGCCCAAGATGTGTTATTTTTTAAAATTTTAATTCGGTTTGAATCTTACGATCACTTTTCTGACTACTTTTTTATGCTTTTGCAATTCACTTCCCAATATTTTTATGAAATTTGCATATATTTTTTTAAATAGAAGAAATTTAAATGTAGCATAAAAAAACACTTTAATATTTTTATGTTATAATCATTTCAACGGGGTTTCTTATGCTATAAAACTTTGTAAAATGCTAAATGCTTACTTCAAGAATTACTTCTAATATTACTTCAATAATTACCTCTAATAATTACTTCATTCCGTGATCCGAAATGCATGGGTGGCGGCTGGCTATTTATCCTTCTCTGGTTAAAGTAGTACCGCCATTTTAAGTTATAATTTGGAAAAAAAAAACCTTTTAGTAAGTTTAACTACCTACATGTCGACAACGCAGAAGGAAGGAAGTCCACCGGCTCCAAAGGAAAAGGGTGGATTAAAAACCTTTTCACTTTCTATTCTTATTTGTTAATTCATCAATCATTGCTATTATGAGTGAGAAATTTACGGAGGATTACCCATAAGACCCTCCTTAGTAACGCAATTAAATGTAACGGGTTTCTAAACTATTTAATGTAATAATTTGTAGTTCTATTTTCGAAGAGAATGAACAAAGAGAATGAACATCAGACGTAAATAAGAATTGAGACTAAGTACAGTCGGACCTCTATTTAACGAACCACTATTTTGCGAATTTCTCTATTTTGCGAACTTTTCCTTGGAACCAAGAACATTTTGCGAATTTCTTCGTAAAATAACCTCCAAATAGCGAAGTGCATTCTCCATTTAACGAATTTTTTCTTGTGATCCAATATTTTTTTTCTCCATATTTCTCAAAATAATACTGAACATTTCAAACTAATACTTTCTTTTAACACATTTAACACATTAACTTTCTTTTGACACGTTCCGAGGCGGATTACAGTTTGAAGAAAATACGCCTGAAGGGGTTTATGGTGTATTGCAAAGATGCGAGACGTATTATGAGAAAAAACACTTTTTCAAACAAAAAACTCAGACAAAATTAACAAACTTTATCAGTAATTAAATTTAAGGACGCATGTGGTAATGTAAGATTAAAATTACTTGGTATAATAAATGCGATAATTCCATTAAAATTCATTAATTTTAATATAATTTCTTTATTGAAAATAGTGTATTCCCGGACAATGTTTTGTTTTATTCTGGTTCCTTGAAGATTTCTGTTTGATGGGTAAGATATATAAAACAAATAGACATTAATTTACAAAATAAAGGTGTGATTAATTACTTTTATTAATAATACTTAGTGTTTATGAATTTAAAATCTGTTTTGTGTATTTTAAAGTATTTTAAAAGGTAAATCTCTATTTAACGAATTTTCCTTATAACGAATTTTTTTTTCGTATTTAGTGACTTCGTTAAATAGAGGTCCGACTGTATATATTACGCTTTTACGAAAAACATAAAAACAAAAGTTCTTACTCGTAGAGGCCTTTATGAAAATCTTCGATTATACTCGTTTATGAATTTTTAGTTAAATTAAATTATTCTCACATTTCTCACAATGATTACTTTTCAATGAGTACCTGCTGCAGTGTGAGTGAATTATTGATAATAAATTTTGTTTCAAATATAGTTTATCTGTATGCAAGTACTGTTTTCCAACTTCAGGAAATCAAAAAGTATATTGTTACTGAACATGTGTTTGGTCTCATTTGTGGTCCCGTAAGCATACCCATTTGCTGCACTAGTTTTCGCACGCTTGCAAATTTATTGACTTTCTTTGCAAAACGGTTTAAGACACTTAGATTAGAACCCCTATTACATATTTAAGAGACTGCGTGTGGTAATATTTACATTATATTGCATCCTACTGCATTTTTTCCTACTCCTCTACATGTCTAAAATAAATTACTGTTTCGATACTCAAATCTGAAATCTCCTAGTAGCCGTTCCGTATTTTTATACCACTGGAGCATGTTACAGTCTTCGAAAAGAGAAAATAACAAGCATTTAATACTACTTGGATATACGCTTTGCTTAATACCTGGCAACATAGGCATTCCGAATTTTGGAATATTTACATAACCATATATTTTGAGCATGGTCATAGTAATTATGTCTAAACACAAATCCATTTACATTTCCTATACAAATTGTACATATAGGCTGAAAGTAATTTATACAAAACATATAATAAGTTTGTATGAAACGAAGTTTACTTCAACTCGTAGATGTCAAAAGTTATATGCCTAATGGCACCACAACCATTTCCACAACTATGGCACCTACGATGGTTGTTTATCATCCACAAATTCTACTGTAGAACGTTTCCCACTCATGCCACTGTCAGGTTAACACCTTGACTATCTGTGCAGCAGATAAACAGCAATGTCTCATCCTACTTAAACGGGTTTCATCAGCTCATTTTAAAAACTTTCTATTTAAGTTTGTTCCTTAGTACAGAGATTATGCCAAAACGCAGAAAGTATTATACATTGTCTGGAGTTCAAGGAAGGGTTCGTAATAAACTGATGGTAACTCGATGTCAGTCCTCCATATAAGTGAGTTATGGCCCCATATAAAACTATCCATATGTTATCAAATCAGCGCTCAAAAAAGTGGTTGATTTTTTAATATTTCGGGCATCATATGTTTGAATAAGAGATTCTGACTCTGCATATCGTTTCAGAGACACGAGAAACTAAATTTAGGATACTGCTCCATTCAAGTGGTCATTTTACTGCGTACGTCTTTTGTAGAAATACATTTTGATAAATGTCAATTGAATATTTTACTAAGATACTTAAAAAGATGAACGGCATCAAAAACTTTACACCTCCAAAATCTCATCTGCAGTTACAGATTTCCATAAGGGAACTTTCATTCGGAATTCAGTATAGGAAACAGTTATTTGAAATGTCCTCTTACTTCTGGAACAAAGACTAAATGCTAATATATTTTAGCTACAAAACATCACAAATAAATAGGCTTTTTTGTGAAAATTTGCCAAAATCTCTTGTAAGGCTGTAACATCTTTATCCACCTGTCAAGTCATTCGATATCACCTCTGATTAAACAAACGGAAATTAGAAAATAATTTTTTTCAGTTTAAAATATTCTCCTCTCCACCTTCTCTCAAGCTAAACAGTTGCAAATAGACTGTCTGCACTTACCATGGATCTGCATAAAGTCAAATGATATTCTAATTATGAAACAAAAATAGCAAGTTATAAATAAGCTAGTTCCCGACTAGTGACACGTTATTGAGTTAGCTAAAAGCTAGCAAGAAACAACAAAACAGTATCACCTGGATGATCGGATGACAGCTATTTTTCTTTCGTAGCTCGAAGCGACATCAGAGCGGGAAAGATAGACATTTGGTGAAATAGATTTGCAGTCGTTCTTGTAAGAAACACGCACGTATTCCTACGTTATCTGTGCTTGGTAAAGAGATTTTAAATATTTCAGTTGTAAAATGTGTGTTTCCGCAATGGAAGATATTTCACTTACTCTATGAATACTCCTAGAAAAATATTATACATTTACTTATGAATAATTTAAAATTACGTGAACATTAGCGTCTTTAAAACTAGTACTGGCATATTTGTAAAATACTTGTAAAAGAAAAATTGACTTGTCTTTATCGGCAATATAAAATAGGGGGTTTTGTATAAAGTGTGGTTATTTAAATTACTTACACCACTGGGGCTGAAGTTATAAACAGAACATAGCATTTAAGAGATACGTCTGAACACTCAGGTATTATCAAGAGAATTACCAGAAGGTGGACAGTCACGGAATCTTTAAAAATTACTGTACCATGGAAACAACGGTTTTTTTCCTAAGATGTTACTTCCATGGTGCTGTATGAAATTTCGTATCTTTGAAGAAACTCATTGCAGTATTTTCATACTATAGGCGAATATCAATGCCTTTACAATTCAGAATATCAAGGAAAAAGTAGGCTAAAATAATAGCTTATAAGTAGAATTCTGTAGAATTTTCTCAGACCAGTGACATGACCAGAAAAAAATTACGGGAAGGGAGCGGAAAGGTTCGTATAAGACCATGTAATACGCTATTAATAGTGTAATAGTGTATATATATATATATATATATATATATATACAGTGTCTCCCAAAAGTGTTCGTACACTTACGATTTTCAATGACATAGGGGTATATCCATTAATTAAAATGAATATTTTAGAAAGGGTATTTAATAATAAGATCTATAATCTATTCCCAACAAAACTACATGAAATATTTTGAAAACATACTACAATTTTATTTTTAAGAAACCAGTAATCAAAAAGTAACAAAAACTTTATCTCATAAAAGTCATCGTACACTGAAATATTTTCGGATAAATTCATAATTAAAATTATCGTCTGGCACTTTATTTTTATTTTTGAATTCTGGTGGCATTTAAAATATCTTTTGGCTTTAATTTTTGCTTGCCTACTCCGTAATATTCTATTTATTATTTAAAAATGACTCGTAATCATACAGAAACAACAAACAACATTCGAAAATTGATTATTTTTCATCATAGTAGTGGTAAATCAGTTACGAATATTTCTAAAATACTTAATTTATCCCATTCTACTGTGCAGTATGTGATAAAATGCTTTAAAGAAGAAAATCGGATCGAAAACAAGGAAAGAAAAGGTCGTCCGGCAAAGTTAACAAAAAGTGATCAGAGATTTATAATTAGAAAATTTGCGAAAAATCCACGTTTGAGTGTCGTAAAAGATTCTGCAGAATTTAATGAAGCATTTTCTACTTCAATTTCTCCTGAAACTGTTCGACAAGTTCTCAGAGCAGCTGGATTACATGGGCGTTCTGCCCGTAGAAAATTGTTTGTGAGTGAGAAAAACAGACAGCTTAGGCTTTTCTTCGCACTATCAACGATAAATAAGCCCCAAACGTATTGGAATAATGTCTTATTTCCCGATGAAAGCAAGTTTAACATTTTTGGTTCCGATGGGCGTATAATTGTATGGAGAAGAAAAAATGAGGAACTTAATCCCAAGAACTTAGTAGGAACAGTTAAGCATGGCGGTGGAGGTGTCCTTGTGTGGGGGTGCATGTCAGCATCAGGACTAGGTAATTTGGCATTTATTGATGGCATAATGAATCATGCTGTTTATATAAATATTTAAGAGACAATTAAAACTTATCAGCCAAAAATTTGGGTATTGGAAACAACTCTGTTTTTTATTAAGATAACGATCCCAAGCACACGGCTTTCAACGTTCGCCTCAGGTGTCTCTATAATTGTCCACAAGTTTTGAAAACAACACCTCAGTCGCCAGATTCAAACCCAATAGAACATATTTTGGGAGAACTGGAGGTTCGAGTACCAAAACACGACATTCACACGATAAGGGAACTAAAAACGATTATGATGGAAGAATAGATGAACATTAATGCAGAAATTACAAAAAAACTAGTGTAATCTATTCCCAGACGTTTAAAACATGTTGTGGATGCTAAAGGATATCCTACTAAATATTAATTTAACGAAAAATTAGAATATTTACTAATATGTAGAGATTTTTTATAAGTTTACGATGACTTTTGTGAGATAAAGTTTTTGTTACTTTTTAACTATTGGTTTCTTAAAAATAAAGTTTTACTATGTTTTTAAAATATTTAATGTAGTTTTGTTAAGAATAGATTATAGATCTTATTATTAAATACACATTCTGAAATATTCATTTTAATTAATGGATAGACCCCTATTTCTTTGAAAACCGTAAGTGTACGAACACTTTTGGGAGCCATATGTATATATATATGTAAAGGATTTAGTGGGAAAAGAATGATTATTCTAAATTTAAAGGGGGCTTGGGAATTAAATTATATTCGTGGCGTAATTCGCCTCTAATTGTTCTTATTCAATGACGCAAATTGGGAAAGGGAAACTCCCTTTTTATTATATAATCTTCGCGCGCCTCTGAGTTCTGCGGTCGAGGAGGAACGTTTACATTTAGCCTTGAAAGATGTATGTTTCGGGCTCTGCGCATGTCCAAGGAGAGTTGGTGCGCGGAGATGCCCGCGAATTTGGTTAGAGCGTGGGATGGAAGTCGATGCTATCAGATGTGTTTCGCCGCGGCTCTAAAAAAAATAAATGGCGAACGACTAAATGCGTAGATCTGGAGAGGTGGTATTATGAAAAAGAATAAAACTGGATTAAATTGAACTGATGCCTGCTCAATCATTGATTGGATTACTTTTGCTACACCACCGGATACCATGACTGCCATAATTTGTAAAATGACGGGCGTAGCCCTACGCGTGTCATATATATATATATATATATATATATATATATATATATATATATATATATATATATATATATATATATATATATATATATATATATATATATATATATATATATATATATATATATATATATATACGTTCGCGTCTTTGGATGCAGACCTTTTTGGCAACTGCTCTTGACTGTCTACCAATTTCTGATATGAGTCTACTGTAATTTATCTCTGGATTTAAAACTCTGTCAGAGAACTCTTAAAGGAGAACCTACTTTATCGGTTTCGACCTCAGTGTGCTTGCTTAGCGAAAGAGTATGCAGTAGGATTGAGATTGGAATTCGGAGCCGGCGAAACTAATTTTTGTGGGTGGGGGTATCTTTAAACCAGGCTTTGACAGTTTTCAAAGTGAGTCATGGGACCAAGTAATGCTGATAAAAACGGGAGTCTCTTCCGAAGTATTGCCTCCATTGCAGGAAGTGCACAGCCATCTAAACATTGTATATATGTTTCAGAGTTGAAAATTAAAATAAAAAATCTAAGGACTTTTCCCTTCCCAGTTTACTCGCGTCTATCCTCCTCTAAATTTAACTGCTGAGACAATACAGTCGGAAAGAAATGATTCCTTAGCAAACGGCGTATCCATGCACGTCCATTCGATTGGACAAGTTTGTAGTGAAATTCATATAACCTTTTTTCTTTCTTTCTCATGTCCGTGAGGGACGTGTTGAATTCTATTGCAGTCAGTTTGTGGCATTAGGCTGATTAATGTATGGATTGTGGGCAGCCGATCTTCCATAGTATTCCACGTTATGCAGTTCCTGGCGACTTGTAATTGACTAGTTCCTTGTAACTTGGAACAGTTTTGATGCCAACGCCTATGCAGCTGAAGAATGATTCTTCTTTAGAGTTCTCAGTGGGTATCTCTTGCCTCAAACGTCCAATCTGGGCGGTAAAGCAACGCTGCTAGCCCCCCAACCATTTTCGTATGATACCTGCCGCAGCTAATTTCTTGATGCTCAGATGACTAGCAAGAGTGTTTGCTTAAATACCATCCTGTGACCATAATTTAGAAATTCATTAAGTACAGCGCTGTAGCAGATTGTGATTACATTTAAGATCTTACTAGTTGATCACATTTATATATACTACCTGATAAGCACCGTAAAGCTTCATTTGCACAAGTGCATTTGCGGATATTTGTATATTCACAGGTGTCCGCTTACCTCCGATAATATAGCGTATGCATGTATACTATACGCATGTAATAAGTATTAAATCAATCATACATCTAAAACTGTAATAAAGATGAATTATTTGGCTGTTTAAACGTGCATACCTCAAAAGCTGATGAACCAATTTCAAAAGGAATTTCAATCTTATGTTCATCGGGATTCTTTGAGTGACAGAGGCTATGAACCGTAAAGAGTTATATACAAAAGATTATCAGCGAATGAAACATGAACATTATTTTTTCTGTGTTGAGGCTGGGGGGAGCAGAGGCTGGAGGGAGGAGAGTATTCACACTTCCTTTAGAAACTCAACGCAGTAATAAGGAGTGGCTCTATGTTACTTTAACAGCATTACACAGATTTTAATAATTATATATATTTTTTTGCCAAGACTTAACATTAATTTTTTTTAAATTTAAAACTTTTCTCGAATCTTTATATGTTATTTCGTTGGCTTCTAGATTTTGACGGTCCTTTCAATTTTGTATCCTTTACGATCTTTTAAGTGCATTCTTTCAGGTATTTTGAGTCACGTAGTCATCTAGACATACCAGATTCCATGACTGACTTTCCATTTTTTTTTCCACTTAAGGTCTGACGACAAAGGCAGATAGGTGTAAGATCAAGAAATTTAGAGGATTTATATGCACAGGAGAGGGGCCGTTCAAGTATTACGTAAGCACATTTTAGTAACATTAGACACTCTTCCTATCCATATAAGCAAAATTAAGCAAATGTCTGACCCCCCCCCCATTTGCTTACGTGAGATTTGGCAAATTTCTTCTCGCTATTTCTTGTCGGAAAGGATTTTTTTAATCGTTAAATTCGTGGTACATTTCTAAGTGTATGGATATTAAATCATTTACAGTAAATACATTGAATAAAAAAGGAAAACAGCCAGAATTACGGTTGGTTGGTTGGATTATAATGGCGCAAGGTCCAATATAGGACATGAAGCGCCAAACACGAGATTGGAGCCAAAAATCAGTATACATCAAATCTCGGACAAACAGCGGAAATAACAGATTGATTACCATCACTTTTGTTAACAATATGGCTGAAAACCACAGGAAATTCATATAAAAGCATAATAAAATTATGTGTAAACACGATAAAAATAAAATATATAAAAAGAGATGATATATACAGGTGAGAAAACCGATGATATAGAAAGATTATAAAGATATATGAAGGTATGTAAAGCGATGATAAATAAAATTGATATAAATTTTTAATTATATGAACGATGATATAAAGAATTAAAAGTTTAAAAGTAGAATCAATCACAAAAGCAAATACTGTTTATAAAACCAGTAGAATATTAAAATGGAAACAGTGCAGGATGAGGACCGGAGGACGCCAGAATTACATCAACGTTCTAAAGGTTTCATTAATTGTTTGAAAGTGAATAGTAGAACACAAAAGTATAATACGAAAGTAAATTTGCAATACAGTATTATGTAGATACTAGCTGAAAACCCGGACTTCGCTACGGAGTACATTCAAATTAAGTACAACGGTCAATGTATGCAATTAATGCCAATATATATATATATATATATTTATAATAAATACGATGATCAATATATACAATTGATGTAAAAAGAACCAAAAAATATATTTATAAAAAAATGGTAAGAGATATTTTTATACACAAAATAATGTAGAAGAAAATATTCAAATTAAATGTAATAGGAAATATTAAAGAATATAGTACAGTTAATATAGTACAGTTTGAAGAACATAATATCTTTAACTGTATTTTAATATTTTTTTGGATAATGTCCAATCGTCTGCCGCATTAGCAAGAAAAAATTTTTTTTTGTCTATTTAGTTGTTATGCACGTGACGATAAATTTATTTATTGTACCAGAAAAAAAATCACGTGATCAGCATTTAATAAATTAAATTCTAAAAATTAATCTTTAAAAATTCACCAAAAATTAGAAAATGGAGGTAAAGATTCGAAAAAGGATCTCATTTTAAAGGAATTTTTACGATCTTTCCCGTGATATATATTTTATAACCCCCAAATTATTATTTTAAATGCAAACTTAAAAAAGTTACTAAAACAGCTTAAAAATTTGATTTTAAAAAATCTAAGAAGAATTTTTCAAAAATCTTTCTTAGTGCACCCCTACACTTTAAGAAGAATCGCCATGTAAGATTTCAGCCCTTTAGGTCCAGCGGTTTGGTCTGTGCGTTGTATGTCAGTCAGTGAGTCAGTTACGGAACTGTTTTATATATATAGACAGATGGCAGGGGAGTTGATGTGATCAAGAGCACATCACAGCGCACTCTCCTGCGTTTCAAATTAAAATCCTTATTTGTCGATACATCTTTGTACTGATTATAGTGTATAAGCTTTCTTCTGGGTTCCATATTTGCCCTTAACTGCGATGTCCATTATCACCGCGGTTAAGTTAAATATCTGATAAAAAAGTTTCTAAGAGCGATTCGCTTCTATCACCGCATCGATTTTAATTTTTACTATTCAAAGACAGATAGTTGACGGTTTCAGTATCCTTCACATTGACATACATTTTGCACTTGAACAAGAAATTGCGAGAACAATGAATAATACGAATTTCCATTCACTAAAAGTTACGCATCATTATTTTTTTTTCCTTACTGTAAGTGATTCTGACAATTTCAAACTGTGAATCTAATATTCTCCTCCATTCTTCCCATTCATTGTTTTTTTTTTTTTTCCTCTTCGAGACACCAGTAGTCCCATTGCCAGTTCAGCCATGTATAGATTCTTTAAAGCGGGTAAAAGTGTTACACTTGATTAGTTTACAGATAAGAAAAAAAATTATGTTCGAAAACATATGATCATCTCTATTTTGGGAAAAAACAGTTTCTCTCTTTGAATTGTTTTTGTCTGCTTCCGGAAACGTGAGAAAAACTTGTGACACAATTTGTGAAATTGATTGTTCTTTCTGTCCGGGTTTCTCGTTTCCACTTACGTAACTCCTGCAGCAATTTTTTTAAGTGTGCAATAAATTTCATTTCCTTCGGTAAAATCTATAAAAGTTTAAGCCTTATTTATGCTTATAAAGTATTTTTTAAGGGGACAGTGGACCTTCAAACCTAACTTTTTTTTGTTTTGAATGGATTTGCTTGAAATTTGAATATGTGATTAGTACCATAGATATGTAAAAGTGGCTAAAATTTAAAGATGAAATATTAATAATTTATGAATTAATAATTATTAATTATATCAAAAATTGGCCTCATTAAAAATGTTCCATGCGCATTTCTTTTGCATATAATATGGTAATTTTTATTTTCATGATACCATATAGAACTAACAATGAAACTTATTGCTTATTTTAAGCATTCATTAAAAATATAAAGAGAAAAAATAATAATAGTGAAAACACCCATTTTATTACGCAAAATACCTATAAATCGTCTTTTCAAGTACAAAATTTAGTAATTCTGAGCTACGAAGCATAATTTTTTTCAATAAAATTTATTTGATATACAGTTAAGTATATAAAACTTAAATTTCAAAGCAATACGATAATTAGAAATGCGCCTGGAGCAGTTTGAATATTCGTATGACATGAACATTTTTATTTTGAGAAAAGCACATTGAAAGTTATTGCCATTAGTAACCACATAATATCTAAATTAAATACAAATGCCTATAACTAGGAAAGTAATCACAGAAATTAAAAATTCTTTTTGCAACACATTGCTACTCGTCCGTAGTTTCACAATTCAATAAAATAAAAAAATCGAATTTTTGGACAAATTTCACAATTTTGAAAGTCCACTGTCCCCTTAAGAACGCAATTTTTTTAAAATTTCTGAGTAGCATTAACAACATAACTAGCAGAGATCGCTGTGAACTTAATCGTTCCCTTTCATAAGAGCACTCCTAGATAAAGTGAAGAATGACGTACGTTTGGTTTGAAGAATGACGCATGTTTTGGAAATTTTAAATGAAATTGTATAGCAACTTAACTAATTAAAAGAAACGCCTTCAAGTAAACACCTTCAAATATTGAAAATTAAAGTTTTAGTATACATAATATAATAAGAAAAAAACATTAAACGTAGAAGAGATTAAATCTTATTTGATTCAATAGCGTTGAGTGGACATTTCTAATCTATTTTCAATGAAGTGTCACATTTTATACTTTTATTTTTCTATTCAATTTTAGACTTGCTAAACCTAGTAAGCCAAATTACTGAAAGAATGCCTTAACAAGGACTTCTCGTCTTTGAGATGTCGAAAGATCTAAATATCTAATCCATTCATTCTTGAAATATATTCCTGTTCAAAGGAAATCGACCATATAGACATTTGTAATGCTTTTGATGGAAGAGATTTCTTGTATTTTTATGCGCATTATGCAATTGTAAAATTAAGCCAGCCTAAATTCTTATAAAATAGGTTTATCAAAATCCCCAAATTTAGATTGCGTTTTCCTTTTATAAATGTTGTTAATATATTTTTGTACTATGAAAGTTGAAAAACGTACATGAAAGGATTGAAAAATATATTTAAAGTGTTTCATTACAGTATATTTTGATTTTTCACATTAATACCAAGCATACAATTTTACATTATTATAATATTTCATATATTCAGAAATAAGGATGGAACAAACAAAGTAGCAATGCTAAGAAGCAGATTTTTTTCAAAACAACTATTATTACTGTAAAAATTATTGGATGCGGCTTAAAATCTCAGAACATAAGCAACAAATAAATAATAAATAGGACACAATAAATCTAGGGAATATTGTTGTTTCCTGTTCAGTTTTCCAAGTTAAAAGGGTTTCTTGTTATACTCACATTAAATTTTTTATTGAGAGTAGCAATTTTTAAATGGCTTATATGATGCTTATAATACTTAATTTTAGATTTATACTTTTGAAGTAAATGCTTTTGAGATGCGTCGTAAGGAAATGCTGATCTACGAGCCAAAAGATTTAGCTAAATTCTAATCTTATTTTTGACAGTGTAGATAGACATCTTTTACAGACTATTTTGTTAAAATAACCTTCAACTTTTTTCTACCAGGGTTTTATTCTGCATTTAATTTTTTATTGTAAAAGAACGAAACTTAAAATAAATGCTCAATTTTAAACAAGTGAAATTCATTAGGGATGTTACCGTATTCAACAAGATTCAAATATTCGATTTCATTAAGGAGAAATGATATGTTAAAATTCTGAGTATCAGATGAAATACGATAAATAAATAATAAATACGACACAGTAAATGTAGGGAATAATGTTTTTTCTTGCTCAGTCTTTTAAGTTAAATGGGTTTCTAACTAAACTAACATTAAATTTGTCATTGAAAATGCCTATTTATAAATGGCGGATATGATACTTAAAAAACTTAAGTTTAGATTTAAACTTTTGAAGTCAATGCTTTTGAGACGCATCATAAGGGAATTCTTATCTGCGAGCCCTTATGATGCGTCTCAAATATAGATATACAGCTAAATTCTAATTTTATTTTTTACAGAATAGATAGACATCTTTTACAGACAGTTTTAATAAAATAACCTTCAACTTTTTTCTACCAGAGTTTTGTTCTGCATTTATTTTTTCTATTATAACAGTAAAAAACTTAAATAAATGATCGATTTCAAACACGTGAAGTACCTCAGTGATTCTACCGTATTCAACAAGATTCAAATATTTGACTTCATGAAGGAGAAATGATGTGTTAAAATTCTGCTAATCAGATGAAATACAGTGTTACTAAACTAAACATTTCATCCTGGAGTAATATTTCGTAATCTTATACAAAACAAAATATATTTAGAATTAAATTAAAATTTATTATTAACTTTGGGGTAAGAAATTATTTTTATACCTTATTATCAAAAGTACTTAGACACGTATGATTACTTCTTTTTTCTACTCAACAATTAATAACACGGTTTGAAGCACGAGTAAATGTCGGATTTTAACTGAAGTTTTCAAGGTGAAATAAATTAGCCTTTTCATACTTTCAGACCATCTGGCACCAGACAACTCTTTCCATACGCAAAGAAAATTAATTTAAACGGTGCAAAAATAAATAAACCAACAAAAGGAAAGTACACTGTCTGCTCCTTTATAATGAGCAGTTGATATCATTCCATTCATCAGACTATTTCCCTTACAAATGCTGTATAAAATACGCTACAATAAATTATTTCTTTCATTCAGGCATCAGAATTTTTTAGTTTTCGTTTATTGTATTTTGTTTTCGTTCTACTTTTATTTTAAACTGTAGGATTCTACTTCAATTACTTTGAAGTGGCAATATTTTTCTATGTCTCTTTCACTCAAGTAACTCTTTGTTCCAGTCGCTAGCCTTTGGGTGGTATTTTAAACTTTGGGTGGTATTTTATACAATTAGGTATCAGGCAAGTCAAGTATAGAGAATAGCTCACTTCTACCCAGACTTGGGTGTATATAATTTAAAGTGGCACTCTAAATGAATTTGATACAAACACAGTTTATACATGAAACAATGTTTATTGAATTCGTTGCACATATAGAATTTGCTTTTACAGCAGTAAGCATACGTACTACTTGTACGGAATATATATTAGCGTTCAATAAAACTACACTTTGCAATACTCACAACCTAGAGAGTCAAACCAGCAGTTCTGCCATGTAAACTTTGGGCCCCCTAAGCACTAGCGCCGGCAAACACCTGAAGCTGCTTACCTCGTAGCTCCCTTAACTCGCTTATCTATCAACCTTAACAAAACCTTCTCACTTAATCAAGCTGCTTGGTATTTATACCAAGCGCGTATGCCGAAATTAGCATATCTCAAGCAGCTTCTTTAATTCATTCACTCAGAAGTTCGATTCTTGTGAATCGAATCTTATGTATACCTTACACAAGTTACTTGAAAAATGTAAACAAATGCTTTTGTTAAAAACCCACTAAATTCCACTTAAATTTATTCCAGTTTTCAGTTTTCATCGATATTTACCAGCATGAGTGGATTTTCCATTCATCTATCCCCTTTTTGTGAAGTGGATAATACTAATAAATCTCTTTTTGCATGTACTTACTTTTAAAGATTTCCAGTATGCTAATAATAAATCAACAACTTATCTGTTCGCTTAATAGTCAGAAAAAAATAGAAAAGAAATAATAGATTAGAAAAACCTTAAAATACTCACTATAAATAACTGTAAATTACAGTCATTACACCAAGGCAGATTATTGTCACCTTATTCGGATTAACTGCGTAGGTGTTCTCCCATTCTGCTCTAGAGGAAAAAGAGCCGACTTTGCTTTTCAAAGCAGCATAATGAATTTAATTTGCAATTATTTATAGAGGATATTTTGAAGTTTTTCTTATCCATGACTTTCATCTCTAGCCGTAGAGCTATATTTCCTATGAAGAGTGGATATCTATTAATATATCTATGGTATCAGAGAAGGTCGCTTAGTAATGAAATATGTTTTTTTAGCTTTAAATTAATTTTGCTTAAGTTCGCTTTCCTCTCGGAAATTTTTGCAAACTTCTCTAGAAACAGCTTTCGCAATTTTTATCTGGGCCTAAAACAGAGACCTGATTATGGTTGAGAGGCTTTTCAGTAGTAACAAGATCCGAGTACTATGTAACGTATACATAGGATTCGATTCACAAGAATCGAACATTTGAGTGAATGAATTAAAGAAGCTGCTTGAGATATGCTATTTCGACATACGCGCTTGGTATAAATACCAAGCAGCTTGATTAAGTAAAAAGGTTGTAAAAAGTTGATAGATATCGAAGTAAGGGAGCTACGAGGTAAACAGCTCCCGTACTATCCTGCGCTAGTGGTTAGGGGGCCCAAAGTTTACGTGGCAGAACTGCTGGTTTGACTCTCTAGGTTGTGAGTATTGCAAAGTTAAATTTTATTGAATGCTAATATATATTCCGTACAAGTAGTACGTATGCTTATTGCTGTAAAAGCAAATTCTATATGTGCAACGAATTCAATAAATATTGTTTCATGTATAAACTGTGTTTGTATCAAATTCATTTAGAGTGCCACTTCAAATTATATACACCCAAGTCTGGGTAGAAGTGAGCTATTCTCTATAACTTTTTCTGTGGCGTCATGGCAGATGTTGATATGCCATTCTTCCATGTTTTCTGCAAATTAAAAAAGTAACTATTGTTGTGAAATATAAAATCTCTCAAGTAAGCTTTTCAATCCAAATATTCTTTAATTAACACTCATATTCAACCTCAATCATATGGCTGGTCTTCAAAGGAAAAATTCAATTAGGGACTAAACATTTGGGAGAGGGTTGATAAAAAACTCTTTTGTACATAACAGCATTTGCCAATACGAATAACTTACTATTATTTCATAATTTCACATATCAGCTTTTGCCATATTAAAGAACGAATTTTATGTGTGACGTATCAACTTAAAACATAAAATTGAATTTTTCAGACATATCAACACCTGCCATAACGCCACAGATTTAAAAGACAGTTAAATGGGTGAAGGGTAGCACTTTGACGTGGCCAAGACGATTATAATTAATCAAGTTACAATGATCCTCAGATCTTGAACTGCATCATTTGTTAGTTAGACAAGGTGAGATGATATTGAAAGTTGGAATTTAGGTTTAATTTAGCGATCCTCTTGTACCAATTGTGAAATGATGAATTCCGATGCAATTTCACGTTTTTTGGTTATACTCGTAAATAATGTTCACTAATTTTAAACTCGCGTGGTCCTACAATTTACCTTTGTATTTGTTGATACTGTTCGTTTTCCCTTCGGAATTAAATAAGAATTGAACTGGTTCTTCGATAAGAACAACTTTCTAGGCTATTCAAGCTAGAATTATAAGTGCGTACATTTCGTTTACTTAAATATATTCCGCTAACTTATATTACTAAAATTTTAAGAGCAGAAGATTGGTTTCGAACAAATAGAACCTTATTGAATTCCCTCTACCGCTTCCATTCGTATTATATTTAAAGCAAAATAATGACAAACGGTGAACTTTTAACCGCTTCATAATCCCTTGAAATGAAAAGCTCTTAGATACACAAAATACTGAAAGTTTGTAAATTCGCACAAAAACATAAAAAAAAATCCTTCTCTTCAGCAGTATTTTCCTCCAAGGAAATACCGAGAATAAGTATTTTACTCTGGTTTGAACCTCCCATCCAGGGATTGCCAGATCGTTATTTGAAGGTATCAGAAGTGCTTTCGGGTATGACAAATTGCATTAAATATATGTATATCGATTCGGTTTAAAGTGCATCATAAATATTAATGATATTTTAGTAATTAAAGTTAAATTATTACTCTAGTCAGTTAACGTTTCCCTTGTTGAGACGATATAGTTGAATAGAAAAAAAAACACTCCCCTTAAGGATATTTAGAACGGTAATTACGAGACATTAGTTTCGTTTCCGGTTCGTGATATGCATAATAGTATGTTTTAAAAATTAAACTACCGACGAAGCAGTTTCACGGATAATTTCTAGTTAGTAAAAAGATCTGGTTCATAATTTTGGAATAAGTAACACGACTTGATCAGTTTCATTTATCTATATATATAAAACAGTTCCGTAACGAACTGACTGACTGACATATAACGCACAGACCAAACCGCTGGACCTAAAGGGCTGAAATTTTACATGGCGATTCTTCTTATAGTGGAGGGGTGCATTAAGAAAGATTTTGGAAAAATTCTTCTTAGATTTTGTTAAATTAAATTTTTAAGCTGTTTTTTTAAACATTCTTTAAAGTTTGAATTTAAAATAATAATCGGAGGGTTATAAAATTTATATCACGAGAAAGATCCTAAAAACTCCATTAAAATGAATTTTTATCGAATATTTACATCTTTTTTATAATTTTTGGTGAATTTTTAAAGATTAATTTTTAGAATTTAATTTATTAAATTCTGATCACGTGGTTTCTTTTCGTTTTGTAATGCTTTAAATTAATTTATCGTCACGTGCATAACAACGAATAAAATTAACAAAAAAAAATATTATTTTTCCTTTCTAATGCGGCAGACGATATGGACATTATCCAAAAAATATTAAAATACAGTAAAATAAATGTTCCCCAAACTGTACTATATTCTTTAGTATGGTATATTAGATTTAATTTAAATATTTTCTTCTACATTATATTGTCTATAAAAATATCCGTGACGATATTTTTATAATTTTCTTTTTGCATTAATTGCATACGTTGACCGTAGCGAAGTACGGGTTTTCAGCTAGTATTAATATATATTTTAAAAATTATTTTGTATTAATTGGAACACATTTCATTGTATGTTGATTATATTTGAAGGTAAAACACCTTTTAGCAATAATGCATGGAATACGCTAAAATTGTGATAGAAATGGAAAAGAAGTACTGGTAACTTAAACATTAAATGCCGTGTTCCCACAAAAAACAGCAAATAACCCTGTGGAATTTGAGGAATAACTTATCGACATACCGAGAGACATAAACCTTTCTGTGGCGCAGCTTGTCCTCTCAGGACCTTGCGCCATTAAATCTCAACCAACCAACCATAAAGCTTTCTGATAGAAGCCAATTTTAATGTTTCCGTTAACGAGAATATGAACGATGCAAAAGTGAAAAACGAGTCAGAATATGGTTACTTGTATAACCATTAAACTATTTAGATAGTTTCAGAGAATTATATAATTAAATGAACTAAAATAGTTAAATACATTTTTAGAGGTGTTAGTTTATACCAGCGGTTCTTAACATTTTTAAGGGGACAGTGGACTTTCAAACCTTTTTTTGTTTTGAATGGATTTGTTTGAAATTTTAATATGTGATTAGTAACATAGATATGCAAAAGTGGTTAAAATTTAAAGATGAAATATTAATAATTTATGAATTGTGAATTATTAATTATGTCAAAAATTGGCCTCATTAAAAATGTTCCAGGCGCATTTCTTTTGCATAAAATAGGGTAATTTTTATTTACAGCATACCTTATAGAACTAACAACAAACCTTATTGCTTATTTTAAGCATTCATTAAAAATAAAGAGAAAAAAATAATAAAAGTGAAAACACCCTTTTTATTATGCAAAATACCTATAAATTATCTTTTCAAGTACAAAATTTAGAAATCCTCAGCTACGAAGCATAATTATTTTCAATAAGATTTATTTGATATACAGTTAAGTATATAAAACTTAAATTTCAAAGCAATACGAAAATTAGAAATGCACTCGGAGCAGTTTGAATATTCGTATGACATGAAAATATTTAATTTGAGATAAACACATTTAAAGTTATTGCTATTAGCAACCAAATAATATCTAAATTAAATACAAATGCCTATAACTAGGAAAGTAATCACAGAAATTAAAAATTCTTTTTGCAACACATTCCTACTCGTCCGTAGCTTCACAATTCAATAAAATAAAATAAATCGCATTTTTGGACAAATTTCACAATTTTGAAAGTCCACTGTCCCCTTAATAGTCAACACCCCCTTGAATCGGAAAATAAGCTCTCGCACCCCCTTGAAAAATATATATCTATTTTTTATTTGGGAAAAGACATTTATTGCAGGATAATTTATTTACTGCATTCAAAATTAATGCATTTACAATACATAATATATTATTACATATAAAACAATATCTACATTTTGAATGGCTACGTTATTGTTGTTTGTTCATAATTATCCTTTTAAAACGAGGCTCTTTTCTTTTTTGAAAGAGCCACGCGTAAGTCATCAGATGCATTTACGCGATTTCTGGATTTTTTTGTTTTTGTTTTGAAGTGCAAAAGTGGTGAAAAACTCATTTCACAAAGGTAAGTGGTGGCAAGTGTCTGAAATGCTGCTTTTGCCAATTCTGGATAAAGTTCTAACTGCGTACACCAGAACTGATCTAAGTCCAGTTTTTCAAAATCAACTTCAATACGTGCATTAGCTAGTATTGCGACAAGATCGTCTTTTAATTAAACGTTGTAGTCCATTGAATTTAGGTCAAACAAAAATGTATTGAGTATCCATCTATTAATTTTGCTTATATTTCGCGTGGAAAGGTGTCCATCAAATGATTCACTCAATTGGTAATTTTCATTAAAAATATACAACATTCTCTCGCACCCCTAGAAATGCTCTCCCGCATCCCCTGGGATGCCCGCACCTCCGGTTAAGAACCACTGGTCGTAACCGGACTGGTTACGACCGGGAACAAACAACCGCCAACCCGGTTACTGGTCGTAACCGGGGGTATTATGGGGGTCCAGGACACAAAATTGTTCGAATTTTCGAAAAAAAATTTATTGCATTAAAAATTTTTGTGTTCTTTTGCGCTTAAAATGACGTTTAAATCATGTTTCTATCTTAATTAGAACAAGAGAAATTAATATTTTTTTTCACATTCTATTAGTAGCCAATAGTTATTTAAACCTGTAAGTGCGTTTTTATGCATGATGGGTTTTTTCCCCATTTCTCGTCTTTAAATTGTTATAAGTCAAGAACCGTTAAAGATAAATGATTGAAACTTGTAACATGTCTTTTTCAACTATTTTACTTTAATTTTGATTCAGAAAATTTGAAAAAAAATATTTACTTTGGAAAATATGATTTTTTAAAAATAAGTTACATAATTTTTTTGTAATTTATAATCTAAAAATTTTTAATTTTTTTAATATTTTAAAAAATTAATATTTTTAAAAAATGGTGAATCCAAATTAAAATTTATATATTTCTGTTTAATTAAATGAAAAAATTTTGAAATTCGACAAATAATATTTCGAGTTATATCGATTTTAAATTACTCCACTTTTATTAAAAATTTTAAATTAAAAAAAAAAAATTTAACTTTTTGAGAAGTTTTATGGTGTGATTTTTTTTACAAATTATATGGTTAACCATCAGAAAAAAATTCAAAATTTTAACTCAATAAATAAAAATTTTTTCAAAATGTGTCCTGGACCCCCTTATACTAAAACCCCAAAATGCATACATTTAAATACTGAAAGGATTGGAACTCTTAATGATGGCAATTTTTCGAGATGGAGTCTTTAAATCTACTCCATTAGGCCACCTCGTCGCAATCGATAAGTAACCTCATTACCATTTATATGTATGAGTGTCAAGGGATATTGATGTTGGTTTCATTGACCTCCAGATTGAATGGAAACATAAAACTCCTTAATAACGATAATATATGGTGTATACGAGTATTAAGAGGTTGTTTGTTCCCGTTTTAATTTCCTGTCAGTCACAGTGCAAATTGAATAGCTGATGTTATAATATCATCTAAAACAGGGGTTCCCAACATTTTCCCTCCTTCGACCCCTTATAAAAGAATGATTTTCTTCATCGACCAATCACATTTTTCTCTATAATATACAGCACACAACATAATTATAATACTAATAATTGCACTTAAAACACTTAAAGATAACAATTTGACTAGGAATATGAACAAAAAATTACAAAAAGTGGTTCATTAGGTTTATGTTTTATTATTTTTGTACTATTTTTAGTTTTAACTTCACAATTATAAACATGATTTCAGATACGCAGATTGTAATTGCACAAACATCGCCAATCGGAAAACGAAACTGCTTCTGATGGGTTGTATCGATTGGACCCATGTGCTGTTTAAGGTCCAGTGGATTTCTTCAGTTCTGCCTAGTGTTGGTACACAAATAAAAGCCGAAGGCGGCATTCGAGGCATATACAAAAGCGTCATGACATTCTACTTTAGATGCGTGGATCACACCGCCATATGCAAATCTGTATTTATACATATTAAAACGGATATTATAATATAATAATTACATTCCTAAAAATTAAATTAAATTTTAAAACAGAAAAATTTATCATAGACCTCCAATAGACCCCTGGAATACTATAGACCCTTTATAAGTTTCCATCTAACCCCAAGGGGTCCACCCAGTCCCCGTTGCTAATCTTTGATATACAAGAATCGTTTGGCTGCTCGGAACTTTGTTGTATTCTAGTTGTGTCCTAAGAATATGATCTTTGTTTCAGTGAGTAATGACATTATGAAAAACTAACTTGCATGATAATTTACCACTCACAAATTTACTAAAATTACCTCACTCTTAACCTACTTTCATTCTGAACCCCCCAAAAAATTCGTGTCCAAATGTTATTTTTAATCGTCAGTTACACATCGATTCATGTATAAATCTAATAGTTAATTTCTCTGCTAATTGAACACTTAATTGAACTCTTAACACCTGTGTTTTAACGTAGGATTACGTTCCCCCATAATGGTCCTCCGAAAAGGAAATTTCCAGATGCTAAGACCATCCGTCCGTACTTCGCGAGTTATAATTTTGGCAGCGTGCCAAACCCAGTCTGTATCGTTTGGACCAGCAGTAAACAGTTAAACAGAAAACTACCAAAATGCATCAAAATTTTGACATACATACATATATATATATATATATATATATATATATATATATATATATATATATATATATATATATATATATATATACGTACATATATATATATATATATATATATATATATAGAAAGAGGAGAGGAGGTTATTATGGAATAGTCGGGTAATATGGAATACCGAGGTTTCAGCTCTGTTTTGGTGCTGCTATCACGTGGGAATACCATGAACTACTTAAGAAAGACTCCCATGATACAGTACACTGAGAGTTGACCCCTTGTTGTTTTTGTATCACTTGCTACAGAACAAAATGCGTTTTGTGATTTTCAAGAGTTTTTGCAGGTAAGTTTTCAAACATTTTTATCTACTAGTACACATGTGACTTGAACATTGATGTCAAGCATAATGTACACTAAAAGAATTGTAGTTTGTTATAATGTGGTCGTTTTTTAGCTGACAATGTTTTGTCCATCAATTTAAAGGTTCATTTTCCATGATGGCGTGTCGGGTATTATGGAATAGTAAGTATTCCATAATAGCCTTACAGGCAGGAAAGCTAGATCTTCTATAATAACCTACTCCCCATATAAAAAATGCGTTAGAGGATGAACTGAAAGAAAAGGACATAAAGGAGGAGCCAGAAGCTACAAAACACCCAAAGAAACTGAACATTCAAAGACCCCCTGTTGAGAAATTAAACTTAGACCGTCCTTCTAGACCTAACCTACTAGAGATGACTCCAGTGTTAGCAGCGATGAATCTTTCCATTCTGATGTATCATCTGTAATGGACTTCATGCCATCAACTAAAGAACCAGAAAACAAAGACGCTGAATGTATCTTGTGTAACGGAAAAGTCTCCGAAGATCAATGTGGGGATATTTGGATTCAATGCTTCAGCTGTTCTCTGCGGGCTCACCTTGACTGTACCGGAGCAGACAAAGAAGATTATATCTGTGACTTTTGTAAATAGACTAGAAGCAGAAATGACTTACACACAATCTTAAAAATATGGTTTTTAGAGTTAAAAATAACTATGTTTTATGGAGTCTAATTAGTTTTTCCTTGGTTTAAACCGCCTATTCCATATTACCCCACTATTTCATATTAGCCTCCATTTGTAACCTTTTTTTTAAATAATTTTTTTATAACAACAAAATAAATAGTATTCTTTTACAAGTGACAGTTCGTTACAGTTAGTTATAGTATATACTCATGATGAGTTTGGGGATTTTTATTCAAAAACCAGTAAAGTTGTTATTATAAATGTAAATGGTATTCCATAATACCCTCCTCTCATCTACATATATACATATCATATGCATATATATATATACATACATAATAGGTAAGCAAAGATAAGTAATCCTACGTTAATAACCCGCGGTAGTTTCGTTAGAAGAGACTACCTGAATTTTTTTTTTTAATTATTCCGACTTTAATACAGGTAGTATATACAGGTCGACTTTAATACAGAAGTATATTCTCATTATTATATGCTTATGCACTTTTGTCAATTTATGTTTTCCATATGCTAAAAGAGATGTAGAACAGTTATAGTTCCAGTAACCAACCGAAGGTCAAAATCTTCGTGGAAGAAAAAAGATCGTATTTGTGTGAAATACAGAAATACACAAGCTAAACAATCGTCTCTGATATCATGCTATCAGTTTGATCCAATTTAGGAAAAGTTGCTAAGGGTTCTAGAAAGGCTGTCCTTCCCTTTCAAATACATGATGACAAAACTTATCATTCCTATGCTTTGTATATGTATTCCTAACAAACGTTCTCATGTTCTGCCAATAATGGTTCTGTCAAGTTCTGTCAATAAATATTATCGATGTCATGTTTCGATACGTCTAAACAAGCATTTAATGAACGTCTTTTCCTTCTGGTGTCTGAATTTAATCAGAACTGTCAACAAAAGTCTTTGTTTCCTTCCCTTAAACGATATTTTGCGTGACTTCCGGGCTACAAAGCTCTTCGTTTCCAGTACAAATGCGATCTGCATCAAAAAGAAAATTGTTTCAAATACTGCCAAAACGAATTGAATAATTTTGTAAGATTTTATCAACACTTCTTTCTTTTCAACGGTAAGGAGAAGCAGTAATGGAATTTCATAATTTTCTGATTTCCGCATCTGTTGAACCAATTTAGATACAACAATTGACGGTTCAAAACATTTGTGTGTGTTGCGGGGAATTCTTCTATACTAAACAGACAAAGTTATCAAAGGATTTGTATTATTTAATAAGCTTCTTCTTTAATAGAAATCTCAAATAAATCTATATATATAAAACAGTTCCGTAACTGACTGACTAACTGCTGACGCACAGACCAAACCGCTGAACCTAAAGGGCTGATATTTTGCATGGCGATACTTCTTATAGTGTAGGGGTGTACTAAGATAGATTTTGGAAAAATTCTACTTAGATTTTTTAATTAAATTTTTAAGCTGTTTTTGTAGCATTTCTTAAGTTTGCGTTTAAAATAATAAATTGATGGTTATAAAATTTACATCACGAGAAAGATCATTAAAATTCTTTTAAAATGAAATCTCTTTCGAATCTTAACCTCAATTTACTGATTTTTAGTGAATTTTTAAAGATTCCATTTTAGAATTTAATTTATTAAATGCTGATCACGTAGTTTCTTTTCTTTTTGTGATACTTTAAATTAATTTTTCGTCACGTGCATAACAACGAAATAAATTGACAAAATCATTAAAATACGGTAAAAGATAAAATTTAACCACTAACCACTAGACTCATTGAGATGGAAGTTTTTTAGGAATTTTATTCAAATGAGTATGTTTTATGGATATTAAACATTGAAATTAATTGCATACATTGACCGTAGTATTTAGTTTGAATATTTTCTTTTAGATATATATATATATATATTTTGGGAGGGCATTAACTACATACATTGACCGTTGTATTTATTATACATATATATATATTTTTTTTTTTTGGCATTAATTGCATACGTTGACCATTGCATTTAATTTGAATGTACTCCATAGCGAAGCACGGGTATTCAGCTAGTGTCTTCATAAATATGATCTTCTAACAAACAACGATAAAATTATTAAAAATTTCCTTTTCAATATATTTGCGACAACACACCCCACATATTTATAGATCCTGGGCATATTATTTGATCTAAATATTTACATTTAAATAGTATTTGTGAAAATGAATAATTATTTTAAGGTAATAAGAGATTGTAATTTTTTTAGTTGCTTTTGGGGAGACATGCTTCGTTAACTTTCAGTTTAAATCAGGTAGGGAGTATTGAACTTTCTACCTCGTTTTTGAAACAAGCCCCATTCCAAAATGTAAAATTAATTTTAATCAATATCTGTTTAGGACGGTTTAGTTAAATGTTCTCTATATCACCGTCTCCGATTACTAGATGGTCTATCTTCCTGTTAGGTTTGGAATCCCTTGCTGATTGTTTTTTTTGTTCTCGTGTCTGTGAATAGTGCAAAGCACTATCCACAGAAGAGGGGTTGTCATTGCCACAACAGAGGTTGGACTTCTATACGTTGTCCCGCGAATTTTGAAACGAGTCAAGTGAAGAGACCGGGCCACTCGACCCCGCACATCCAGAGGTATTTTAGAAACTTGTAGGGCATTTCAGGTACGACAGATTTTTCGTGAACCAACTGCCATTAGTGTACATGGCGGTGGTTTTGGCAACGACGGGCACCGAACCAGTGACATGCAGGTCACTGGCTCACTGCTTTAGCCAATTGGGCCACCGCGCCCTATCTCTCGCTGATTATATCCTCATAAATGGAAATCTTTCAGTTAATGGCTAATCTGTTACCAAATATGACCAAGGTGTATGGGTTGTATATTAACTAATCTGTAACAAATATATTTCTCTGATTACATGGTATCTTCTTAAAAATATAATAAAAAATTGAAAAAAGGATATTAAAAATGGTTTATGGCTGGAAAACGTATTAATGGAAAGGTCAGTTTCATTTTAAAAATTTGAATGTTAGTATTTATTAAATATTAGAATTTATGCATTCGTGATCAGGCTTTTATCAAAAATTAATACTTAAAATATTTTACCCTTACAATACATTTTTGTTATATTTAGAAATTAAAACTAAGATTTAATTAGCCCTCATACATTGCATACTCGACACTCAGTGTTATATAAAACAAAAATTTCTCAACACTCGTATTTATAAGGTTAAATACATTATAACTTCTAACGTTTCTATTGTGTTTGATATTTATTCATACGCGTTCAGTATTTCATAAAATATATAAAAGAAATCTTAAAATTTTGTATCTTTAAAGAAATACCATAATACACTGAGAGTTGAGTGGTTTTATTTAAATATAAATATATTTTGCCCAGTGAATTTATTAATATTCCAGAGATTCAAACGAAAAGCATCCCTTTTCTTGAGCTTTAAAGTAAAACTTCCTTTGTTTCTGTAAAAACTGGGTTTATTTGTACCATGTTCTTTATAGAGATATAAACGTCTCAATGACAAATATTCAACCAAAGAGTAACGATCTCTGGTATTATCTAACTTTTCATGCTTTATTCTTTTCCATTAAGAGAAATTTTTTATAGACTGAAATATTAACAAAGTCAAGGCTAAAATATATTTGTGATTATTATTTTTACAATCAAGAACTTAGTGAAAATAAAATAATAATTATTCTTTTGGTGCGAATAATAAAAACTCTTATCCTTCCATTAAAAAAAACTGGCTGACCAAGATCTTTGCATTGCAATTCACTAAATAAAAAGTCCCTTATTGAAAAAAATTGCTTTTTTTCCTGGTGATTTTAAACAGGTGTTGTATATGTTTATAAAAGCTTTCTAAAATTTTGTATTGTGAAATTACTTATCTAAACTTGTTGGACTGTAGCAAGCATGTACACTGCTGGCCACCCAAATTGCAACACCAAGAAAGACAAGAGATATCAAAACAAAATTTATTTTGTAGATAACATGTTGACCAAGTATCAAATGATTAAATTTATAGACTTCTGTGAAGTGTAGTTCCTGCCAAAATCAGTAGCCAGAGTAGCCGCCATTGTTGGAGATCACCGCTGCCACACGCCTCGGCATTGATTCAAAGAGACTTTGGATGAGTTCTTCTGGTACAGTAGACCAAACAGCTTCCACACGTTGCCAAAGTTGATCTGCTGTGGCAGCTGAGGATGGAATCTGGGTCAATCGTAAAGCAACCATGGACCACATGTTTTCTATCGGCGAAAGATCCGGACAGCGAGGCGGCCAGGGAAGCAATTCAATCTGGCGATTGACGAAGAACCGTTGGACAATGCGTGCCACGTGTGGTCGCGCATTATCCTGTTGAAATATGGCTGTGGGCAAGCCCTGGAGGTAAGGAAGTACAACTGGCTCCAACACCTCGGAGATGTAGCGCTGGCTGTTTAAAGTACCGGCAATGCGTACTAGAGGTGTTCGAGAGTGATATCCAATACCGCCCCATACCATAATACCCGGTGCAGGACCAGTGTGGCGGTGCATAACGCAGCTGTTCAGCATCCTCTCTTCACGGTGTCTCCAGACTCGAATGCGACCATCGTGGTGTTGCAGACAGAAGCGTGACTCGTCAGTAAAGACAATTTCATTCCATTCTGCCGTCCACATCCTTCTGTCATCGCACCATTGGCGGCGGAGACGTCTGCGGTTCTGCGTCAAGTGTAGACAAAGCAATGGACGTCTTGCGGACAGACCACTCTGATGTAAACGGCGTCGAATGGTACGCGCAGACACTGGATGATGCGTTACAGACTGCATGTGCTGTGCTATGGTTCGTGATGTGACTGAGCGATCCGTCACTGTCATGCGAACAATTTGCCTGTCATCACGTGAAGTGGTGCGCTGAGGTGGATGCGATCGAACACGCCGGTCCGTCGTACCCTCCTGCATCCAACGATCACATATCCGCATTACAGTTGTTTGGTTTCGTCCAACACGACTACCGATTTCCCTGAAAGATAATCCACAATCTCGGTAGGCCATTATCCTTCCTCTGTCGAACTCGGATACTTGATCAAAAGATGATCGCTGTTTTCGACGAGGCATAATTGATCGTTTTTTTGAAAAAAAACACAAGAAAAACACATTTGCCGAACTTGAAATCTCCAAGCCTTAAATAGCGCTTTGAAGTGGCGCCACAGGCGCGCGTGATGTCCGTCTGCGCTGAAATTCTAATCATTTGCATATCTCACCTCCGCTAATGCATGTTGTAAATTTCATGTTATTTGCATGTTTCCTTCAGGGTGTTGCATTTACAGTGGCCAGCAGTGTATATTATACAATGATTATTATTAACCTGTTACATGTTGTGAAAAATAGTGTTTAACATTTTTGAGTCACATTCTGAATAGGATTTAAATTGTATAAGTATTAGCTAATGTTGTAAATATGTTATAATGTGGGATTGTAAACAAGAATTTTATATTGTATATTTTATATTTGACTGTATGTATATTTTGTTTTGAAAATTATTTAATTTTATAGTTTAAATAAAGATTCTATTTAAAGGGTGTCCCTCGATACATCAAGGTATGTTGGTTGCTAACTTTTGAAGAATTGCCCCGGGGGCGAGGTTATAGGAAAATTTTTGATTGCATAGGACGCGTTTGTAGAAGGCTTGCTGACTCGCGATTGGTCACTCAGTTGCCATGCCGTATAATCGTAAGGTAAGCTCGGAAGTACTTCTGGATTAAACTTTTTAAATATATAATAATTCTAAGGAATGTCATCTAATTTCCGGCTAAGTTGCACCCTATGTAGGCGAAAGGAACAGTTGATAAGTTATTGAAATCACAAATATATTACTTACTTCATTAGCCAAATAAATAACACATTTTTGGTTTGTAATTAGCTGCTGTTACCGCGGCTTCAGAGTGTAGTTGGGTGGTAGGATAATTTAAAGAGGTACAGCCATTTGCTAACCCATGGCTAGACAGACCAATAATTCTGGATTTGAGAATATCTTATCTTCAATGTATTTAGATAACCAGAAGCCCCTTGAGCGTATCAAGTATCAATATGTATCTACTTATGTCCCGTTGGTAGGTGGGTTCGAGTGTCCTCAGGCAGAGCTTTTTGACTTCCAAATTAAAAGTTATTTTTCTTCTGGCACATCCGTCTGTTCTGCTTGGAGTCCGACCGTGCGGCTTGTCTTGTGGTGTGTGTCTTGTGGGCTATGTGTGTGGGACCTTGTCTGGGTCGTGCGTGGAGTGGTTGCCTGCTGCGGGTCTATCCGCACCATCAGGATTTTCTAAGTGGGGCTTCGGCCAGGTCGGGCCTGATGTGTGCTTTTTGGAAGTCTCAATATGTATGCATTTTCTTTGGTGAAAACAAGTTTAAATATGGTTCTCCAAGCTGGCAGTTCAAATAATTGATCACCTTACCAAGGAATAAATAGAAATTAAATTATACCTTTTTTTCGAAATAAGAATCCGGGTGCTGGCTGACTTAATTTACCGGTAGCGGTTCGAAATAAGATAATCCAAAATTTAATCCTATCCACTTGAAGGCGTGCGGTAAATTGGCTGCAAACCCATGGTCGCAGCGGGAAGTCCCGACCACTCAATTACTCTTGTGTGATTCAGAAATTAACTTAAGGTCTTTATACCCCGGTAGTGCGAACTTCATAAGGAGTTTGTAAGGTATACATAAGATTCGTTTCACAAGAATCGAACTTTTGAGTGACTGAATTAAAGAAGCTGCTTGAGATATGCTAATTTAGGCATACGCGCTTGGTATAAATACCAAGCAGCTTGATTAATACAAAGGTTGAAAGAAGGTTTTGTTAAGGTTGATAGATAAGCGAGTTAAGGGAGCTACGAGGAAAGCAGCTCCAGGTGCTATCCTGCGCTAGTGCTTAGGGTGCCCAAAGTTTACGTGGCAGAACTGCTGGTTTGACTCTCTGCTGGTTTGTGAGTATTTGCAAAGTGTATTTCTATTGGATGTTAATATATATTCCGTACAAGTAGTACGTATGCTTATTGCTGTAAAAGCAAATTCTATATGTGCAACGAATTCAATAAACATTGTTACATGTATAAACTGTGTTTGTATCAAATTCAAATAGAGTGCCCCTTAGTAATTCTCTACAAGTTTGGCTAGGTCACCAACCCATGTCCCTCCTAAGGCTGTTGTGTACTAACCTTTCTGGATTCGCTCACCTCAGTGTTAACCTATGGAGAAAATGTTTTTACCATTGACAGCTCCATAAATGCTGATGGCCCAATAAAAATGGCATTTTCATATAGCCTGTACTTTTCTGCCCCTTGCAAGGGGATTCATTCGATAAATTTCGTCCAACTAATGAATTGAGAAGCGTTTAAAACACACTAGACCAGATTTTTTTCCCGAATAATTTAAATTTTTAAATATTTTTTGCATTTAAACAAAAGAAATATGTCCCAAGGTGTCAAATTCCTTTCTCTATTACAAAGTATAATTTAAAAAAAAATCTTGAAATCTTGAAAGTCGACAATCCTTGGACACATCTTCTCCATAGGTTAACATTGAGGTGAGTGTATACAGTAGGGTTAGTACATAGCGGCCTTAACTTGGACAAGTCCAGTTACCGGCCGGAACCACATATAGGTGGGGACAACTGACACCAAATACAGTGCATTTTTAAACTCTCATAAATGATACAAGTCTCCCAAGAGAATCATTGTTAGCCACACCATTACCTGCACTCGAATAAAGTTCATCAGTATTGAACTTTAGTGTTCTGGGAAGGAGTCACACTGCCCCAAACATCGAAAAAGACAGTTGACAGCATTTTTTTTTTTTTCAAATTTTGGTTGCTCCAGGTAAACATATGCCAATATCGATGAAGGTAGCTATAATCTCCCCTAAACCATCGGTAGAGACTAAAAGCCTTACTTTTTCAGGTTTGAATCTTATTTTTCTATTAACATACTTTCGATCTACTCATTCGTATTTTCATTGATAATTAATTTCCTGCGAAAATTACCGTCGATGTGTAAAGTATCACTGTTTCTTTATTTATCACATTCCGTGTGTAGCGCGCTGGTTTTCGGTGCTGAGGGTGCTCAGAGATGTTTGTGAAATATCAGAACTAATGCAATTTTCAACTGTGAGTTTTTTTCTTCTTTTTAAATATCGTTTAAACACATACCAATAATATCTAAATCCCATATAGAAGAAACTCTTGAGATAAAGCAGATGATCTCAGGTAACTTACAAAACAAGTAAACTAGGAAATATATAAAGCAGGGGTGGGCATTAAGTCTATCGCGATCGACCGGTGGACCACCAAGATATTTTGGGGTGACTGCCTTTACTAAGATCTAAGACGCGCATACTAAAAGAAACATATTTATAGCACACCGACGCCATAGACACCGAGTTTTTTTATTGTAGTTATGTAGGTAAGTACATATTCCGTATTTATTATTAAATTATCGGGCTTGTGGCGGCCCAGTGGTACAGCGCGCTGGTTTTTGGTGCTGATGGTGCTTGGATCGAATCCCGGCGCTGCGCCACGTAAAATGCCCACGTAAAATCTGTTGTTTACATTCAATTTACTCAGTAACGTAGTTTGAGTGATGGATCAATACTTTAAAAGGAGTTGAACATCCCAAGGAGAAGTGTAAAATACTTTGTTAATAACGCAAACATAATATATTTATTTCATATTAAAAATTTATCTTTCAACGTTGGTATTTTAAGGAAATTTAAAGCGTAAGATATTTTTCAAAACACTTTCATCAGACGATGACACATTGATAAAAATGTTAAGTTTGTGTTTGTCTGATAGGACTTGAAAAACATAAGAAAAAATTACAATAAGATATATTAACTTTTTAAGTAAATGAAAAGTGTATGGTTCAATAACGCGTTCTTATATGAGACATTATTCTACATTTTTTTTTATTTTTCTATTCAATGACTTCCATCAATTGTAATCAGAGATGACTTCAGTTTTTATGGTTCAGAGATTCGACTTTTCCTATTTCTAATAGTAAAAATTTTTCATTCATTATGAAGCGTCTGAATGATCCTTTTGCACTATATATCTTTCATTTGTATTTCATACAGCTTATGTACGCTTAAGGGGACAGTGGACTTTCAAAATTGTGAAATTTGTCCAAAATTTCGATTTTTTTATAATTTTATTGAATTGTGAAACTACGGACGAGTAGGAATGTGTTGCAAAAAATTTTTTAATTTCTGCGATTACTCTCCTAGTTATAGGCATTTGTATGAAATTTAGATATGTGGTTACTAATAGCGATAACTTTAAATACATTTTTCTCAAAATAAAAATTTTCGCGTCATACGAATATTCAAACTGCTACAGGCGCATTTCTAATTATCATATTGCTTTGAAATTTAAGTTTTATATACTCAACTGTATATAAAATAAATCTTATTGGAAAAAATTATGCTTCGTTTCTCAGAATTTCTAAATTTTGAACTTGAAAAGAGGATTTACAGGTATTTTGCGTTATAAAAAGGCTGTTTTCCCTATTATCATTTTTTTCTCTTTATATTTTTAATGAATGCTTAAAATATGTATTTATAAGTTTCATTGTTAGTTCTATAAGGTGTCCTGTAAATAAAAATTACCATATTATATGCAAAATAAAAGCGCCTAGAACATTTTTAATTAGGCCAATTTTTGATATAATTAATAATCCCTAATTCCTAAATTATCAATATTTCATCATTAAATTTTAACCACTTTTATATATCTATGGTACTAATCACATATTCAAATTTCAAGCAAATTCATTCGAAACAAAAAAAAAGTTAGGTTTGAGGGTCCACTGTCCCTTTAACAGAAATGCAAATAAAAAATTTCATTGCTGGCTGGAAGATGAAAAGCTTCATTTTTCTCTATACATTCAGGAAGCAGTTATAGCTTTTCACAAGAAATATATTGTTGAAAATTGAATATGCATATATTTTTGCCGTACTGGTAGCGCCACCTGGCTACTTCGTGGTTTGGGCGAAACAGTGTATTCAGTTGGTACTCTTGAACAAATAAAAGCCTGACGCTTGAATTCTTGGTCATAATACATTTCTTGTATTTCTTCAAATATAAATCATCAGATCAGAAAAAGGAAGATGGTAAATGAACAAGATGTTGCTAAGTTAAGCAATATTTTTAGATAATAAGCCATTTTTTCAAATTTCACTGAGATTTTAGAGGGAAGAGGGATTATGCTCCAGGTATATGTTATTTTCTGGAGGAGAATACTTAAACTTTTAAAAACTAGTTTTAAAATAATTAATAATTATTATAATAATAATTAATATTAATTATTATTAAATATTATTTCATATTTATTTAATGTAAAATATATTAACATATTTATTAATATATATATTTATATATATATATATATATATATATATATATATATATTAAATTATTTATAATATATTAATAAATATGAATTAATATTATTAATTATTATTTCTTCATATTTATTATTTCTAGTTTTCATTGTTATTTGATACATAGGTACAGTCGAGAATTTAGATTGAGAGAAAAAAAAACTGGGACAGAGGTGATAAAAACTAGAACAAAAAAATTGTTTTAGAAAATCCTACAAGGAAGCTTCTGACCATGAATTCCTACTGTAATACTGTTCCTCTTTTTCAAAATAAATTCTATGATTCTTATATGACTTTCAGATATAATACGGAATTTTCATGTGGAAAATTATAGTTATGAAAGAAAAGTCACTTATAACTCTAAAATAATACTCAGTATGATACCATTTTTCCTTATGCAATGCAATCTCGTAGACCGTCAATAACTATTGTATTAGGTTCCTAAGTTCTAATCCTGAAACCCAAAACTATGTTTACAAATAATTGGAAACACCTATCAGTGTTTCTAGAACTAAAATGACTTCGTAAGTACATCGTAATGAAAAGAAGAAAATAAATTAAAAATAGAAAAAAATCTCCAAATGATTTTGAAACAATCGTGAGTTAACTATTTACGATTTTTTTGACAGAAAGCATTCGAAGCTTCATTGAATTTTTGGGTTGTTTAAGTGAGGGAGTACGGGGATCGGAAACTCTAGAAAGATTAAAAAAATATTTTGAGATGTAAAAACATAGCAAAACTGGTATTACTAACTGGTTTTTCGAAACGGAATTGAAATCATACCCAAGGTTTTTGAAATTATGAAATAAATTTATATTTGACTGACCTATTAATCATGCATTTAAATAAACAAAGAAACTTTAGTATGTCAAAGTCTTCATTGGTTCTTCCTTCTATTCGAATCTTACTACATTACTTTCTTCATATTTATTTCTCAAAATCCATTTTAATGACTAAAATGTCCACCTTGACCTTAATCATAGCTTCTAGTTTAAAACTAACTATTAAACATTTATCCGACCATTATATTATTTAGCATTTTAAGGTAAAAAATATTAAGTAAATTTTTTTTTTTTTGACGTTTAAAATTTTTTTTCGGTAAAATTTCATTTCAATACCTCTTATTATAATTTCGATAGTAATTTAATTAAATGCTGACAGACATTCCTTTAACAAAGGTCATATTGATATTAATACAGAAAGATGGTATTTTTAATTTAATTACTAACTAAGATAATTGCAAAATATTCATTTTTATTTCCCTTTAAAAAACCTAATTTGGAATAATTATTTTTTAATCTTCTTGATCATTAAACACTGTTAACGAGTGTATGTGATCTGCAATGAAAATTAACTTCCATATTGATTGATAAACAAAGAAATAAATTAAATATGCAGAAAATTTTAAACTGATAATAAATATATGTACTAGAGATCATTGAAGTACTGAAAGACGTAAATTTAGAATGCTTTGATGAATAATTTTTTAAAATTCAGTACATTAGTAACAGTTTACTTTCTATGAAGCTAGATCTTAGTGAAAATTGTATATTGCTCAAGATTCGGGGATTGACTATTTTAATATGTTTAAATTATTTTGTGCTAAAATGTTGTTAACTAACTAATTGGCTTAATCGGTTGCTACTTATCTTCTTTTGCAGATTTCAGATGTATATACCTCAAAGATTTGTGTAGCATTTAAAATCAACATATATAAAAAGAAAATAAGAAGAACATAAACCCTTTCTCTGCGATGCATAATATTTCGAAATGATTATGCAGATTTCGAGTTGCTTCCGCCTATGTAATTAAATAAATCAGTGTGAAACCTGATATTAACTTATTAGAAGACTGTCGAATTTTGCAAACAAATCCTTAAATCCCCAGTTTCTTCTCGCTGAAAGAGAATCTCAAGTGAGAGTGAAATACTCTCACCACGAAACTCTCTGGAGCGTGAATCAGCACTCTCTCTCCAAATCTCGACGGAGGTTACAGAGTGACGAAAACCCGCCTCGTTTTTCCTCCTACCCCTCATAAACCGATCCATACGGATAATCAACAAACAAACTAGCAGTCGAAAGGGTCTCGCACCATTTGCTGCGGTGCTCAGCGATGCGGTCTCGACCCGAAAAAGGAAGAGAAAAATTAACCTTCTTTTTTCCTGCGTCGATGTCACTCCAGCCCTCACCGCTCCTATATAAGATCCCTCGTGGTAAGTCCTCCTCCAAAAGTTTCCAATCCTTAAGTCAGTCAGTCCTGTTGGATCTGAGGAACACAGACAAGCATGTTCAGCAAGGTAAAGTAGTGGATTCCCTTTGAATCTATCGTAGAAGATAACCCTATGGATAAGCCTCGTCAAGGTGTCAAAGAATTCTTCAGAATTATTTAAAATTTAAGTAGACCGTGGTGCAACTTTCCAAAGGATATATATATAGCTGCCAGAAAATAGACGGTAGACATTGATCTCAGATCGCAGTCAGTTAGAAAGGTGGTGGAAAAGAAAATGTTCCAAGCAGCAACATGCTTATAGGTTGATAAATTATTGGTAATTTCTCATCTTTGATCCAATTTAACAGCAGAGAATTAGATAGATGAAAGATGGACAGATTTTTTTTCATTAATGTCCACCTTATACTACAATGAATCTCCAAACGTTATAACGAAAATTATAAAAGATAAGGTGAAAAAAATAGATAAATTGAGTTCCAAAATTAAAGATATTTTTACGAGATTTTAGATGACAACCGTGATTCAGTTCTGAAGAATTCTTCAAAAATCTTAAATGCTTTTACCTAATATTTAAAATGAATTCAATTTGTATGAAAAACAGAGAAAATTAATGTTTTATATAAACTACCTAAAATGCCGAGTATAGCAAAAGGTGTAGCAAAATACTAAAATTTTCGAATAACTATAAATTTTGCGAATTTTTTAAAAGATTCAAACGTTAAATTTGAAATTTTTTCATCAGAATTTAAATTAACTATAGGATTTTTATTTAAGTATGTAGCACTTAAGTAAATATTGGTTTTCGCTCAAAGAATAATTTTTAAACAGAAGTTTAATTTGACTATTTGTCTTAAACTCTCTAATAATTAAAAATATACTACAGAATATATCATATAAAAATATTACAATACGTTTATAAAATTTTACATTCGTTCTAAAAACATAATATGAAAGAAGTAGGATAGCATAAGAATGCTTATGAAATATTTTAAAGAATATGGCCTCAAGAATCTATTTAGATAGGATAAATGTTAAAAAACGTTAGCACTGTTTAGTTATGTTTTATCTTTAATATTGAACATTCCTGACAAGAATTATAGACTGTGAAAAATTTCCCATATTGCAACGACAGAAATATAAATCATTGCCTATTTTGTGAGCTTATATGCATTTTGAGGGACTTCCTAAAAAGTAGAAAGCAGAATCTCGGGAAAAGATTGCTACATTTTTAGAATAAAGAGTACTGGATAATCGATATTAATTTCTGCACATATGAAGCAATATTTTTGAGATGAGTACTGTAAATGTATTTAAACATTATACTCCCTTATTTTCCCCTTATTATGCATTAATCTCCCTTATTTTTGTATTAGATTTTTACTGCTTATATAATATAAATTTAATGATAATGGGAATGAGATAAAAATGTTAAACCTTATGAATCGCAGATTTTTCCAGAAACTTTTATTTTCAAATAATGGTATTATGTTAAAAATCTGAAAAAAATGGAGAGAAAGTTCGAGACATAAACTAATAAAAATATTGAAAGTTATTGTTAAGTCAAGTATAGATGTTAAATTATGAAACTATGTATAAATGTTATTGACGTCATTTTAACAGTGCAGTATTATTTAAATTTTAATTTGTTTTACTCAAAACCTTAAGAAGCGCAATTACATATTGGTGCAATATATATTATGTGCGTATAATTAGCTATAATATGTGTCTTTAACCATCCCTTCTTTTTATAAATGTTTTGATAAAATTGTTACCTAAATATTTTCCCCGCGTACCTGAATACCATCATATATAACTGATTTTTTCTTTTATTCCTTGTGGATACTAGTTATGGAATTATATATAATGTAGTGAAATTTTGCTATCTTATTATAGAAAAGTACTCTGACGCCATGTTGTTTATTGTTATTTTATAAATTTTGTATAATGTAGCCCCAAATAATTTCTTTAACATTTTAAAGCTGAAAAATGCATTTTAAACTGCCTTTTTTCTTTACAATTACAACATCTTTTTCTATAATTTCTCCAGTAAAAAATTTTAGTGAAACTCTCTCATTGGAAGGTAATGTGGTAAAGGCAAGAAAATAGTAAAAATAAGCTACCTTCCTTCATTAAATCGAACGTAAATTTCACTGACGAGTAGCGTCATATATAGAGTTTCTGTTCCCATCCGTATATTTGTAACGCTTTACTGAATTTGCAACTATGTCTTCATCTGGAAACATTCCATGCATGAAGATAAGCTATGAATAACAGCCAGTAAACATGTTTTAGTTGTAGCGGTTGTTAGGAACTATATGCATCTTTTAGGCCCCAAGGGCTTTTTCTGTCTGCAAGGAAATCTCCTCTGGAGTGCTTAAATGCTAAATTGATGGTGAAAAATGAACGTAGAAAGTTCAGCAACCTTTTTATTTATGGTACGTCCGACTTTTGAAACTACAGCATCCAAATAAGCCAAAAATCACAGAATTTCCTATGCTAAGGAATAACTCAAGTATGTGCTTCAGGGTTTTCAGTAAAGTTTCTTTTTAAAATATCTAATTTAAAATTTCAAGGTTAAATATGACCATATTGACTTCTAATTTTTTAAATAAAAAATGAAGTTTTTGAGCAGTGTTAAATTACATTGCTTAATATTAAAAGTCCGTTTAAATTTTTTTTTTAAATTTCAGCGTTTAATTTACATTACATTACCTTCCTTGGATTACTGTAAACAATTCCCTTATTTAAAATGAATCAATTCATATTTTTTTAAACGAAATGTCCTAAATAGAACTGTGTTAAAAAAGGTTTTATTGTAATCAACATTTCGATACAATATAAAAACTGTAGATTTCAAAAAGAAGATATCTGTTTTTATAAAGGAGCTTCTATTCATGCTGTTCTAAACTGTTAGGCAATAATTCCTCTTGCTGAAGTTAAAACTACATTAAAAAAGAAACTTAATTGTATTACAAGGGGTAAACCTAAAAAGTAATGTTATTAACATGGAGTTGTTTCTTATATGTCTTTAAAACATGTAATATATATAGAGTAATATTTGGGGATAAACTTTATTTAGAGTTTGTATTTAATACCTATTGGAATAATAAAAAAAATATTTCTCTGAAACTGTGTCAAAATGGCATCTAATTCAATTCTATATGAGCCAATTAGAGAGATATTACACTTTAAAGTGTAGTCGGACACATACATGCTGAATATCATGTAAAAAGGTATGAATTTATTACACGTTACATACAGAGAATTTCTAAGATTTTTTAAAAATTTTGTTTGAATTACTTTCTGATTTATATTTAAATGTTTTACAACTAGATTTATAATGAAGCATGTTATTATATAGATTATCGCATTGAATAACATTAAAATTTCTAATAATTGCTTTGCGATCCAAATGTAGGATGGATTTTTTAAAATATATAGTTTTGTGCATAAAACACACAAAAAAAGTTTTTTGACTTTGAAACATCCATACACGAAATATTTTTATTAATATTTTATTAACTAAACTTTTTCTTGTAAGTTTATTATAAAGTAATATTTTACAGTAGCTGAATACCCGTGCTTCGCTACAGAGTGCATTCAAATTAAATATAATGGTCAATGTATGCAATTAATGCCAAAAAAATATATTTATAAAAAATCGTAACGGATATTTTTATAGGCAAAGTAATGTAGAAGAAAATATTCAAATTAAATACAACGGTCAATGTATGCAATTAATTTGTATCTTTAATATCCATAAAACATACTAATTTGATTTACATTCTTAAAAACTTCCATCTCAATTAGTCTAGTGGTTATATTTTATCTTTTACCGTATTTTAATTTTTTTTTGTCAATTTATTATGCATGTGACGAAAAATTAATTTAAAGCATCACGAAAAGAAAATGAACCACGTGATCAGCATTTAATAAATTAAATTATAAAAATGATTCTTTAAAATTTCACCAAAAATCAGAAAATGGAAGTAAAGATTCGAAAAAGGATTCATTTTAAAGAACTTTTTATGATCTTTCTCGTGATATAAATTTTATAAGCCTCAGATTATTATTTTAAATGCAAAATTTAGAGAATATTACAAAAACAGCTTAAAAACTTAATTTAAAAAAATGTAAGAAGAATTTTTCAAAAATCTTTCGTAGTGCACCCCTACACTATAAGAAGAATCACCATGCAAAATTTCAGCCCTTTAGGTCCAGCTGTTTGGTCTATGCGTTATCAGTCAGTCAGTGAGTTACGGAAATGTTTTATATATATACTTACAAGAAACTTCTCTGGTGGACTTCTTCATATCCGCAAAAGGAAATGAAACTCTCAACTAGTATCGTACTAAATGGTGTGCATTTTCTTCAAGCCTCAGAGCATTAGACGGAATTGTCTCTATAGACAATTCAGTAGTGCAAAGATCGTTACACTCTTTGATTTAAAAGGGAGAACAAATACAATAGAATTCTTTTGATTTCCTTGTTTATATCACATGGATCAACTGAACAGATTACATTCTATTGAATACATCAAAGAAACACTAGAGATCTGTGTCATGATGAACGGCTATAAATTATTTGTTTATCCCGATTTCCAGTTTTGTTTTCTATCGTTCATTTTAAGGATCTGTTTTAACCTCTTTTTATCATTTTATATTATTTTCCGCAGAAAAATTCAGCTAGTCTTGAAACCTGTTTCAGAGAAATATAATTTATTTATCACGTATAAAATGCATACTTGGATATTCGTTTTGACTATGAACTTGGGTCATTATGTTTTTGATGTTAATTTTCCGAACGTATATTTCTATTAGGTTTTCATCTTTTTGGCTGTGATCGCCATAGCTTGCGCCGAGCAGCGTTATGGCTACGAAGCGGAGCATGATGAGGATGTAAGTATAAGAAAACAATTTCCCATTGCCTTAATTTCCTTGTTTTTGTTTAATCTGACAATAATTCCTTCAGAGAGAGAAATCAAATGAATGCGTTATCCCGTAAATGATTAACTTCGCAAGTAATTTTTCTCTGCTAAGCTTTTAAATCCTGACTGATGCCTGCTTAAATATGTGTTTCAATAGCAGGCTTAATCATGTGAATAAGTACAATGAACGAGCGAAAGGATTACTAAAAATACAGTAATCCCCCAGCAATTTAAAGCTTTAGAAGCAACTGAATTCCTTTTTGGCCATGTGATGCTATTCTGGGGTATCATACAAATTGGTATAAAACCAAGATATTTCCTTAAATGCTCTTAAGGAAAATTCCTCCTCTTAGAGCTATATCTAAAAGTAATATTGATCAGTTCTCACAAGAATTGTGTCTCAGCTATGCATATAAAGCATGTTGATCTTTAATTTATTTTTCGAAACTAGTGACGACACAAACAAGCAAATGCAGTTACTTATATCTAAGCTTTAAGTATTCAAATTAACTTTTTTTTTTCAGAATTGAACATTTTTGAAAAAAAATTAAAGCTTTAGAAACTTAATTTAAAGTTAATTTAAAGCTCTAAGTTAATTTAAAGCTGTAGAAACAACTTAATTCCTTTTTGGCCATGTGATGCTATTCTGGGGTATCATACAAATTGGTATAAAACCAAGATATTTCCTTAAATGCTCTTAAGGAAAATTCCTCCTCTTAGAGCTATATCTAAAAGTAATATTGATCAGTTCTCACAAGAATTGTGTCTCAGCTATGCATATAAAGCATGTTGATCTTTAATTTATTTTTCGAAACTAGTGACGACACAAACAAGCAAATACAGTTACTTATATCTAAGCTTTAAATATTCAAAATAACTGGGTTTTTTTTTCAAAAATGTTTCATCATCTTATTTATTTTTAAGAGAATTTTCAGCCTGTGTATATTATTGACTTATTGTTTCAAATACCTTAATAATTTTTTTTTTCATATTACAAAAGTTCTTTATTTTGAAACAAGTATAAATTTTATGAGATTTTCAATAACAATGGTATCAAATTAAGTGGGATAATCAAATTAAAGCTTCAATACAATAAAATGATTCCTATATAAATTTATTTGAGAATATTTGTTATAATATATTTTTGAGCAATGAAGAACAAATTCATTTACAGGAAACTTGTGGCAACACAAAGAGGAACAAAAGCTTTTTTAATATCTTCACTATAATAAAAAAGATAGCTACATGCTTCGATTAGCTATTAATTAATTAGTTCGAAATATGTAGTCACTTTTCCATCTTTTTTATAAGATTGTGGCTGTAAGAAAGTCTTTTGTTCCTGGAAGACAGTTTATTTATGTCCCATTGTTCTAATCTAAACTATTTAATTTATAATTTAAATAGTTAGGAATTTCGGCATGCTATCTAATTCAATTTTATTTTCAACAAATAACTTGTTATGAGGTCATTGTGGATAAATATTTTGCCTTTACAATTTTTCTTTTCATTTTTCGTCTCGATTTGAAACGTGAGGATTCATATTCACCTGTAAAGAAGTTATCCATGCATAAACCAATACTTTTAAAATGGATAGAATTACAATAATAATTGTTCAATAATTATTTTAATTCAATTAAATGATATATAAGGTGCCCTATTTCTCCCTAGTGACAGTCTTCTAACTGTTATAATTTGATATTTTAGAAAATGGAAACAATCCAGAATATTAAAAAGCCTTTGTTCTTTTAGTTTACGCACTTGTAAAATTCGCATTTTTCGGAAATATATGATACTTCAAATAAGTATATATAAATACTTCAAATAAGTTTTCAAATAAGACAAGATACTTCAAATAAGACTTCATAAAATATTTCAAAATAAAACAAAAAAAAAATCACAAGCCTAGATAACATTACTCAAATTCAAAATTTCTTATATATATATATATATATATATATATATATATATATATATATATATATACATATATATATATATATACATATATATATATATATATATATATATATATATATATATATATATACATATATATATACATATATAAATACATATGTATATATATATATATATATATATATATATATATATATATATATATATATATATATATATATATATATATATATACATATATATATATACATATATATATACATATATATATACATATATATATATATATACATATATATATATATATACATATATATATACATATATATATATATATACATATATATACATATATATATACATATATATATACATATATATATATACATATATATATATATATATATATATATATATATATATATATATATATATATATATATATATATATATATATATATATATATATATATATATATATATATATACTCTTGAGAGAACATTCTAGTGTTAAAAAAGATAAATACCCTTAGAAAGAGTTATAGATAAAACTGACAATTATGTCATGGAATCAAATATATATAATTGAGTTCATTACTACCTAACCTACACTCGGTCCTTTCAATAACCTAATGGGCGTGAGTCATTCTTGAAAATGGAGAAAGATTACATCGTAAGATGTATGACAATTATTAGCTATTATATTGCTTTATCTGCTATGGTATCAATAAATGCGAATTCTTACCCCGCAGGATAAGACATCTTCGATTCTGCTACCAATTAATAGCTATTGCTCGAGCTATTACGCTATTTATTTATATTTAAAGGGACTTTATTGAGATTCATGCGCATCTCCAGGGCCTATAAACTTGATCTGTACGTTTGATGAATTGATGAGTGCACAGTATATGCATGTCGATGCCTCAAATGATATAGATAAGAAATCCTTCAATTCAAGCGGTACTTGGAATGTCAAAGCTGCGACAAGATATTATGGTAGTTAAAATGTAAGATATCAGTGTAGCACACGTGACGTTTATTATTGCTCCTATTAGCATAAATAGTATATTAGAAAATAAAATATTTGATATGCATAATTTTGCAAAGAATGATAAATGTTTAAATGTCTTTCATTATTATTTTCTGGTAACAGCTGTTGTGTTTAATAAATTAATATTATCTAATTAAATGCAATAATAATCTTCCCCATATACGCTGTTTGCCTTGCAAAATAAAAATTTATTTATTCATTTTTAGGATTCATAAATGTGTTTTTCTTTAAGTAGATTTTTTTTTAAGTTATGTAAATTAAAATGATAAACGAAATAAATACACTAAATTCGTGGTCATAAGAATTTAAATCTTAAAATATTTGCTTTCTGTAACTTAAAACAAAGATAAAATCCATTATTTTGTTTTGTTTCGTTTTGTTGTTAGCAGACTTCTTAATTTGTTGCAAATTTTAATTAATTTTAGAAAATGGTAAAAGGATTTCAACTCAACAAGAATTTTCTCCAACAAATAATTTAGTAAAACCTCACTTGTATAAAAATATATTATGTTTCATTAATTACATTATTTTCAAATTCATCAATTTCCATGAATTAATTTTCAAACCTAAATTAGTTCAGATAAAAAAACTTACGGATACTTTGATATTTATTTTTGAGTTTATCCGTTTTTGTTCTTGAAACAATTTATTCCGTATTTTGTTTAAACTGTCCATTAATAACTTAGCTTATTTTATAACTTCTTATTCTTCACGTAATATTTTTTTTAAAGGCATTCTTTACAAACAAAGAAAACACGAAATTAAAATATGTGCATTGGAATGATTTATAATACTTTAAAAACTTGCAATTTCTCCTTTAAAAGTCTAAGCAATTTTTTTAGTACTTTCTATGAATTGGCTTACTATTAATTTACTAATACAAACCCAAATCGCAAGGAAAAAGTATTTTATGACCTTAAAAATGTTTTATCATACAATGTCTGATTCAATTTAAAAGCTTTTCAATTTATACTTTTTTTATTCTAAATTTGACACCCATTATTTAAAAACAAAATGTTTAATTCAATCTCTCAAAACTCGTGATATTCTTAACTTTATATTTTCAACACATGAACGTTATTTTTATTCATCTTATATGAGTGCAATATATATATATATATATATACGTATGTACTTTACAACAGTTCAAGTAAAGTATTATATTTCTATGATATTTGTCATAAAATTTATTTATTCATTTTTAGGATTTATAAATGTGTTTTTCTTTATGTAGATTTTTTTAAAGTTATGTAAATTAGAATAATAAACGAAATAAATACACGAAAGTCGTGGTCATAAGAATTTAAATCTTAAAATATTTGCTTTCTGTAACTTAAAACAAAGATAAAATCCTTTATTTTTTTTTTTATATTTTAAAGGTCATTTTATGACCTTAAAAAGGTTTTATCATACGATGTCTGATTCAATTTAAAAGCTTTTTTATTCTTTTTTATTCTATTTTGTTTCTTTTTTTATTCTATTTTTTATTCTTTTTTTATACTTTTTTTATTCTAAATTTGACACCCATTATTTAAAAACAAAATATTTAATTCAATCTCTCAAAGCTCGTGATATTCTTAACTTTATATATTCAACACATGAACGTTATTTTTATTCATCTTATATGAGTGCAATAGATATATATATATATACGTATGTACTTTACAACAGTTCAAGTATAGTATTCTATTTCTATGATATTTGTCATACCAGCTTCACGAACCACAGCCCTACCACTTCGGCTATCATGTCAAAGATCACCACGGTGAACAGCACAGAGAAGAGGCCAGCGATGGCCATGGAAACGTGAAGGGAAGCTATGGCTTTGTAGACGAAAAGGGCATCCATCGTGAAGTTCATTACGTTGCTGACGATAAAGGATTCAGAGCCGAAATCAAGACCAATGAACCTGGAACCGCCAACCAGCAGCCCGCTAGCGTAGGATTCGAGTCAAACTCTCACGATTTCCTCCACTTCCATGAAGATGTGCCAGAACCTCACCAGGGAGGATACTTCCGATAAAGATTAGGATAATGACTTACTCATTTGAGACGTAAGTGCTTCTTCAGTTTTGCCACTTGCAACATCATTTTATTAAAATGTATTAACTCAATGCTATAATGTTAACGTTCATTATTTGACTATGTCTAAACTCCGCATTCAGACACTGATTTTATTTTTATGTTGCTTCTTTAGCTTATATGGTTCTGTTTCTTAATTACCCTGTGAATCCTCTAACGGTCCGGGCACACTATAAAGTAATAGGCATAAATAAAAATAATTCCTTTATTTCCTACGTAGAGGTAGACTAACATAGACCGACTTGGGGCTTCAAATAATAACACAACAGTACCGCAACTTGCGGTACTAAGAAACTGAACTTTAAAGTCGTAACGAACCCTTTCAGGCAGAATATATGTTCACTAACAATACCCGTAACCATCGGGCTCTGAAATAACTATCGAACTCGTGCCGCCACCTAGGCTAAATACTAATACGTGCTCTATCAGTTAAATACCGCTATCACCTTGAATCTAACTTTTCTCGACTCTTTCGTATCTCTACTAATAGCGTAACGCACTACCGTACAAATCTCCACTCCCTTCTTGGGCTCTTGCCAACTCAGCGTGTATCACTTAAATAGACCAGACACCTGCTCCGAACTCACTTCGACTGGCCTGCACTGCGCAGCTACCAGAAATTTGCATCTGAGCAACACGCGAACCCTACAAGCTTTTAGTAAATCCTAAAGTTATAGTGCACGATATTCCCTATAATCCATATAATTAACCTATTTAAGTGGTATTATCCTTGACAGCGCGGTAAAATTTCACAGTGTATTCATTAGCCCCGAGGGATGTTTCTTCTAGGATGAACACTAATTCTTTAGAATTGATTTAAATCACATCCTCCAAAAATTTTAATTTAAATACTTCCTTAAGAGGGAAAAGTGTCTCGGTTTAGTTCCACAGCAATTCTTAAAATATCTTGCATACATTCATGTAGACTTAGTCTCCTAATAAATCCTAAAATTTCATATCCAAAATCCAAGTAGAACATATCTGTTCTCAGATGGAAAAATGTTATAAGAAACTTTTCTTAAAAAAATTGAGTTTTTCACATTCCGGATATTTTCTATTTACCGATATTTTCTATTTACTGTAACTAATGTAAGTAATAGACAACTATTTTTCTTTTGAAACATTGGTACCACGTTTGCTAATGTAAAACAAATTATTGATTTTTCATGACATCTTGAATCTTAGAATTGCTGTTACGAAAATTTCTTATAACATTTTGCCCCCTGAGCACAGATTTATTAGTTTACGAATGTTTCTACGGATTAAAGTTTACTTTGATCACTTAACAAAATAAATATGTTAAATCATTTTTGAAAAAATGGGAGAAATAAATGAACTGAAACTAACTTAAATTCTGTTATTATTAAGTTTGGGTAGGTGACATTACGGTCATCTTTTGCTAAACAAGGTTAAACAGGGTAAAATTGGTAATAGATTTTCAATAACTTGGTCACAGATTGAACAGAATCAGTGTTGAGACATGGAGTTAAATACTTTGAGATTTTTTATTGAATATTTTGAAAACTCTTTTGACTATTTTACGAAAGTCTTTATTTAAAACAGGAAAATAATAATAAATTAAAAACCATAAATAAATAAGAAATGAAGCAATATCATAAATATAAATATATTAATAAAATATGATGAAAATTTATAAAAATTTTATCATTTCTTTCAGGTGTTCTTTGACCAATACCGCCTATCTGACTCGATTGCATATATAAGCTGAGAGAAGTTGTTCAGAGTCAACTCTACTTCATAAAAACATAATCGGAACAGATTATACCAGCAAACAGCCTCTCTCAAGCCCATAGTCACTCCTTTTTTCGTGTTAAAGAGGAGAGTTATTCATGTTGCAAGAAGTCAGACAAGTTGTAAATAGTGCGAACATCCCCAAGTATTTTCATGTCAAAAGTTCATATTCAAGTTGAAGCATGAATGATGAATGCCAAAATTTGTATTAAAATGGTTGTTGTTATTGTTTCTAAAAAACGCTATAAAAGGAAATAAATAAAAATTATGCGCAGAATTGTTTGTGCAGACGGAACGAAATGTGTTTACAAACATTTTAAGGTTTTGTTCATCTGCTGAACGGGTTTGTATTTTATCAATCCCTTTAACAGATTAATTTTCTTTGAATATAAAACTCGAGAAAGACAGTTGAATTGCATATGTAACTAGATTATTAAAAAGTTGGTCTTACTTTCTATTTTTCAATGTTAAAAAAAACGTACGGCCTAAGAAAAATCATAATTAACTATTCTGCTTTGCTACTAGATTGTTATAAGTTGTTTTCTGCTGTTAAATTATTTGTTGATATTTCATTTCATTTTAATATTATGAAAAAACTTGGATGTTTGTAAATAAAGCTTTTATTTATTTCTGTACCTTATTGAGCTATTTCTTACACTGCTGTCGAAAAGTATACGAAAAGAATCATTTCCGATTACTAATGGCATTTACTCAATCGATTTCACAAATACTGAGACCTATTAAGCATGCATATAATGCGGAGTAATGCGGAGTTCAAAAACACAAATTTCACCACAGCGGAATTCTTAAATTTCTCTTAATATTACAGCTTTTAATTTCTATGGTAAAAAAAAATATTTAAAAAAAACAACAACTCGTATTTTCATCTGTGTTATCAATGTACTACAGGTTTCAAGCTATTCATCTATTTAGAGTTCTTTTTTTTTTTCATGCCCTTGCTCTGGTATTCAAGTAAAATCTGGGTAGAATTCGGCGTCATATATAAAATGAATTTGGTGCTTCATCATTTGTCAGTTGACGAATAATATCTCATAGTTCAACATGAAATCAGTTGCTAAAGTCTGGATTCAACTTTTATATTTTCTTCAAATTCTGATTAGATTTATGAAAAATGTAGTTTATCATGGGCCTTTGTGTAAGGACATGAGAAAATTTCGCGGAGCGAAAATGGAACCATAATTTTTAAACAAAAGATTACCTCTATTTTTCTATAATATACAGGGTGGTTATAATTAAAGTTCCACTTTAAAATGGTCATAAAAGGAAAACTACAGGACCAAATGTTCTCAAACTTGGTAATAGTTTAACGGAAGTCATGGGAATTTCTTTTCCGCCGAAAAAAAAGTTCAAAAACTCACCACCAGGGGGAATGTCGCTGTATGCAATATTGTTAAACGAAATAAGACATGAAAACATCGGCTTAAAATGTGTTTAATCGTTTCTGAAATGTGTTACAAAGCACGTTCAATTTGGCGTCCACCATTTTCCGAAAGCAAGTTAAATCGCATTACTCCAGTCTCAACAGTAGCTCTTAGTATATCAGGGGGAATGTTACGGACATGTCAGTGTATCGCATCTTTCAATTCCGCCAAATTCTTTAGATTATCACCATAAACAGTGCTTTTCAGATAACCTCATAGACAGAAGTCACAGGGGTTATGGTCTGGTGACCGGGGTGGCCATTTTGCGGGGAATTTTTGGCCTATAATCCGTTCATTCATGAAATGCTGCTTAGGTAACAGTGTGACACATGTACCAATGTGCGGTGGGGCCCCGTCTAAAATGTCAAGTTGCTGGAGTTCAGGTATCACGAAACATCTTAACATTGACTCTAAGTGGGCTGCAGTCACAGTGCATGTAACAGGACCAGCTGTCGACTACTCTTCAAAGAAAACAATGGTCAATTTATGAAACTAGCTGTTATACCACAACAAACGGTGACTTTAGGAGAATTCAATGGAACTGGGTAGATCACATGAGCGGTTTGGTTGGCCCAAATCCTGCAGTTATGAGTGCTGACATCGACATTTAGGTAAAAATGGGCCTCATCTGTCCACAAAATGTTCCATGGCCAATGTTCGTCCATTTCCATCTGTGCAAAGAATTCCAAAGCGAAAGATTCTCTTGCAGTAGGATCATTACGTTTAAGTTCTTGAACATGTTTGATTTTGTATGGGTAGAACTGCAGCACTTTACGGACAATTTTGTACACCGTACTCCTTGGTACGTCCATTCGACGTGCGACAGTACGTACGATGCACGTACAGTGTGTGCTTTCCATTGTTGCTTCCTCCACTGCTAACGCAACAGCTTCCTCGGTTTCCACAGCAGGTTTCCTTCCCCTACTAGGTGCAACAGATAACAAACCCGCGGCTTCAAACTTTGAAATCATTTTTCTCAAACCCTGCGGTGTCTTTGGCCCTCGGCGTATTCCTCTTACTGAACGATACCTTTGCAAAGCACGCCTTACATTGCTATCGCATTCATAATAACATTTAACGAGAAAAGCACGGTCTTGTATGGTTAGAGACATTGTCGATTCGTAACAATGAGAACTCTGACAAACAGGCTCACTTTTATCTGGAAAATCAAAGGACGTGTAAAGCGCATCTGCATAAATCATTTTCTTCTTCCTGCCGTAAGCCATTTACAAGCCATTGCGGTTTTGCATAGCTCCACAAACAGTTTCGTTTTAGAAACGATTAAAAACGTTTTAAACCGATATCTTCATGTCTTACGGCCGAACTCAGGCTTCAAAATTCACAAATTAACGATCTGTAAGAAAAGGATTTCCGGAATGCGCACACTTCAAATGGTAATTTTGTTCAGGTCAATGTTTCTTAAGGGTATACAAAATATTATACCCGTGTAACAAAAGGTTACGCTAGATTCCGATCCTTATTTCGTTTAACAATATTACATACAGCGCCATTTCCCCCCTGGTGGTGAGATTTTGAACTGTTTTGGGGTGGAAAAGAAATTCCCATGACCTTCTTTAAACTATTACCAAATTTGATAACATTTGGTCCAGTAGTTTTCCTTTTATGACCATTTCAAAGTGGAACTTTAATTATAACCACCCTGTATATTTTGAAACATAACATATTTCGAAAAGAGATTATAGTTAAGGAAAGATATGAAAAGGGAATTTTCTAGATTTAAAACTTAATTTAATTATTTTCTTGTGAAATCTTTGAAAAATTTTGATCACCTTACAGATTACGTGCACCTATTACAAATTATTCTTATTATTCTGCAAAATATTTGTAAGTAGCTAAGTAAATATTTATACAGTATCTTAGCTATTTTTATTATTTCTATCCTCTAAAACGATTCCTTCATAACGGATTTTTACATAACGAGACATATATTCGATCTTTTCAAAAAATTTTACCATTTATGTTTTGCTACATGAATGTAAATCTATGTATGTATCGAAAAATATTTCATTAAACTATATAACTATACTTTTAAATATAATAACCCTATAAACTAATAATGTATTTTTCTTTTGTTTCAGAGAAAAATTATTTGCCGATAGTATATTTGTGATAATTTATTTGCTGAAAAGTAAATACCAGAGATTACTTCGCAATCAATGGCATTTACAAAATTATGGGATAGAAATGAAGTCAGATTAAATTGCTAATTTGCTTCCGGCCTTTTTCAGTAAACTGTGGTTAACCTCAGAAGAAGCTAGTTATACTTGCAGACTATTCTATCACCTAATTCAATGCATATATTCGATGCTCAGTCTATACAGTGTGGGAAGTTTCACAAACTTCTAAACGTAAAGTAGAACAAGCGTGCCGCAAGTCGAGACAGTAGCTGGAAGCCAGAGACGATAAAAATAAAATTCAATAATCGAAATTCAATACAACATTGTGTTCCCGCCTTCTTCCGTGTAATCAATATGTCTTCTGATAGAAGTGATAAAAACACAGATCTTAAAGCGAATATATGTCAACACAGCAGAAAAACACTCTACCCGTATGGACTGTCAACAAATGCGTCTGCATAGATAGTGAAAATTTCATTAGATCGTTTTTTACAGAAGTTAGCGAGGAGAATAATGCAATTCAGAATTCATTACTGCTCTGCTGAAAAAAAAGCATAGCAGTATACAATGCGGTACTCAAGTTGATGTTATTGAATCTTATAGGGTAAAGGGCTTCCATGTCAACTGCGATGGAAATCTATTGGAAGATGTGAACATTTATAAAGAAAATACTTTATAACACATTTGATTTTTTTAAAAAATCCAACACTTTGTCTTTCAGGTATTGCTACGTAGCGGCTGGTCTTCAGGTGTTCATGGGCCGATACGCGAAAGCGGAGGGGGCCGAGGTGTCAAAACGAATTAGACAAAATGAACAATAATCCAGACAGTTTTTAATTACGGTACATTGACACTCTTAACTTTTACTGATAAAATGGATTTAAATTATGTCTTTTATAAAAATATTTTCATCGGATAAACATTATTTTCGCTGCATTTCAGTCTGTAATATTTCTACTCGACAGAATTTAAAGCAAAGTTAAATAACTGCATTACTTCGATTTCAGCTAAACAATAGTACAAACGTTGCATTGACATAATAAACACGAACTTTTATAATTCATATTATTTTAGCGTAGACGCGGTTGAGGTTTTAGGTAGAGTAGAAATCGTAGGACATTTTAGAGATAGGAACAGTTGTGGAAAGTGTCTCAGGAAATTTACAGTAAGAAGTTTGATGTATTAAACATTTTTTGCAAGCTTTTTTAAATGTACAGCTGTATCAGTTTAAAAGATATTTAATAAATCTCTAAGTAATGAGCGTCAAATTAATGCTCCTTATCGTGTCAAAATTAGTAACTGCAATTTTTTGTGAATGAAATTTGTCCGGTTTATAAGTAGTGTATTGTACATCAACTTGAATGTTTGTTCTGAAAAAAGTACGCTAAGTGAATCTCATTTAGTAAAAAAAAAATCGCTCTAAAGGCTCTTTCTCGAATAACCATAAAACTACCGAATAAGGGTAGTCGTGGTGTAATTAAAGGAAAATAAATGAAAGCTAATTGTATAAAGCTCCATACTACACAAAATTCCTTCTGTCTCAATGTTGTACAATATTGTTTACGAAATTTACAAAGAAATATTCAGTTTGATCACAAATTAATTTAAATTTTTCACTCTAAACAATTGTCTCTCCTTCAGAGAATTTCATTATTTGTTTGATTTCTCTATCTTAAACAAAAAAAATCAAGTTTCGCTAGTTGGTTATTTGTATTCTTCCTTCCAAGATTGAATATAAAGTACCTGATCTCACCATTTTCTATAAGTATTTACATAACTTGTCACGCAATGACCTATTATATATATATATATATATATATATATATATATATATATATATATATATATATATATATATATATATATATATATATATGTATATATATATGTATATATATATGTATATATATATATATATATATATATATATATATATATATATATATATATATGTATATATATATATGTATATATATATATATATATATATATATATATATATATATATATATATATATATATATATATATACATATATATATATACATATATATATACATATATATATATATATATATATATATATATATATATATATATATATATATATATATATGTATATATATATATATATATATATGTATATATATATGTATATATATATATATATATATATATATATATATATATATATATATATATATATATATATATATATATTGCAGTTGTTTTCTTTCTTCATGTCACAATTCGCTTCAATGCCTCATCCGTCTCTTTCACTTAGCTCTGACTTTCGTCCACTATTCTGTTTGGCATAGGATATTTTTTTCCGTGCACTCTGTATGCTATCATGAGTTTCAATACCATAGCTCGAAAAACACCCATTAGCCTGGGGGTTGCAGTAACAGATACTCCAATTTAAACGGGCTCCAACAATTTTCCTTTTCACAAGGTCTGACATTTTACGCTGTTCCCCCAAAAAGCACGATGCCCTTAGCATCATTACTGCTACCTGACAGTAGAATAATGCATACACTATATTATATAAAAAATACTGGTGGCCAGACTTGTTTTTAAGGAATACGAAGCACATTCATAAACACCACTAAAACTGATAAGTGTTTCCATTATTTTGATAACCACCAGTATATATATATATATATATATATATATATATATATATATATATATATATATATATATATATATATACATATATATATATATATATATATATATATACATATATATATATATATACATATATATATATATATATATATATATATATATATATATATATACATATATATATATATATATATATATATATATATATATATAACAGTGAAATTTCCCTAAGGCGGTCTGTCATGGTTCCGAAAATAAGTTGCCGTTTTGAGGGATGGCCGTCGAAAACAGGTTTGTCTGTTTAAAATATTTCTGTTTTGTGTCAGAGAATATTAGTTGTATTACAATAACATCATCTCTTTAACTTTCCTCCATAACTGCAGACCGTTGCACGGATTCTAGTGGGAGGTTATTTGTTAATATTTGGGGTTCAAGTTTTTCTATCAAAAAAGTTGATAAGCGGTTTTTTCGGGTCTGGGAGAAATCCTTATTTTGAAAACAAATGCTGCTAATAGTTAACAAAAACAATATCACGGTAAATGTAACATTCTCCAGTTATTCTATAATTAAGTAATCTATTAAGTAATCTATTAAGTAGTCTATTTTTGCAAAGGCTCAAGCAAAGTCAATTTACAGTTAGCCCACAAACTCTTCCGCGGAATGGGGTAAATGTAGATATGATTTTCGGGTAGTTGGTAACCCCGTTATAGAGAACCCAGTATATAACGAACTCACGGATATAACGAACGGAAATTTTGGTCCCGCCATTTTCCTATTGGGCGTAATTTAATTAGTATTGTGTCAGTTTAATGTAATCGATTTTAGTCGATTTAATTTATTAATGAATATTTTTTTAATAGATTTTATCATTTTTTAATACATTATTATAGAATACACATTGCAACTAATGAGTTATACATTTTGTGAAATCTGGCATTTTTCTTAACGGTTCGGATATTGCGAACCACCGGACAAAGCTTTTGGTCCCTTGAAGTTCGTTATAGCGGGGTTCGACTGTAGCATAATAGTACCAGAATATAATTCAATATTAATAAAATAAAGGCAGCACCTAGTACCGTAAGTGACTTATGATTAGCTGGACCATATTACTCCAAATAGGATGTAATGAAAGGAAGTCAGAGATGTAGAAAATCGAAATTGCATTTACTCACAGGCCCATAAACGTTATGGAGAGCTTAGTATTATTTTTCGTCAAATAAAAGGTAGTAAATTCTATTAACCTTTAGCTTACGGGGCTCATTTTTCCGATTCCCTCTTTACAACGGGAAATTTAATACCACCTTTGTAATAACGGCCATTAAGGGGGTATATATATATATATATATATGTATATATATATATATATATATATACACTGCTGGCCACCCAAATTGCAACACCAAGACAGACAAGAGATATCACAACAAAATTTATTTTGTAGATAACATGTTGACCAAGTATCAAATGATTAAATTTATAGACTTCTGTGAAGTGTGGTTCCTGCCAAAATCAGTAGCCAGAGTAGCCGCCATTGTTGGAGATCACCGCTGCCACACGCCTCGGCAGTGATTCAAAGAGACTTTGGATGAGTTCTTGCAGTACAGCAGACCAAGCAGCTTCCACACGTTGCCAAAGTTGATCTGCTGTGGCAGCTGGGGATGGAATCTGGGTCAATCGTAGAGCAACCATGGACCACATGTTTTCGATCAGCGAAAGATCCGGAGAGCAAGGCGGCCAGGGAAGCAATTCAATCTGGCGATTGACGAAGAACCGTTGGACAATGCGTGCCACGTGTGGTCTCGCATTATCCTGTTGAAATATGGCTGTGGGCAAGCCCTGAAGGTAAGGAAGGACACCTGGCTTCAACACCTCGGAGATGTAGCGCTGGCTGTTTAAAGTACCGGCAATGCGTACTAGAGGTGTGCGAGAGTGATATCCAATACCGCCCCATACCATAATACCCAGTGCAGGACCAGTGTGGCGGTGCATAACACAGCTGTTCAGCATCCTCTCTTCACGGTGTCTCCAGACTCGAATGCGACCATCGTGGTGTTGCAGACAGAAGCGTGACTCGTCAGTAAAGACAATTTCATTCCATTCTGCCGTCCACATCCTTCTGTCATCGCACCATTGGCGGCGGAGACGTCTGTGTTTCTGCGTAAAGGGTAGACAAAGCAATGGACGTCTTGCGGACAGACCACTCTGCTGTAAACGGCGTCGAATGGTACGCGCAGACACTGGATGATGCGTTACAGACTGCATGTGCTGTGCTATGGTTCGGGATGTGACTGAGCGATCAGTCACTGCCATGCGCACAATTTGCCTGTCATCACGTGAAGTGGTGCGCTGAGGTGAATGCGATCGAACACGCCGGTCCGTCGTACCCTCCTGCATCTAACGATCACTTATCCGCATTACAGTTGTTTGGTTTCGTCCAACACGACTACCGATTTCCCTGAAAGATAATCCACAATCTCGGTAGGCCACTATCCTTTCTCTGTCGAACTCGGATACTAGATCAAAAGATGATCGCTGTTTTCGACGAGGCATAATTGATCGTTTTTTTGAAAAAACCACAAGAAAAACACAACTGCCGAACTTGAAGTCGTCGAAATCTCCAAGCCTTAAATAACGCTTTGAAGTGGCGCCACAGGCGCGCGTGATGTGCGTCTGCGCTGAAATTCTAATCATTTGCAAATCTCACTTCCGCTAATGCATGTTGTAAATTTCATGTAATTTGCATGTTTCCTTCAGGGTGTTGCATTTACAGTGGCCAGCAGTGTATATATATATATATATATATATATATATATATATATATATATATATATATATATATATATATATATATATATATATATATATATATATATATATGTGTATATGCATGTATATATCTATATATATAAAAGAGCTTGTCTGTTTGTTTGTCCGTTATAGAATCATAGACTGTTTCACCCACCGGGACCAAATTCGGCACAGTTAAGGTTTAGGACCCGAGAAACTTAAATCAGGAAAAACGAAATTTGGGGCTAAATTAGTTTTTTTTAAATTAATGTTTTAATGATTTTTGTGCCCCTAAGCGCACCTCTTAAATGTGGATACAGCCCCTCACCACAACCAGTCTAATTCGATACGCGGGGGAAAAGAGGTTTGTTCTGAGGGGTGGTTTGAGAGTTGGTCTGGGGGTGACGGAGGGGGGGGGGAGGGCGAAGTGTTTATTTTACGGGGGGGGGGGGTGCAGCCCAGTATTTTTTTGATGGAATGCATGAAAAATTTTATATCTATATCTACCCGGGCAACGCCGGGCAATAATGCTAGTATATAAATATATGTATATGCATGTAAATATATATTATAAATATTATATATATATATATATATATATATTCTTGGTCCTGTATTCTTGGGATACATGCTATCCCACTCCGTAAGGAAAAGGTTAATAGACTAGCTGAAAGCCCGCACTTCACTACGGAGTACATTCAAATTACATACAACGGTCAATGTATGAAATTAATGCCAAAAAAATAAATATATATATATATATATATTTATAATAAATACGACGATCAATGTATACAATTGATGTAAAATATATATATACCTGTATATATATTTATAAAAAAATCCTAAGGGATATTATTTTTTTGGATAAAATCCAATCGTCTGCTGCATTAGAAAGAAAATAAATATTTTTTTGTCTATTTAGTTGTTATGCACGTGACGATAAATTTATTTAAAGTACCCAAAAAAAAAGAAATCACGTGATCGGCATTTAATAAATTAAATTCTAAAAATGAATCTTTAAAAATTCCCCAAAAATCAGAAAATGGAGGTAAAGATTCGAAAAAGATTTTATTTTAAAGAAATTTTTATGAACTTTCCCGTGATATAAATTTTATAACCCTCAATTTATTATTTTAAATGCAAACTTAAAAAAAAGTTACAAAAACAGCTTAAAAATGTAATTTTAAAAAAATCTAAGAAGAATTTTTCAAAAATCTCTCTTAGTGCACCCCTACACCATAAGAAAAATCGCCATGCAAAATTTTAGCACTTTAGGTCCAGCGGTTTGGTCTGTGCGTTGCATGTCAGTGAGTCAGTTATGGATCTGATTTATATATGAGGCGCTGAAAGGCAAAGTGGTGTAAGTCACTTTTTCAACTTTTTTCATTTGGGGGCAAATATGTAATCTCCATGTTCAATTTATGGTGGAATTGTAAATAGTTATTATTTGCAATATTGTAATAATTGTTATGAATTATAATTTGTTCAATTTATGGTGGAATTTTTTGTAGTTTTTTCAGTTAAACTCTTCTGACTTACACCACTTGACCTACTGACTTACACCACTTTGCCTTTCACAGCCTCATATATAGATTAGACACTGGCAGTCTTACAATATTATCGCATCAAGATCAAATAGACTAGGTGAAGATAGTGGACCATGCCTACCCGAGATGTGGTGATGGAGTTGGGTGGATGAAATAGATTTGGTTGGTGAACTGCATTAAAGATAGAACTCGACTGGGTTATCAGCTCCATAAACATTATATTGTTATCAACATTGTTATGAATATTATAATGTTGATATTGTCGCTGAATACTTTAAAGCAAACAATCTCAATACACCATTAAAGGAGGGTTGTCTCGGAATTGGTTGGTGCTATTCCTTCATCCTACTTTACCAGCGCCATCTTACTTCATGAATAAAAATTGTAATTTCAAACATGCTGTTAAGTTTAAAAACACAGCATGAAGTAATACTATGCCAACTGATTTACAATTACCTCCATTTTTATATCTGTATTTTATTCAAAACATAAAAAAAACACATGTTTACAATTACTCCTGCGTTGTCAGGGTAGTTGTAAATTGTATTTTAGAGCTCTTTAATATTGATATTTTACCTCACCTAACCCTAATTTCAAACAATAAAAACCCAACAAATATTTTAACTTAAAAACAAAATTATATGCAAAATGGATGGCAATTTCTTACATTCTTCTAGAATTTCCCTTTTATTTCTAATATAACATTTCCAAATATCAGAATACTTTTCTTTAGTGCTGCCATCTATGATTCTATGATAAAAATAAAATATTTTGAAATTCTGCATTTATTATTATCCCACGCTTTCTTTGCTGATATTTTTAAGCTTTTTCCATCGTTATCTTAGTGATAACCTAAAGATATACGAATATTGAACAGCCTGTTTAGTAAATGCCTAAACTTTATATATGCATTTTAAAGGTTAAAGGAATAGACAGAGAAAGACTTGACTATTTGTTTATATATGAGAGTTTATATGTACTCAATTTTTTTTCGAGAAGTAATTTAAATTTCGTCAAGTGATTTAAGAAGTAACCATACTAGATGCCATAAAAAAAATTGTGGCAGACTTTGTCGATTCTATTGATAAAATTTAGACGGAATATATCGATGTTTCATTTTCTATCGAAAATAAAAGCCACAATAGATGTTAACAGCAAAATATTCTCGGTTAATAAAATTTATGAAAATTGAGATTTTATATTCTTTTGAATCCAATAATAGGCTAGTAGGCAGGGGGAAAAATAACCCCGATTCGGAAATAATTCAAACAAAGGTGGGAACTTTTTAAATCACTTTATTTTAGGTCAAATATGAATATCCTGAGTTTTCCCCCTCCGACGAGGCGAGCGCTGGTGGTTAGGTAAAAAAAATCGAGTGAAAAAGAGGTACTTTTTTAGTTTTTTCAAAATAAATTAAAACCGGCTCATCCAATCAAAGAAACCGTAAAATAAAATTTTTAGAGTATTAAATTCTGCGTAATATGAGTACCAATACATAAAAACTACTTCGGTTATAAGGTTGCTAGCTTCTCCCGAAGTTGCCTGAATTTTTTCAACTTTTGCTAGTAAGTGGGATTTTCTTATAATTGTATTTTTCGGGGAAAGTACCTGTTTGAAGAAAAAATATCTCTAACTAAATGTTGTGGAGCATTTAATTCTGCGTTCAATGAGTATTTTTCAGAACGTCGAATGGTAAGACAGCCATTTTCTACAAAATCTTGTACTCTGAAGGAGTCAGCTTATTCTGTAAGACAAGCATGTCCTGCAAGTAATATTGTTGCAGACTTTGCGTACAAAAAATGGCCACTCGCATGGAAGTAAGATAGCATTATTTTCACACAAAGTAGATGAAGCTTTCAGTCTCCACTTCTCTCTGCTTGGATGAATTGCTTTATCAACGTTAATACTCGAAAATATTGCCCCCATAGTTTTGCGGTAGGTCCATTATTTTCCAGCTCTCCGAATTTTTTAGTAACCTTCTGGAGAAAACTTTGTACAGCAGTATCTGATTCAAAAAGAGAACAGTCTACGTCACTGAGGGCACCTCGCTCTTCGTCTGAAATCTCAAGATCCCAGGTTGGAATGGCTTTATGGAAGACATTACATGTTCAAAACAGTACTGTAAATCACAAATTATGTCTCTTCCTTTCATGAGGTCTCCTCCCTCAAACTATGACACCGTATACAGTGCTCTTGTTAGTGCAGCTAATGAACGTAAGACATTGGAGCATAGCGATTGTTTTATGACCATCAATCAGCTCCTTTACTGAAAATCTCCGGAGGTCATTTCCTCAAGTTCCGTAGAATCTGAGTTCCGTTCATCTTCGAAAGAACGATCTTTGCAATTGCCAAGTGGCACATCATGTGAGCCCTGACAGCTCTCGAATATGCATGACCCGTCATCAGTTTTTGAATTGATGCCCGAGCATAGGCTCGAACAATGCTCAGTAAGTCCTGCAATCCACTGTCATCCATGATGTATCCTACTACCCCCATGAAGGAAATCAGTAGATGAATGCTCCCCAAACGGACAGTTACGGATCCAAGCTCAGATTCTACGGAACTTGAGGAAATGATCTCCGGAGATTTCCAGTAAAGGAGCTGATTGATGGTCATAAAACAATCGCTATGCTCCAATGTCTTACGTTCATTAGCTGCACTAACAAGAGCACTGTAAACGGTGTCATAGTTTGAGGAAAGAGAACTGATGAGAGGAAGAGACATAATTTGTGATTTACAGTACTGTTTTGAACATGTAATGTCTTCCATAAAGCCATTCCAACCTGGGATCTCATCGCATTGCCCTTTTTTATAAATCCACATTTCAATAATGATGCTACTCAATGTTGTTCTACTCTGAAAAGGTATCAATGGGATAGCACCAGATTTCTCTACAATGGCAGCGCTTGCCATCACTCCAACTTTTGCAATTGGGCCATGTGAAGAAAGGGAAGAGGGGAGAATGCACTGAATTTCAGACATTGCGTGAAATGTGTTTGATCCGTCTAAAGTAGTATTTATATTGATATCTGCGTTATCAAAAACAAATTGGGATAAGGACCCATGCAATGCACTGCTTCTTGGATGCTGTAGACAAGACATTTCAAACATTCTGACTTCATCGTAAAAACAGCAAAAGCCCAGTGCATGAGCTATACATCTTAAATCTTTAGAACCATATTTCCCTGATAAAAGTGCACCAATAACTACTTGTACTGATGAAATAAAAGATCTTGGCCTTGTTGCAAATATTATTGAGTGTAAAATTGCAGTTAACTAGGTTTTTCCTTTTCTATTTGTCTTTCCATGTTTGCTTTTCTTGATAATTGAATTTAGGGTATACTGCAATGATTCTGGAAATATGAACTCAGGATATTCATATTTAACATAAAATAAAGTGATTAAAATGTTTCCACCTTTGTTTGAATTATTTCCGATTCCGGAATTATCCCCCGCCCTGCCTATTTCCCCGAAAAACACAAGTATAGCGAAAATCGCACTTACTAGCAAAAGTTGAAAAAAGAACGGCAAAATCGGGAGAAGCTAGTAACCTTATAACCGATGTAATTTTTATGTATTGGTACTCATTTTACGTAGAATTTAATGCTCTAAAATTTTTATATTAAGGTTTCTTTGATTGGATGAACCAGTTTTAATTTATTTTGAAAAAACTGAAAAAGTACCTCTTTTTCACTCGATTTTTTTACCTAACCACCAGCGCTCGCCTCGTCGGAGGGGGAAAACTCATGATATTCATTTTTGACCTAAAATAAAGTGATTAAAAAAAGTTTCCACTTTTGTTTGAATTATTTCCGAATTCAAGTCCCTGCCTACTGGCCTATAACCCAAAAGATGTCAAAATGCGGTAATTACAGCCGGGTAGCAATTTTTGAAAGGGATGCTCAGGAAAAGATGTCTTTGATATTACTTTATTCTAGAAAATTGACTGGTTTATATACGCAAATCATGCGGGAGAAGCTAATCTGTGCCTCTCAGAAAAGTTTCTTGAACATGAAAAATCACTTACTCATAATGAATAAAAGGATAACTGCTGAAAAAGTCTCAAGACTCAATAATAATAATAATAATAATAATAATAATAATAATAATAATAATAACAACAACAATAATAATAATAATAATAATAATAATAATAATAATAATAATAATAATAATAATAATAATAATAATAACAATAATAACAATAATAATAATAACAATAATAACAACAACAATAATAATAATAATAATAATAATAATAATAATAATAATAATAATAATAATAATAATAATTATAATAATATAAATAATAATAATAATAATAATAATAATTCAAAAATAATAATAATAAATCATCTTATATGAGCAAGGAAGAACATTCAGGGAGGTTTGGAATGGTTCAGCTGCTGCAACAATCGCTAGAAAGTAATTTGGAAAAGGCTTTATTAGGAACGTTAAAACTATCGCGTATTTTGTTAACAATTCCCATGACAAAATCTAATCCTGGACATTGAATCTGAAAATGAATAGAATTAAAAATTTTAAGAACAACGTTCCGAGAGCCACTTATATTGTATATAGTTAAGTCCACCCCCATGCTCAAATCGAAGTCAAGAAATATTAATTTCTATTTCCTTGCTATTTCCTGAAAAAAACAATGTCGGTTCGGAAAAAATTACAGGTCATTTTAGGGTTGTAATTAATGTGAATTTATCATTTTTTTTTTCAAATCGCAATAAACATATATCTCACAAATTTTTATTTAAATGAATTATATGTACTTATGCAATTCTCTTCTTATTTGATATACTTCTTTTTCAGTTTTTATGCACATTTCTCAAAAAAGATGGTCACAAGCCGCAACTAGTGTTTAAAACAAATTTTAAAGACCGAATTACTTTTCATTCGTATTGTTTGAGTAGTACTCGCCGAAAATGTCTTTTTAACATTAACGGTGTTAAATGTTTTTAAATGTGAAAGTTGTTTTTAAATGCATATCGTTATAATGAAGGATGTTGTTGACATAATAACGCAAGACAGTAGAATTGAATAAGTTTTAATTTTCCATTATTTCTGGGATCTGTTTTGCCCACCGTGTTGCAAAAGGTCGCCCTGGTTCTCTTTACCAGTAAACCAACCAACCATTATCTTCGATCTACCTTAAAACAGTTGTATTGCCATTTATAATTTCAGATTCGGTTTACTTTTATTTAAATTCCGTGTTAAATTATTTTTAAAATTACTTGTGACAATGTAAGCTTCCTGCTAATCTCTTTAATCTAATTTAACATACGAAAAATTTCTCGTTAGTGCTGCCATCTATGTTAAATTGATTGAAATAAAGTTTTTTGCAGTTTTAACTGTAATGAATCCGATAATCACTGTGTATATTATATGGAAACTATTTTAATAACTGAATGGAATGTAATTTACATATTATTTTGAAAATAAATTTCGCCGGAAGACATACATATTTCAAATAATTTAAAATAGATAGTTTTAAATATAATCATTTTTGCACTAGCGAATTGTTTTCGCATTCTTAAATCCAGATATCGGTATACATAATTTTATACATGCACGGACGTGGACATTAATCCCCTATACGAGCAAATTTAAATGCATTTTCGAAAATTTTGCTGCTTTGTTCTCTACGTAAATTCGAGAACATGCATTGAAATCTATTTAACAATTGTAAAATTTACTGGCGTAAGACGGTAAGACAAACCTCTTTCAGTCCGACTTTCCTACGACTATAGCCTTAAAATACTCTACATCATTCAAAGTAGTACATAATTAGAGAGGTCATGATTATAGAAGCAGAAGCGTTTTTATTGTCAAGGATGTGCACTCGGTGTACCATGTATGGACTTGTCAGTCATAACTAATGAAACAAGAAATAAACCACGAAATGCAGGCCCGGGCTATTATTTTTCCTCCACCAAGCTTCTGTGTTGGATAAATGTAAAATGAAAAAACAAAACTGATACTCTAACATTCACTATACCATGTAAGCGATACGATTAAGGAATTGTAAATCTGCATCATACATCGGGCCGAAGCGTTGATATTTTTAAGTCGAAAGTCCAAGACTTTTACTTTTTACAACACGTCTTTCGTTGTTCAGTATTTGTCACGGTGATCAGTTGTTTGGTAAAAACTGAATGATCATTGGAAAATCTAGTTTCGAAAATCCTTCACGTTGATTGGCATTTTACAGAGAAAATTTTAACTACTTTTTACGCTATATGAATTTAAAAATATTATTTTCCTTAAATGTCTAGAGAAATGAAAAAAAAAAACTGAATTTACAAGATAAACTGCCAAGATGAGCTGCCAAATCTCATTTTTAATATTGTTAAATTAACCGTTAAAGTGTTTCCTCTTAAAGATTTTTATTTTAAATAAGCCTACATTCCCGGCATTAAACCTGTAAATGCAATCTGTAGTTAATTACAACTGTAATAAAGGTTTATGATACCAGATGATATACAGTGGAATCTCGATCGATCATTTTCGGATCCATTGTTTTTCCGTATGTGTCGTTCATTTTATCCAGTCCCAACGATCATATTGCTTTGTTATGATTCCACATCTATCGTTTTCCCGCATTTATCGCTCATTTCAATTAGGTCCCTTGAGAAACGATAGATCGAGATTCCACTGTACCGTAAAATCTTGACGATAATACGCACACGTGTATAACACGCATGCTTGATTCTGCGCGAAATTCTCGGAAAAAATTAAAATTCGACTATGATAAGTACCCATAACTTTTCAATATTTTATTTAAAAAATGCACAAATATTTATTAACATAAATAAAATTAGTAATAAAATAAACAAAAACGTCAAATTCGGTAGAAAAAACATAAATTTTTAATTCAAAACAAACAGTACTGTCATATTATCAGTCTTAAGGCCTGTTCACATAGGAGTCCGTTGCGTTGCGTTAAGGAAAAGATGACGTTGAGACGAAAATAAACCAATCATATGCCTCCAAACGATTAGCAATGAAATCTTTAACGTCTATGATTGGTTTATTTTCGTCCCAACGTCATCTTTTCCTTAACGCAACGCAACGGACTCCTATGTGAACAGGCCCAAAATCACATTCACTCGAATGCAGCTCATCTATGGTTTGTCGTTTATTCCATGTTTAAAGCAAACTGCTTTTTTTTGTACACGTGTATAATACGCACCCTCATTTCTGCGGACTAAAATGTGAAAAAAAATGTGCGTGTTATACTCAAGATTTTACGGTAGGCATAGGCATATTTATATGCATTCAAACTCTCTCCAGTTAATATTTAAAATCTGTTAAAAATCACGGTTGCAAAGGGCAGGAAACTTTGCTGAAACTTCAATAAAGCTTTAACACGTCATAATGTTCAACGATTCCTAATATGCAACTTTTAAACTGTTGGTCAACCAGTTACTTAAAAAAAGCTGTAGGATATAGTGAATAAAAACTCTCAAAAAAAAAAGAAAAGGGATCTTTAATTTCATAAGAAATAAAAGGAAGTTCTCGAATTTGATCGTTTAGAAATTTTAGGTCTTGAAAAACAAGGCATTAGAACATATATACTCTATATTTAGATACCGCTTAACTAACTGTCCTTTCGTGAGGGCAATAGAGAATATGAATAGTAATACATTTCTTTTAAAATATGGAAAATATCTATCGTATTTTTTTATTGGTGTTAACAAAATGCCAATTGAAATAATAAGGTACCTTAATTTACATTAGTCTATGTTCTAAATTTAAGTTCCTTATGTATTTAAAAATTTTTACCTCAGAATTTTCAGTAACACCTCCAAAATAATTCAGATATTACAATTAAGGTAATATGTAACGACTCAGCCTCTTATACCTCAATGTAAACTATATTAACAATATTTGCCTTTTATGCTCTCCAGTGTTACACAGTCATGTTGACAGCTAAATTCTTTAAAAAAAAGAAACTCGAAAAATATGTCAAGTTACCAGAGTCAGTTTACATATTACAGAGGCTGTTCGCACATTTTTTAGACGATTCTGGTAAGCGGTAATAAAAAATCGTTTGCTGCAAAAGAAATAATTGCAATTGTACTATGTTCTTAAAAGTCAAAATTATCGTCTGCGGCTTGAAAGTTTTGTTTTTATTCAAAATGGCGTTTTTAACAAAGCAGTGGTTCGAAGGCTACATTTATGCTCTTTCCAAAGAGAAATATGCATACTCCGTTATCCAAAAACGATATGAGAGTCATGGTTTTATGATATCTAAAGCGTCGATAGGTAATATCGTCAACAAGAAAGGAAAAAAACGTCAAATTGGAGCCTCAAGTGGGACAAAAATTCCAAACAAGTATCCAAGGATAAAACGGACATCTTCGACTATTGTAAAGGTACGTTGTTTCTCTCTATTCTAAAAAGAACTAACTGCCGCTGCCGCCGCCGCCGCTGTCAAAAGCTTGTCACGCTATCTCCTCCGAAACCGCTGGGGGTATGGGGTCGAGACCGATACCAATCGATGCAGAACAATGTGGGGAAGAAAGTAAGACATGTCTAATATTCGTCGGACTTTAAGTTTTTTTTTTATTTTATGTTTTGTGGGAAAATATTGACTTTTTCATGTTCAGATTACGATAACTCGCCAAAAAGGATCGTAGATTTTTTTTTTTTTACAATCTAAGACTACAGACATTTCTCCTTCAAACAAGACCTCATTTGTTTAAAAATAATTTAAAACAGACTGATATTTTTATTAAAATTGAAAACCCTTTTTTTTGGAAAAAATTATGCGTTTCGAGATATATAAATTCGATGCGCTCAGACTTATTATGTTACAAAGAAAATATTTATATCAACTGGAAGATGAAAGCTTTCTCATTCATATAAACTTCATTTCAAGTCTCTATCTTAAAATTTCGATTTTTAATTGAATTTTAAAGAAATACTTCAAAAAAATCTTTTCATTCGCTTCCTTTGAAAGAAGATCCGATTTTTCACCCATTCATCCATTTCGCCGGGCTTCATCCATTTCGTAGGGAGGGGGGGGGGAAGCTTCAACTGTAAACAAATGAATGACTCAATCGCTGTAAAAAACTATTGAGTCATTCATTCACTTGATTCACCAGAGGAGCGAGCGTAGCGAGGCTAGGGGCGAAGCCCCTAGTAATGTTAAAAGAAAATCCCCCTAGTCAAAGGACAGTTGCAAAATCATTAAAATGCTCGGTGTCCACTGTAAACAAAATGATAAACGTTGATTTAAATCTTAAGAAAGCGAAAAAACGCAATGTGCATCGTCTTCTTCCAAATCATATCGCTGAACGCAGGACACGCTGCATAATTCTATATGAGAAACACTTATCCAAAGAAAAATGGAAAACAATTCTCACAATAAATGAATCATGAGTGTATTTAAATGATTGCAACAAAAAAAGAGCCATTTATTATCATAAAAGGGGAGAAAAAATTTAAGTACATGGTTCAAAGAATCGAAAGAAAGTTTTTCTAAGGGATTCATGATTGTTGCTGGTTTTTCTTATAATGGCAAGTTAAAAATAAAGAGAGTGGAAAAAAATGTCAAGATTAACTCCAAATACTATGAGGAACATATTTTATCGCCAATTTTTCTGAATGAAATACTATCGCTTTACCCACAGTACCATCAATCTGTGAGACTCCATGAGGACAAAGATACCAGTCACACATCAAAGTCCACTGTAAATTTCCTAAAAGAAATGGAACAAAAAATTGGTATCAAGGCCATACCCTTCACTGATATCCCTACTAAATCTCCCGATGTATCACCTATGGATTTTTGTGCTATCGAACTTTTAAAATCTGCATTATCCAAATGTCGTCCCAAAACCCTTACAGGACTCTGGAAAGCTGTTCAGGAGGAATGGGATCGAATACCTCTTCTGACACTACAAAAGGCATTATTATCCTGGAAATTGCGGTATCGAAAGATAGTTCAGAATAAGGGATGTCAAATAGAACATTTAAAACACAAGAATTTTATGTAATATAGTTTTGTGAATACAATATACATCGTCTAAAAAATGTGTGAACAGCCTCTGTATTAATATATTTTCAAACTGATAAGATTCCTTAATCACTGTCTTTGTGTCTACCCAGGAAGGTGAAAAAGAAAGAAGTTTTATGAAACTTCTGATATTATGTGTTAGGAAATTAAGGTGGCTTTAAGGTTCAATACCAATAAAAGGATAATCATTTTTGAGCAAAAGAAGAAAAGGGAGAGAGAATGGGTAGAAAAATCAGAGTCGCAATAAACTCACGAAAGAATTGTCTAACAGACAGCTTTCCATCCAAAGGAATCTATAGATGTCCCAAACATCAACTAAAATCAAACAGCTTTTTACATAAAATAGGATTACTTTTATGACTTGTCTTGAAAAAAACACCCGACAGAACAATAATTGAACTCGGGGAATCTAGATTCAAAGCACCTATCTTAATCACTAGACAATTTCCTGAAGCATAGGCATCTCATACTATGAGTTCATTCCCTAGCTCTCTTTTATCTTTGTTTGTGACCGGAGCACAACGTGGTGTAGCGTACTGGAAATGGTATTATTTTTTCCCGAGACCCCACAACTGCTGAAACACAGCTGCGTGTTTTTCAAAGAATGTGTTGTTCGGTTCCACCAGTTCGGAACACGTGGGGGGATTAAAAACCGTTTCCCTCACAGACGCAGCCACTAAAGCTGTCAACTTAACGTTTCGGAATGTAATAAAGTTCGGCGTCTAGAAGAGCTGCCAGCCTATAATCTGCCGGCATCTGCCGCCCCTCCACCCCTTCTGAAAAATCCAGACATTGGGGAGAGCGGCGTAGAACATCGATCCGAGAGGTTGTGTTTTTGTGAGGCTCCTGTTATTTTTGGGCCGGAATGGGCCCTGGAGCGCGCACTGTAAATCTGCACGTAAATTAAGTGTATATGTCGAAAATGTCTAATGTTTAATTTTCTTTTGTTAATAAATTGTTGAATTTTTGTTTTAAAAATATGGCCTTCGTTTGCTAATTAGAACTCTGTCTTTCTTGGTATGGATCAATAGTTGTGAAATTCCTCCAAAATGCCTCAGAGAGTTAACAGCCTTATAGTGACGCCACAGTGAGCTTTTTACCCCGACGTTGTGCGATTTTGTCCCCACGTATTCCTCTATTGTAATTTTTTTGCATTCATGAATATTTAATATGTGCTTCCAGAGATCTACCAATGTTATTTTCAACGGTTGAGTGCCACTGTAACCACCGTCTGCAAGGTACAGGATTCGAGCTTTCGTACCAGTGGATTTCTCGCCTAGCGCCCTAACCACTTGACGACTCCAGTGAGAGAAAATACCTTGTTAAACACCGTTGCTCCCAGAGAACTTGGAGATATTGCCTTATTTTTTGTTTCAAACTAGTGTTTTTCTTTCTTTACTTCTGGCAATTTATCCGGAATTTTTCTCAACCTCATACTGATTTCAACTGGACTCGAGATAAACACGGCAGCTAATGTATGTAATATTCAAGAGTCATGATTAAGGACAAAGTATGAGTAAGTGAAAAAGAAAGAAGTTTTATGAAACTTCTGATATTATGTGTTAGGAAATTAAGGTGGCTTTAAGGTTCAATACCAATAAAAGGTTAATCATTTTTGAGCAAAAGAAGAAAAGGGAGAGAGAATGGGTAGAAAAATCAGAGTCGCAATAAACTCAAGAAAGAATTGTCTTTAAGAGGAAAAAGACGTTTCTGACTACAAAGGAAGCGCAGCTATTTTCGTTATTTAGTAAGTTTTCCGGTAATCGTATCCAAAGAAAATGTCTGCGGAATGTCAAACAAGACGGATGGCATTAATGAAGCTATGTGTGGGTCAAAGAACTAATATTAAGTATAACAGTTAGCCAAGAGATGGGGAAATATTTAGTAAATAAGAGATAAGATACAACATTTATAGAGTGTCTTCCAATGTTGTCAAGAAGTGCTTTGTATTCTTAGCTAAAACTTAATTCCTAGCGTTGCCTTCAAGTAAGTAATTTTTAATTCTTATATCAAGTTCTAATAAGTTATTCTTTTTAAGGGGGTCCAGGACACAAAATTCTTCAAATTTTTGAAAAACATTTTATTGCATTAAACATTTTTAGTCCGTTTCCGCTTAAAACGACGTTGAAATCATGTTTCTATCTTAATTAAAACAGGAAATATTATTATTATTTTTTCTTGCAACATTCTAATAGCAGCCAGTCTTTGTGTAAACCTTTAAATGCGTTTTTCTGCATGAGTTTTTTTCACTATTTCTCATCTTTAAATTGTTATGTCAAGAACCGTTAAAGATAAATGGTTCAAACTGGGAACATGCATTTTTCAATTATTTTACTTTAATTTTAATCCAGAAAATTTAAAAACAATATTTACTTTTGAAAATATGATTTTTAAAAAGATAAGTTACATAATTTTTTTTTGAAATGTTTAATCTAAATATTTTAATTTTTTTTTAAAATTAACATTTTAAAAAATGCTGAATCAAAATTAAAGCTTATATATTTCTGTTTAATTAAAAGAAAAATATTTGAAATTCTACAAACAATATTTCGAGTTATAACGATTTTAAATTACCCCACTTTTTAAAAAATTTTAAATTTAAATTTTTTTTAAAAACTTTAAGAGAAGTTTTATGATGTGATTTTGCTTATAAATTATATGGTTAACCATCACAAAAAAATTCAAAATTTAACTCAATAAATAAAAAAATTTTAAATGTGTCCTGGACCTCCTTAATGAGACTTTGTTTTTACGCTTATTACGAATATTTGGAACTAATTGTGTAGCAATGGATAATGATGACGCATCTTTTCCAATCAAAATTGAATTAATTCTAAACAATAAAATAATTAATTCTATTTTGTGGATAACGTTTATACTTACTAGTGATAAATTCTGTCAGTATCACAAGAAATTTTATCTATAAGCCCCACACCTTTAACATATTTTTAAAAACTGTGTTAAGTAGAATGAATCATATACAGAACGCTTTCACTAGCATTTTAACAGAGGAAAATAACGACTTAAATTTTCTACTTTAACAGTTACATTTTGTATTATATACCTTGTACATTTTTATAAATTAATTTTCAGAAATATTTTATTTTTTAAACGATTTTCCACGTGATTTTAAAGAATTAAATTACTGAAAAACATGGGCGACATTTAAATGGATCATATTTATTTCACTTTTTAGATTAAGTTACAAACCAGTACTTTTAGAATCATCCACCCTTGGAAGAACTGGTATCATTAGTAAACATTCAATGTCATAAGTTTTTCCCTTTTTAAAAAATTCTGTTTATTATAATAATATTTATCCTGATAAAAATTAACTGACCTGTCATTTCGGACGAAAATCTCCTCAAGCTGGAATAAATTAACTGTGACTGCGTTAGAATAAATTAAGATTAAAGCTTAAACTAATTGTCGTGTCTGCCGTGTCAACTCCTGTTGTTTTGTCCCTGTACTTTCCTCTCAAGAAAGCAGGGGGGTAGGGCAATGACCCCGGCTTGATAAGGGATTCATGTGGTGTTCGGAGACGAGGTCCCGGGCAGAAGTCAGGGGGACGGGGGAGAGAGTGCTTGTGAACACGCGAGAGAAGGCGTGTGGTTTTTTTAGTCTGAAGGTGTTGGCTCTTGAGAGAGTCGGGCAGACGAATACGATGCGTGGGAGTATTGAGACCCCGAAGACGCACTAGGTCTTTGTTAGGTAACAGTCATTGGGAGATGACTGAAATAGTTAATTGACTGTATAATACTGTAAATAAGTTTGTAGATAGCTGCGTTTGTGCTTGCGAAAGAAATAAAACTTTGAATATTCACTGATGTGGTACTGAACTTTATGCTGTGAAAATTTACTTGTGTATCATTGAAAACGTCTTGATAAACGAACCAAATTGAATTCGTAGAAGTGAAAGGGTTCGACACTAATCTTCACTAATATGTTAGAACTATTAACTTTGTAAACTAAGTTGTACAAATGGATGATGATATAAATGCAGTCAAAGCTGTTTTTGTCCGGTCTTTTTTTATATGATTTTTTTATGCGGTATATGAATATGCATCGAAAAAAATTGAACTTATTTATTTGAAATTTCAAAAAGATTTTCGATTGTGTATTTCTGGTTATAGCGACGTTTACAAGCAGCTGATCAAAGGACCGTCGCCGCAAAAACTTATCACCGATTACACGGTTACAAAAAATAGAGCAACTCTAATTCGTATCTTCAAGTGACGAAAGCGATTCCGAACCAGTTCATCACAAGATTATGCACGTTTCGGACTACGACGAGTAGTATCGAATTATGAACATTTTGAAAATTTTTCCATGTTTAAAGTGAGATATTAATTTTTTTAAATGTTTCCACGCGTAATTTTATTATTTACTAGCGGCCCGTCCCGACTTTGTCCGGGTTGAACAAAATATTATACCAATAAATTTCCAGTTGATAGCCAATTAATTGTAAATCTTTTTTTACCTTAATAATAACCTAAATAATACCTGAAATTAATTTTATGTTAGTTAATAATTAAAATAAATTTTTTAAAAGAAAAAGGCGTGCCGGAGAGCGGCTAGGTTCGAACCGCTAGCGTCAAAACAGAAGCGATGGCACCACGATAAGGATCGTTGAAATCTTCGGAACAAAAAGCGGTAGAAGACAGTAGCGGAAACAATGGAGATTGTTAGGATTAAGCCCCTAACTTTATTTCTACTGATCAGATATACATAATATATAGCCTATGTCCATCTGGAATAATGTACCTATCAAACAGTGAAAGAATTTTTCAAATAGGTACAGTGGTTCTGAAGATTACCCTCCACGTACAAAATCGCTCTCTCTTTATATATAAGTATAGATAGCACCACGCTAAAGATCGTTGAAGACCTCGGCACAAAAAGCGGTAGAGGACAGTAGCGGAAACAATGGAGATTGTTAGGATTAAGCCCCTAACTTTATTTCTACTGATCAGATATACATAATATATAGCCTATGTCCATCTGGAATAATGTACCTTTCAAACAGTGAAAGAATTTTTCAAATAGGTACAGTGGTTCTGAAGATTACCCTCCACGTACAAAATCGCTCTCTCTTTATATATAAGTATAGATTTTGTTTGGAAAGCAATTTCTCGCAATTTTGAAAAGCTTTGACATATTTTCTAAGTGAGAATTTTTGTATGCGGTCCCTCTCCACAGCATAATTTTTTTTCTTTAATATGTTATGAAAAATTGTTTATTAAAGCTATTTATGAAATATCTGAATATTTTATTGTGCGGTCCCTATCTACCGCACAAAAACAGGTTTGACTGTAGCGTCACATTGTTGCATCAATGATAGACCAGCTAGCGAACAGTGCAAACTTCACTGAAAATAACTGTTGAAACTGCTTCGTTAACTGCTTGCATGTTCCAACATTTTCTCGAGGTTATCTACTTTGATAGCATACTAGGTCTATATTAGATACTAGCTCCTGCGCGACCAGCATGGATGCTTTTAGTTTTATATTTTCTTTTGCAAAACAATAAAAGGGGTATTCTATATAAGGCTGATTCTAAAACATCGTGATTAAAAAATGTGAATTTCCATTACTTCAGAACAGAGATAAAGATAAGACTGAGAAACCCAACACCAATGAGGTTATAAATTACTTCCCTCTCTGTATGTACTATTTTTCAAAATTAAGATATCTACACTTTTTCATTACATCAAATACAAAATTGTTTCGGAAAAAATTTTTACTTAAAAAAAATGGAGTAAAAATTTAGCAAGTACTAAAATATAGCGTGGGTTACATCACTCTCTGTTTGTACTATTGTTCCTAATTCAGACATGTACATTAAATCATATCAAATAATAAATTGTTGATAAAATTTCTTCACTTATAAAATGGAGTAAAAATTCAGAAAGTACTGAAAAAAGTGTAGAAAATTAACTATTACTGGCTATCGGTTGCTATGCCGGCGACTGTTAAGCCTAACCTCGCCTCATTTATGCTCTCTTTTTCACGCCTTTCTCTTAAGGAATTATTTCTTCATCGCTTTCTTTCTTGAGACTGTTCCCAATTTTCACTTGATCATGCAGCTCGCTTTCGAGAATTCCTGATTTCAGTGCGTAAATCCATGTTGACACGCGGTCGCAAATTGCGAATTTCCCGCTAATGTTTACATGTAGTAGTTGCAGCCGTTGCCATTCGGAGTGTAGGAATATCGTCGAATTTTGTGCCGCATACGTATGCGCTTTATGTATATAGATTAATTTATGAAAAAAATTAATATTTTCAAGCTTTCGAATCTCAAAAGAAACAATCAGCAAGTGATTTTCAAAAATTTATTTTTTAGTTCTACTACATTGTTTTTAAAGTTGTTTACTTTAAAAAATTTTGATTTGCTATTATCGCAATAAACTTTAAAAAACCAAAATTATATCTCTTATAAGAGAGAGATTCAGTGATGCCATTTTGAGCAACATCTCCAATTTTTAGTATAAACATTTAGTACTTCAACCTTCTGACTCATGAGAATGTAATGAAAATAAGATGGTGTATGCTATAAAAATCTCTGGAATAAAAATTTAAAATATTATATTCATCATATGAAAATTTATTGAAGCTTAAATTCCAAACCTAAGGTAAGAAATTAAAGAACTCTAATATCTTATATGCTGATGTTAAGTTATTTTTGTTATGTTAAGCTTCTCATATTTTTAAATTCGTAACTTTAAATACTGAATTCTTAAAGTATTTCAAAATATAACGAATTAGAAGCCATGATGACACACAGAAAGTGTTTAACTCATTCCGATCATTCCCCCAGCCGCAAAGATAAAAAAATTCTTTCGCTTGGTACTTTAAGAAAAAGTTTTAAGCATGTACGACATTTACAATAGTTGCATCACATCAAAATATGTGAATTAATAGTTATGTATTGTTTGCTACGAAGGACAATACCACCAATCGGTAGAGAAATCGGAGAAGAATGCGTCTTGAGTCTAATTCCCGTGCCGGTCAAGATTTTTTCAAGCATAATTTTTTTTAAATGAAATTAAATAAATATTGCTTAAGTCATCTATATATATAAAACAGTTCCGTAACTGACTCACTGACATACAACGCACAGACCAAACCGCTGGACTTAAGGGGCTGAAATTTTGCATGGCGATTCTTCTTATAGTGTAGGGGTGCACTAAAAGAGATTTTTGAAAAATTCTTCTTAGATTTTTTAAAATTAATTTTTTAAGCTGTTCTAGTAACTTTTTTTAAGTTTGCATTTAAAATAATAATTTGAGGATTATAAAATTTATATCACGAGAAAGATCATACGAATTCCTTTAAAATGAAACCTTTTTCGAATCCTTACTTCTATTTTCTGATTTTTGATGAATTTTTAAAATTAATTTTTAGAATTTAATTTATTAAATGTCGATCACGTGATTTCTTTTTCTGGTACTTTAAATAAATTTATCGTCACGTGCATAACAACTAAATAGACACAAAAAAAATTTTTTTTCTTGCTAATGCGGCAGACGATTGGGCATTATTTTGTCTATAAAAATATCCCTTATGATTTTTTTATAAATATATATATTTTTTCTACATCAATTGTATATATTGATCGTCTTATTTATTATAAATATATATATATATATATATATATATATATATATATTGGCATTAATTGCATACATTGACCGTTGTATTTAATTTGAATGTACTCCGTAGCGAAGTGCGGGTTTTCAGCTAGTTTAAACATAAATGGATACATTCTTTTATCCTCCCTAAATATTTTTATTCCATTATCCTGAATTTAAAATAAGCATTTTTATACTTAGAATTTTAAGTGTGGAAAACATTAGCTGCAATAAGATTACGTAAGAAAACATCAGCGGAAGTATCTACGTAAAATTTATTACTTGACACTCCACACCACACATCATGATATTGCAATTTTGACACTAGGAGAAAATGGAAGAGTACAATAGAACAATATCTCCGTACCCTACGCCATTATTATACCTATCGCAATTATGACATTGGGAGAAAATGGATGAGTACAATAGAACAATATCTCCGTACCATATGCCATTTCTATACCTATTGTAATTTTCACACTATGAGAAAATGGATGAGTACAATAGAACAATATCTCTGTACCCTACGCCATTATTATACCTATCTCAATTATGACATTGGGAGAAAATAGATGAATACAATAGAACAATATCTCCGTACCTTATGTCATTTCTGTACCTATTGTAATTTTCACACTATGAGAAAATGGATGAGTACAATAGAGCAATATCTCCGTACCCTACGCCATTATTATACCTATCGCAATTATGCCATTGGGAGAAAATGGATGAGTACAATAGAACAATATCTCTGTACCCTACGCCATTATTATACCTATCGCAATTATGACATTGGGAGAAAACGGATGAGTACAATAGAACAATATCTCTGCACTCTATGCAAAAGACCCTAATTTATTTTATGTATTTTAATGAAGTATTTTTCTGGGCCAATCAATTTATTATATTTGCAGAAGGCTTCGTTCCTTAATTATATCCCAGTAGTAGCCAAAACGGGCACGCAAAAATTTGTAGGCCAATGAGGCTTAGTAACTGAATTTAATATAAAATAAAAAATTCAATAAAGAAATTTTTCCCCTACACAATTATCGGCTCTCTTCCAAAATACGACTGTAATACAGTGATAAAATTCATTTGGGGTTTTAAAGGAAATAAATCATCATTTCAAGAAGAAACAGCACTGAGATGTACTATATCTCCAACAAGGGACATTAATTTATCTAACAATTAATTTATCTAATTAGTTATCTAATGACATCAAAGCTCACACGAGCGATTTAAACACCATGGATTTCACGAAAAACAATTATCCGAAATACTGTGAACCATTTGATACGTGAAGCTTGAAAAATAACAAAAGAAATCAAAAGAAAATCATTCGAATTCGAATGTCACGGTAAGTAGACCATTATCGCCTTAGCGATTAAGCACCTCAGGAAATGGAGATATCAGGCTGAAAGTTGATCATTTGAGAAACAATATGTGCAGATTATTTAACAAGGCGATCGAGATTAAATGTTGTGTAACCTTGATATCGGTTTACTTTTATAATATAAGAACTGTGAAAGGAAAGGATTATATTTTTTTGTTGTACACGGAGAAAGAATGCAACGAATATATTTTCTAGAAAAGTAGAATGAAATATCCCCTAAACTCAAACCGTATTTTTTGTGATACCTTAACCTCTACTTTACAGGGTGGCGTAGCATGCATCCCAACAATCATTAGGGCCTAAGAATGAATATATATATATATATATATATATATATATATATATATATATATATATATATATATATATATATATATATATATATATATATATGTGTGTGTGTGTGTGTGTGTGTGTATGCAGTTTGCATATATATATATATATATATACACTGCTCAAAACAATTAGGGGAGCACATGGTTTTAACGAAATTACACAAAGACTTACACCGATAAGTAACATAAAATAAATCATCAATAATTTAAAGCCTAGCAGGAAACAGAAGAAGAAAACTTCATATGCAAATCAAAGTTCATGACGTCAAAAACCAGAAAAAGAACATAAGGGCGGAAATCGGGATGTTGCAGAAACGTCTGTTTCACTGCCTTAACTGTAAAATTCGATTGCTCAGTTATTCTTTTTGAAAAAAGGTGACTTGAAAATGTCTCAACAACGTGATTTACCGGAATCCATGGCATGGCGTATTATAGGCAGACTTGAATCCGGGCAAAAACAACGTAGTGTCGCGAACGCTGTTGGAGTCGCCAGAAGTGTTGTTGCAAGGTTATGGAATCGATTCCAAGAAACAGGGAATGTTAGACGTCGACCAGGGCAAGGTCGGCCACGCGCCACTACAGCAACTGATGACCGGTATATACTGTTAACAGCTGGTCGAAGCAGAACAGACAATGATACTCAGCTGCAAAGACAGTTGCTCTTGGCAACAGGACGAAGGGTGTCCAGCCAAACAGTACGTAATAGGCTTCATCAGGGAGGTCTCTATGCACGTAGGTCAATGGTCTGCATTCCGTTGACCTCACGCCACCATGCGGCCCGAAGAAGATGGGCTGCTGAACATCGAGATTGGGAGCAACATGATTGGAGCCAAGTGATGTTTACAGACGAGTCCCGATTCAGTCTGGAGTGTGACACCCGACATGTTTTGGTATGGAGGGAAAGGGGCACTCGAAATAACTCCACATTCGTTCCTGAAAGGGCACAATACAGACGAGCTGGTTTTATGGTATGGGGTGGAATCAGCATAGGTGGACGTACGGACCTGCATATCATTCGGAATGGTACTTTGACGGCCCGAAGGTATGCAGACTAGATACTGAGACCTCATGTCATACCTTACGCTGCAGCCATTGGAGATTCCTTTGTTTTCCAGCATGATAATTCCAGACCGCATACAGCTTGTCTAGTGGAGAACATGCTTGAAGCTAAAACAATACAGCGTATGGAATGGCCAGCGTGCTCTCCTGACCTGTATCCAATCGAGCATGTTTGGGACCTGCTCGGACGACGCATTGCTGCGAGACCAAAGCCTCCTTTTACTCTCCGAGACTTGGAAATTACACTTCTTTAGGAGTGGAACAGTATTCCCCAAAGTCTTATCGATAACAGCATCGCATCCATGGAAAACAGGTGTGCAGCAGTCTTAGCTGTTCGAGAAGACCACACGCCATATTAAAAATCTTTCATCATTTCTATATAATACTTTTTTTATCGTTTACATGTAACCAAATTGTTGCCCTATATAATCTTTTCATGTTTTTTCCATTATTTTCAAAGAATTAAAGCTTAATTACAATTTTTTACGTCTTTTTTTCTGTATTGCTCATTGATACGCATGTACTATCCATTTTATGCCAATACGTGGCTGTCTCGCACGGTTTTCTTAACTTCTTTGCTTGCTCCCCATTTTTTTTTGAGCAGTGTATATATATATAATCCCCCTTAATGGACGTTCTTACAAAGGGGGTATGAAATTTCCCGTTCTAAAGAGGGAATTGGTAAAATAGGCCCCGTAAGCTAAAGGTTAAGCTACGACTGGAGCCACAAAAATATAACTCATAATTTTTGTACTTTAACTTCATATTGTATAGTCTACTATAATCAATAAACCTCTAATAAGACCTACATAACTCACCAGTTTACTTACTGAACGTTATTTTCTATTGTGGCATCATTATATCAAGAATATAAAAAACGAAATTCAGGAAAAGAAACTTTTGAGCAAAGTCTTATATATTCAAATTCCCCATAAATACAAAATATTCTTAATAGAATTGTTTGACTTATAATAAAGAGCATTAGTAATGAATTATACAGAACTAAATATGGAACCTAAAATAAAACATATGAAAAAATTTTTCATTTCTAACACAAGTAAGCTATATTCTAACATTTTTCATTTTTAACAATTCATTCTTTTTGTTACATTCTTTCTGCTACATTCTTTCATTTCTAATAATGTAAGCTATAACATATGAAGTTATAGCTTAAATTATGTATCAATATCAGCTTGTTTATTTCAGCAAATGATTTATTTTTCAAGATATAAAGTAGTTCAATATTTAATTTGCATCAGGATTTGTTTTTATACCATTTTTCACATATTTGTATCTTGTTAATATAAAAAAAAAGTAATGAAACTAATATTATTTTAATAGGGTAAAGAAAAATGATTTTTTATCTTTCATGTCTGTCTATCCGACCATGAGATTACTCATTTTGATAAGAAAGTAACTGATTACGTAAAGCGTTTATAGGTAAATCGTATATCTCATCTCACCGCTTATCTTTTCATTCTCTCTTAGTATATTTTTAAGATCTGTATCTTTAAACTTTATTGATTCTTGAAATGTTGATACATTCAAAAGAAATTTGTTTATTTATCTTTTATAAAAAATATCTAATTACGAAATGTATTAACCAAAATGCATTCATCCCTCAATAAAAATTAATATGTTAACAAAAATGCAAGTTATTACATGGTCTAGTTATGAACATTTAAGCCATTTAGCAACATAAGAAGTTTGTTTAATCAGCTTAGCTCCTAAATAAGACTGGCTACTTTATAATAGACAGAGGCTTTTGCGACACAGAAAAGAAAATTGTACAATAGCAAGAAATACGAGTAATCTATATATATAAAACCGTTCCGTAACTAACTGACTGACAGATAACGCACAGAACAAACCGCTGGACCTAAAGGGCTGAAATTTTGCATAGCGATACTCCTTATAGTGTAGGGGTGCACTAAGAATGATTTTTGAAAAATACTTCTTTGATTTTTAAAGTTAAATTTTTAAGCTGTTTTTGTAACTTTTTATAAGTTTGCATATAAAATAATAATCCGACGGTTATAAAATTTATATCATAAAAATTCCTCTAAAATGAAATCATTTTCGAATCTTTACCTCCATTTTCTGATTTTTGGTGAATTTTAAAGATTCATTTTTTTAATTTAATTTATTAAATGCTGATCACGTAGTTTATTTTCTTTTTGTGTTACTTTAAATTAATTTTGCGTCACGTGAGTGACAACGATATGAATTGATAAAAAAAAATATTAAAATACGGTAAAACATAAAATTTAACCACTAGACTCATTGAGATGGCAGTTTTTAAAGAATTTAATTCAAATTAGTATTTTTTATGGATATTAAACATACAAATAAATTGGATATTAAACATACAAAGAAATATGATATTACTACTCTTGAAAGCACATGAAATAAGTATCCTACCCTCCTAATATCATCTTGAAATTTTTTCCTTTGTCGAACACATAACTAGTGCAGACAAAGCTCAATGAAAATGAATTGTCAACTGTAAATGAAACTGAACAAGTAATATATAAAAAAAAACATTTAAAGTCAATTCCTACTTAGGTCAACAAAGAAAAATTTGGGTATGAAATAATAGTAGAAATTGAAAAAAAGGATTGCCTGCCAGAACCTTGCCTACTGTGCGAGATTAGGAGGGGGGGGGAAAGAGAGAGAAAAAGTTTGTCAGGTTGGAAATCTGATCTCGCAACCTACAGGACGGGAGAAGCCCGCGATACCGCAGTACTACCATTTACACAGTAACAAGAGGGAAATTACTATTCAAGAGCAAGAGACGCTCCAGGTCTAAAACTAAAATTTATTAATTAAATTTAATTAAAGAATTAATATTTGAAAAAACTGTATTAACATCAAGTGTCATCCACTACAAGTTTAAAAAAATGTATTTGAACTTGAGTGGATGAATAGTAAGTACTTTTATTAACGATTGAAAATTTGAACATGGTCTAAAACTAAAATTGATTAATTAAATTTAATTAATGAATTAATATTTGAAAAAACTGTATTAACATCAAGTGTCATCCACTACAAGTTTAAAAAAATGTATTTGAACTTGAGTGGATGAATAGAAAGTACTTTTATTAACGATTGAAAATTTGAACATGGTCTAAAACTAAAATTGATTAAATTGGAAATTTGAGCAAGATATATATAGAGAGACTGTGAACTAATAGTAGGAATTGAAAAAGGATTTCAGTATTATTTAAATCTCTCTGGAAAAATAGCTTTCAAAACTCACCTGAGAGATGGATTCCTTTCCGAGTAATCCAACAGTAATTCTTTATCATTTGCAGATAAAAATTATTCTGGTGAAAACAGGATTCTGGTAACATCCATCTTAGTTACTTCAATTGCAGTTATTAGCAAAAAGTAATAATTTATTTGACTAACTAGGTCATTTCTCGTCGTAAGACTTGTTATATCATAAATTTATGCACTTCTTTGTGCAAGTATAAGTTAATTTCAGAGTCTTTCCTATTGTTAAAGCAAATCCAAAATGAAGTCGTGTCAAAGTGCTACAAGGAATACTTCACTGATTTTTCAAAAAAAATCCCATTATCGCGGTAATTCCAGTGTTACTGGTTTTAGAAATTTTTCTTACGAGCGTACAGTTCAATGATTCTTAAACAATTACAATGCGTGAGTTTTTTAAAATGTGAAACAAACGTTAACGAATATTTGCGTTTCCCGCTGAAATTGTTTGAATTTGAAATACTTAGGTATTTTGAACTAATCGAGTTGCCTGTCATGGTGATACCTTAACCCTTATATATATACTAGCTGAAAACCCGCACTTCGCTACGGAGTACATTCAAATTAAATCCAACGGTCAATGTATGCAATTAATGCCACAAAAATAAATATATATATATATATATTTATAATAAATACGACGATCAAAATATACAATTGATGTAGGAAAAAAATATATATTTATAAAAAAATCGTAAGGGATATTTTTATAGACAAAATAATGTCCAATCGTCTGTCGCATTAGCAAGAAAAAAAATTTTTTTTTGTCTATTTAGTTGTTATGCACGTGACGATAAATTTATTTAAAGTGCCAGAAAAAGAAGTCACGTGATCAGCATTTAATAAATTAAATTCTAAAAATGAATCTTTAAAAATTCACCGAAAAACAGAAAATAGAGGTAAAGATTCAAAAAAGATCTCATTTGAAAAGAATTTTTATGATCTTTCTCGTGATATAAATTTTATAACCCTCAAATTATTGTTTTAAATGCAAACTTAAAAAAAGTTACTAAAACAGTTTAAAAATTTAATTTAAAGAAATCTAGGAAGAATTTTTCAAAAATCTTTCTTAGTGCACCCCTACACTATAAGAACGCCTACACTATAACCCTACACTATAACACGCCATGCAAAATTTCAGCCCTTTAGGTCCATTGGTTTCGTCTGTGCGTTGTATGTTAGTCAGTGGGTCAGTTACGGAACTGTTTTATATATATAGATACGGGGCGCGCCCGTGTATAAAGTGCAACATTTTCATAATTTTGAATGGTTTGTTTTTACATGTAAGATTTGGATGTTCTAAGCAGTTTCTATTTATAGCTACACCCCTTCTAATGTAGTCTGATTTTCTGACCTTTGTATTCCTTTCCATTCATTTTTAATCGTGATTCCAACAGAGGATACCTCTATTTGTTGCACTCTGTGCACAGAGCGCCTGGTCATGTAAGAAAATATTCCTTATTTTATTTTTGGTTATTTCGCTAAAATAATTCAAAGCATTTAAAGTAGCTTTTCTATGATTCTAAATTTAAAAAGGCTAGTCAAATAAATATCCTGATGAAGTTTTAAATACTAAATAATTATTAATAATTTTGTTCCCGATGTTAAAAGTAATTTTACTTTTCGTAGCATATAACACTATGTTCCTATGCTACGAAAAAAAATAAGGAATTCATACTTTTGTCGTTAATGCATGATGATGCAACATTGGATGACTATTCTGGTAAACCAGCGATTATACTGGATTACAATACGACAAAAGCAGGAGTTGATGTAGTGGATCAAATGTGCAGCTATTACACGGTATGCCGCATATCCCGAAGATGAGTTTCTCGTTGTTTTTAGGTTTTTGGACATAATAGGAATCCATTCGCAAGTTGTCCTTAGATCCAACAAACCGGACAGTTTTGAAAGAAGGTGATTGTATCTGCATTCTTTGGCTTTAGAACTTCTCGAAAGTCACTTGAAATCCCGGACAAATATTCTATCTCTTCCTCCAGACATAACTGGATTCTTACTAAAATATATAGTGGAAACTTCCCGAGAAGCAGAACCAGAGGTGTCGACAAAAAAAGAGAGGAAAGTGCAATATATATGCGGACGGCTAAATAATGTAACTTCCACGATAAAGTGTGATAAATGTAATAGTTTTCCATGCAAGGCGCTTTGCAAAATTCGTACTACAGAGGCTTTTCGCACATTTTTTAGACGATTTTGGTAAGCGGTAATAAAAAATCGTTTGCTGCAAAAGAAATAATTGCAATTGTACTATGTTTTTAAAAGTCAAAATTATAATCTGCGGCTTGAAAGTTAAGAAAGAAAGTGAAAAAACGCATTGTGCATCGTCTTCTTCCAAATCATATCGCTGAACGCAGGACAAACTGCATAATTCTATATGAGAAACACTTATCCAAAGAAAAATGGAAAACAATTGTCACAATAGATGAATCATGGGTGTATTTAAATGATTGCAACAAAAAAAGAGCCATTTATTACCATAAAAGGGGAGAAAAAAAATTAAGTACATGGTTCAAAGAATCGAAAGAAAGTTTTTCTAAGGGATTCATGATTGTTGCTGTTTTTTCTTATGATGGCAAGTTAAAAATAAAGAGAGTGGGAAAAATGTCAAGATTAACTCCAAATACTATCAGGAACATATTTTATCGCCAATTTTTCTGAATGAAATACCATCGCTTTACCCACAGTGCCATCAATCTGTGAGACTCCATCAGGACAAAGCTAGCAGCCACACATTAAAATCCACTGTAAATTTCCTAAAAGAAATGGAACAAAAAACTGGTATCAAGGCCATATCCTTCACTGATATCCCTACTAAATCTCCTGATGTATCACCTATGGATTTTTGTGTTTTCGGACTTTTAAAATCTGCATTATCCAAACGTCGTCCCAAAACCCTTACAGGACTCTGGAAAGCTGTTCAGGAGGAATGGGATAGAATACCTCTCCTGACACTTCAAAAGGCATTATTATCCTGGAAATTACGGTGTCGAAAGATAGTTCAGAATAAGGGATGTCAAATAGAACATTTAAAACACAAGAATTTTATGTAATTTAGTTTTGTGAGTACAATATACATCGTCTAAAAAATGTGTGAACAGCCTCTGTATATGTCTGCATTGTGAAGAAATTGAAGAAGACTGAAGAGAATTGAACAAATTATTTGTGTTTTAAAAATAAATTTTAATTTTTAGGAAAACTCCTTCTTATTCATTTTTGGCCCTTAATTATTAATAATCTCAATATTATCAACATTTTATATCTTGTCATATAAAATAATATCGAATTGCAGTATTATTATTTCCAATTTAAAAAATAGTTAATTACGAAAGGAATAATCACGGTTTAAAGAGACATTGCACTTTATGCAACGCGCGCCTGGTGGTGTTACAAAAATTGGCGCGCTCGCTGAAAGGTTAAATCTCCATAACTGAATAATGCTACATGAAAATTACTATGGTATTCGGAAATCCAAAACAAGGTCAATAGCTCCTAGCATCAGCTTGGTACTTAGGATTTGCGGTATAAAAGTACTTTAGACATAACTATTTGAAAAATAATAATCTTCTAGAAGCATGTATAATTTAAATTTATTTTCGATTTGTACAGACTGCAATAAATATGAAGCTATTTTTCATAATCATATTTATTATAAGATAAAACTTGCTATAGTCTGTACAACACAGAAAGAGTCTTCGTTTTCAATACAAGCACCACGTAATACTAAATACACATATTCCTTTTTTTATTTCGATTTTATTCTCGCTTATACGCACCATAAAATTAAAATAAATAAATATAGGAACATTTTAATTCGCATAAAGAGTTTTTTCTGTGTACCTAATTTATTTTAGAGACTCTAAATCAGGGATACCTAACCATTTTATGCTTTCTTCACCTTTGGGAATGAGATTAAAAGCTTCGGGCATCCCTGTTAGAATATTAGTCTTTTAGGTATTAAATCAAAGTGGAATACTATAGTGTAATGTTTGAGAAGCAGCGTTACCTAAAGCGCAAGTAACGGCGGCTCCAAGGGGGATGCAGTAAGGGCAATTCCTCCCCCCCCCAAAAAAAAAGCACCCGCGAATTATTTTTTCATAGCCTAAAATTATATAATCCTAGACCTATTACTGAATGAGTTTAAATTTAAAATGAGAGGATGTTTATTTCTTATGCATATATATATATATATATATATATATATATATATATATATATATATATATATATATATTTATTTAACCCTAATACCCGTCGTTCCCCCACCACCACCACCACATCTCTGGACTGGACCCGCCACTGAGCGCAAGTGATGTACCCCGTGATTACCTCTCCCCTCTACCAATCAGATGATTGGCTGCGTGCGCGGAAACTCCCAAGGGGGTGGTGGGGATCAGCGGGCGGTCAGTCAGAGAGAGACATAGAGAGTGTCTCTGGTAGGATAGTAGGTCTGGCGAGATATATGCAGGCTCGCCTCACCTGATGAGTTGAATATTCTGTAATTTGAATAGAGACAGAGAGAAAAAAGCGCCCCTGGTAGAGTTAGGAGGTGATATAGAAGGCTTGTCTCGCCTCCAGGGAATTAATTAGTCTGTAACTAGAGTCCAGTGTAGTAGTAAGAGCAGGGGTCTGGTAAGATGCTGTAGGTTTTCCCACCTCGTGCTCAGTGTTTTCTGTAATTTTTATGTTGTAGGGTTCGCGTGTTGCTCAGATGCAAATTTCTGGTAGCTGCGCAGTGCAGGCCAGTCGAAGTGAGTTCGGAGCAGGTGTCTGGTCTATTTAAGTGACACACGCTGAGTTGGTAAGAGCCCAAGAAGGGAGGGGAGATTTGTACGGTAGTGCGTTACGCTATTAGTAGAGATACGAAAGAGTCGAGAAAAGTTAGATTGGAGGTGATAGCGGTATTTAACTGATAGAGGACGTATTAGTATTTAGCCTAGGTGGCTGCACGAGTTCGATAGTTATTTCAGAGCCCGATGGTTACGGGTATTGTTAGTGAACGTATATTCTGCCTGAAAGGGTTCGTTACGACTTTAAAGTTCAGTTTCTTAGTACCGCAAGTTGCGATACTGTTGTGTTATTATTTGAAGCCCCAAGTCGGTCTATGTTAGTCTACCTCTACGTAGGAAATAAAGGAATTATTTATATTTATGCCTATTACTTTATAGTGTGCCTGGACCGTTAGAGGATTCACAGGGTAAATAAGAAATAGAATCACATAATGTTAAGTCTGAAACTGTATGAAGCAGTAAATAAATTTATGTTCATATCTAGAGAGACGACTCGTTTTTACACTACCTCACTGTCCCCATGCCATATAGAAAAAGAATCTCGGTGAAACGAGCGAGTATTCACGACAAATACATTTCAGAAACATGTTAAATTTAAGTTCATTAAAGTACTTAATCCATTTCTGATTTTAGTCATTTATCGAACGATATGAGTCACTTACACCAGAATAGCATATATTATTACAGTTTCAAAAATAGTCATAGGATTCAGTACGGTAATACACTAGAGGACTAGAAAGGAAGTTGCTAAAAAGAGTTTTGTTTTATTAATGTGAGACATGCGGTGTATGCTTAGAGGACAAATGTTTGATACCAGGCCTAGCAGTGGGTGTAAGAATAGCCAATACATCCTCAGGAACGAGTGTATCGATTTTTGCTACAATTTGTTTGGCGTGAGACTCATTCATTGAACTTAATGTTTATTTTAATTGGCTGTATTCAAATTTTTTTTTGTTTATCCAAAAAAATCTCGCTGGACCCCTGAACGATCCCTGGCCGCACCCTAAAGTGCCGCGGCACACCGGTTGGGAATCACTGCTCTAAATGCAGGAGGATATATTGCGTTGGTTTGAGTCAATTTTGAGGGAACGGTGGACCTTTATTTCAGCAAATCTCGTCATTGTAATACTGATTGTGTTATTGAAAATAATATATATATATTTCTGTAGATTGTTAGTACCAAAATAATTTTTTTCAAGTGAAAAATCATTTATGAAGCTTCTACAAAGTAGTTTATAATGGGTAAGTGTAGTAATAAATTTTAAATCTGCATTTCTCAAACCAGATTTTTCAAGGTTTTTAGATTTTTTAAATGCTCCATGCTACTTAATTTTTCTTCAAAATTCATGAAATTGATAAGGAAGAATTCTGATGCTGTTTACAAAAAAACTGGGTATGCATTTTACAATTCGACTTCATTAAGGTAATTAAATTTGATTTATAACTTTTCAAAAGGCAAAATTTTGATGAAAATCGGGATGGAATTCAGAAAAAAATCTCTCAAAAATTAACTATTCAAAGGATAAAATAATTGATACTCAGATTTGTTTGTTATACAGTTTAAAGAGATTAAAATGCAATATCGAGGAAATATCTCAAAAATTAAGTAGCAAGGAGCATTTTAAAATTTTGTTTATAAATTTCAAATTTTTTAAAAAATCTTAAAATTATAATGAGATTGGAAATTTCTTTTAAGGTATTCTATTTATTTATAGTGAAATGTGTATATGTACAAAATTTCGTATCTCTATGATTAAAAGTAAAAAAAGTAAATTTTAATGTCCACCCTTCCCTTAACATTTTGATGACGACCTTTTTATGGTGTACTTATTTATTCCAAGTATAGACAATCATAATGATGACAATCAGATAACGCAAAATAAAAATATATATATATATTCATCTACAGGTTTCACATGTGATGATGGAAATGATTGTGCATTGAAACCAAGAACTCTAGCTTCCAGCATAAAACAAGGTCATGCCTTTGTTTTGTTTGCCCTAATAGGAAAGAAGTTTCAGCCAAATATTTTCATTAAACGTTAGGAATTTTTATAAAAGAATGACTTCACTCCATATTATCATATCGGATAAGCATAAAAAAGGCCCAAAAATATCTTTCAGAGCATCTTCTAACGATTCGGATTCCAATTATAGAGCAAATAAAAACTGTCAATCGACAATTAAATTAAACTGAATAGAACCGAAAGTGTGTGACTTTCGTTTACAGAGTGAAATGCGCGAGAAAAAACTTTTTAAAAATTTGAATGGTCGGTGCCTTAAATTAAAATTAAATAATAACCTGTTTGTTAAAAAAGTAATAATAATTTTACTAAAGGTTTTGTATCAAAATACTATAATTATATATGCATACATTGTTGATCATAGGGTAGTTATTTCAGAAAACGTTACTTAACTCTGATGAAATTCAGTAATTTTCCCATAGTTCTCTAGAATGCACAGTTTAAATCAAAATCATAAATATATGCTTGGAATTCCCAATATCATTTATATGTTTGTGTTGTGGGAGTCACTTGTCCGAAGACATTCGCACTATTGATCGCGGTATTTGTTGACTAATTTTTATCTGGAAACACTATGCAGGTGAATCAACATTGCTTCCCGCTGCCACCTCAATTTCGATCGAATATCTTTTTTTTCGCTGAGTCAAAAGAAAAAGAAACTTAACATTTACGTATGTTTCAGAGTCCCCCAGGAGGTTCAAATACATTTAAGCCGGCCACTCACGTAGACTTCCGTCATCTGTGATGACGGGCTTTTGGTACCTCAGACACCAAAAGTCTCCGTCAGTGGGGTGTCTTGGTGAGACGTCAGATGATAAAAATGTTGTGTCTAGAATTTCAGTCCAGACCGAATTCCTGGTGCCGGAAGTCTCCGTGAGTGGGGTACTGTACGCTAGATACCAGGCGCCTGAAAGTTAGCCGGCAGTTTACCGCATGTTTTCGAACATAATGGAAGCTGAAAAATTATTCTTTAATCCTGAATTTTTAATATCGTTCATTGAACTGTATAGAAAATTACCGTGCCCATGGAAGGTTAAATCAGAAGATTATTCCAATAATATTTTACGGCAAGAGGCATGGGAAGATTTAGCGAAGTTTTCCCAAAAAATCAATCCAAGTGCGGATATATCTTGGGTTAAAAAAAAGGTGCACTCCATGAGGGGATCATTCCGCAAAGAAATGAAAAAAATTGCGGCGTCTTCCAAGAGCGGGGCAGGTACGGAGGAGTTATATAAACCCAAGTTGTGGTACTATGAGCACCTACTATTTACGAGAAGCGAGGAAACTATAAGGCAATCTTCAAGTAACGTTGAAGACATGAATGAAGATTTGATAGACGATTCTTCTTCTGTTCCCGTAGAATGTGCAATGCCAGGAGAAAACCCAACTAATGTCACAGAAAACGTAAGTAATATTTCCAATAATTATTTTTAATACAGTTTCTTATCATGGTTAACTCATGGTCAGGCACTTTTATGAATAAACAATTTTTCAAATAAATAAGTAAATAAACAAAATTAAACTTATTACAAAATGTCATTTATTTAAAATTTTTCTAAATATTTAATTTTTTTGTAATTTTTGTAATACTATTTGTTTAAAAGCGGGGAGACCACCTTTGATCTCACAAAAATGCACTGATTTTACTACCAAGCTTAATGTGTTGTCAAACAGTTAATTTGTAATTAATTTAAACCAATTTTTTAGAGTGAAATGTACAAAGCTTTATCTAATAGAAAACAAAAGCAATTATTGGGAGATTATTAGAAATTATTTTATATAAAACAAAAGTTAATGTTTTATGAATAATGAATACACTGCGTGCAGATTTTTTTTTAAATATGAGATATATATATATTAAACTATTTGTATGTATTCTATCCGTAGGTAATATTTTAATCTACACCTAAAATAACTATCCTATTTCACATAAATATATTTTTAAAACATTCACATAAATATATATTTATAATATATATTTTAAATATATATTATTCACATAAATATATATTTAAAAGCATCGTAATGTACAAGAAATATCATAAAATGTTTTTTTAAAAAAATGCTGTAAAATTTAATATTATGTACTTACGTAAATTTAGGTGGAAATTATATAAACATACTATATATTTTGTATACAAAATTTTAGCAATTTGTGACCATTAGTTTTGAAGAAATAGTGCGTACAAGTTTGAAAAATAAGTTTTCAGAAAAAACCATTTAAAGTTTAATTTTCTAAAAATCACTGTACTAATAGCTTTATACATTTGGCCATAAAATCGGTTCTAATTGTAGTATCGACTTCATTTTTTTTAAGATTTCTTACATTCCATTCTTCAAAATTAAATATAAATAACAATTTAGATATATAATTGAATAATGAAGAGGGTAGTATGGATTTGGAGAGCCACGTGGAATAAATAACTGATGCAATACGTCAATTATTATTATTGAGTAAACATCTTTATTTTTTAGTTTATTAAATGTATTAATTAATAAAAAGAAAAAGTAAAGAAAATGGTATAATTTTATAAAATTGTATTAAATCATGAAGTTTTGCCAACTCACTGTGCCGATGTTATTAAAATAACATCGAACTGAGCTAAATCGGGCATCACGAATGGGCGAAGGCAGGTGGACGAGACGGAAAATATCCGGCGCCTCAGACACCGAGAGTCCCCGTGAGTGGCTGATGCCGGGTATCCGGGGCGCGAACATTCCCGCCGTCCCAGATGACGGAAGTCTACGTGAGTGGCCGGCTTTACGGGGCCTAGGGCAAACTTCTGTTGGGGGCCCCAAGAAATCTGATTATTCGATTTTTTTTTTTTTTTTTTTTTTTTTTTGGGGGGGGGGGCCCTTTTTTCAGGAGATTATTTTGAATTTTTAAGTACGGTACAAGTTTCAGAATTTTCTTTCGGAGAAAATCTAATAAATATTTTTTTTACATTTTTGGGGCCCCTACGGCAGGTGAGGGCCTGGGGCAAAGTGCCTCAGTTGCCCCCCCCCCTCTGGGTGGCCCTGAGAGCTCGTAGCTCAATTAGCATGTTCTTATTGCAATTTTCCGTAAGTTATGTGAAAAAAATATTAGTTGTTATTAATATTATTGAAATCTCACACTTGACATTCCTTCACCTAATATTACATAAAACATTTATATAAAACATTTTGATGATGGCTATTTGTTATGGATTCTTTAAATTTCGAAATCATGAAATGAAGCAATAATATTAGAGAAATATTTTTAAAATTTCCTTTCACTAATAACTGTAAGAATAGAATTAAATTAAGGCTAGTTAAAATGCACGTTAAAATTCACTATAAAAAATCTCATTTCTGTCTTGTCGCGGTTATTTCCAATTAAATTAAGAAAAATAGATTCTGAAATTCAATCATTAAATAGTATTTGGTTCAAAATTAAAAATACAAATCCACTGCGTATAATAAAACAAATTTTATCTTCTTCTACTTATAGCACGAATATTTATTAATGTAAAATCAGAAATTATGTTCAAAATAACTAAGATAAATAAATTGTTGACACGATTGTAACGTGTTTTCGTTTGTGACATTTTAATTACAAGCCACAAAGGAGGAAAATTTTATGCTACATATAGTAGATATAAAAAATTACACTAAGTCTTATTTAATAAAACGTATAAATATTGTGTACTTTAATTGAAGTATGATTATAGGCTTTTATAAGACAGTGAAAGAAAAATATTATAAACAGGTATTCTAGTAATGGCAGATAAGAAGAATTTTTTCAATGTTTACACCTTAAAAAATTAATCTAATTTATTTAAAGACTACAAAGAAAGTGAAACATATTTCGAAATATGTCGGCCGACAAAACGTTTTGCTCCAATGGATTTCAATTAAGGCAGTTGTCGGAAGCATGGATTTTTCTGTGAAAAATATTCGCAGACCCACAGGGTATTTCGAACTGTTAACAATGCCACACAATGTCACTGCATTACAAGCAGCATTAATGCCCGAAGACATGCTGCTAATTGATGCTAAACAACAGCATGGAAGTATGGCCTAGTGAGCGTGTGTCTGAGGTGATCGTAAAGTGCTGCAATGCGTTACGTTACCGGTCTGTTTAACACATAAACTGCTGCACTTTCGATTTTATTTGATTTTAGAATAGCTGCAGAATGAAAACTTCAGACGTTATAACAATCAACAAGTAGTTTGTTCAAAATGGAGAAAAATGCATTAAAACGATATGAATAACAGCCACTTAGATTCGATTCAGGTTTTAGTTTATTTTCGTTTTCAAAAAAATTACGCATATTGTGTCACAGTAAATTCAGTTTAACTTCAGACAGTTGAGATATTTGGCATTTATCTTCAGGGTTCATTTTTTTCCGGAACATAAAATTTGTTTAAGATAAAAGCTTTTTAACCATGGAATAGGTTATTTATGCAGATAGACAGAGAAATACTGCTATGAATTTTTAGTAAGGCATACCGAAATTTTTGAAATTTCCAGTCTTATAGTTCCCTTACCAACTAAGCGGATTTCAAAGATTCACTGCGTTTACTCTTAGGGTGGAAGGAGATCATACGGGGATTTTGATTTCCAGATATTTACAAAGTTTCACGTGGCAATATACACTGGTGAAATAAATTAAGAGAATTTGCATATTTTATCGAATTTCATGAAAAGAACTGAACTGAATGTAAAACCACTGCTTCTAAACAAAAATGCAAATCTTGTACGACAAATACGTAAGCGTACACGTGTGTGTAGGCGGAGCCAGTAGAGAAACAGGCTTTACAAGCGCGCGTAAGTTAAGACGCATTTCGTTCGCTAGCACACCTCGGCGAATTTATTGGTGTTATTTTGATGCAATCGGTTAATTTCAAATTGTAACAGTAAAAATGAGTAACCACCAAAGTTTAGATGATGGAATGAGGTGGCGAATTGTGGGGAGGCTAGAAGCAGGCCAATCTCAAGTCCAAATTTATAGAGAGTTCAATTTAACGCCCAGCGTCGTGTAAAACTTATGGAAACAGTTCCAGGATACCGGATCCATCGAGTGAAAGACTGGGCAAGGTCGTCCAAGAGCCACGACGGCCAGAGAAGATCGCCATTTGTCGATTATAGCGAGGCCTAACAGGAGTGCTACAGCTTCTCAGCTCTCTCGTGACTTGTATGCAGCCACAGGAACCCGTGTATCAAGGGTGACTGTTTCCAAAAAGACTTCATGAGAGAGGGTTGTTTGCAAGAAGACCTGCTGTTTGCGTCCCGCTCAATTCTACGAACAGGAGAATCCGTTTATCATTGTGCGTGCAGAGAGCATAGAGATTGGAGTATGGATCAATGGGCGACCGTTCTCTTCACTGATGAATCCCGGTTCAGCCTAAACACCGATTCTCGCCGTTCGTTCCTATGGAGAGAACCAGGGCCCCGCTACCTACCCTCCAGTGTCCGCGAAATCGACCATTATGTCGGAGGAGGTTTAATGGTCTGGGCAGGCAACACGTTGGATGGCCGCACACCTCTCCACGTCTTTGAAAGAGGCACTGTGACTGGTGTGAGGTATAGGGATGAGATCTTGGAGCCCTATGTTCGCCTTTTCAGGGGTGCAGTTGGCCCTGAGTTCATTTTAATGGACGATAACGCGAGGCCACATAGAGCTCTTCTGGACGACGAATTTCTAGAGAGTGAGGATATTTGCCGGATGGATTGGCCAGCCAGATCTCCAGACCTTAACCCTATAGAGCATGTCTGGGACGCTCTGGGGAGGGCAATTGTAACTCGCAACCCCCCTCCGAGAACCATCCAGGGAATTAAAACAGCGTTGCTTAACGAATGGGACCAATTGCCACAGGAAATGATAAACTACCTTATTTCAAGTATGAAATCACGCTGCGAGACCTGTACAATGTACAGGTCCTCTTACAGATGTACAGTTTACATCTGTAAGAGGAGACCATACCCCCTATTAACCCATCTATCAACCCATTTTTTTTTTTACTCTGTAACCGCTGTTTCATACCTTCCGACTCCAACGAGCGTTATGCACGATCATGCGTGTGTATTACAATTACTGAATGGTTATTTGTTTTGTATTGTATCAATGTATGTACATATCAAATTTCATTAAAATCGGTATAGTAGTTCTAGAGATAATCGACCAAGTCTGCGAATTCTCTTAATTTCTTACACCAGTGTATAAAGTACACTGCTGGCCACCCAAATTGCAACACCAAGAAAGACAAGAGATATCACAACAAAATATATTTTGCAGATAGCATGTTGACCAAGTATCAAATGATTAAATTTATAGACTTCTGTGAAGTGTGGTTCCTGACAAAATCAGTAGCCAGAGTAGCCGCCATTGTTGAAGATCACCGCTGCCAGACGCCTCGGCATTGATTCAAAGAGACTTTGGATGAGTTCTTGGGGTACAACAGACCAAGCAGCTTCCACACGTTGCCAAAGGTGATCTGCTGTGGCAGCTGGGGATGGAATCTGGGTCAATCGTAGAGCAACCATGGACCACATGTTTTCTATCGGCGAAAGATCCGGAGAGCGAGGCGGCCAGGGAAGCAATTCAATCTGGCGATTGACGAAGAACCGTTGGACAATGCGTGCCACGTGTGGTCGCGCATTATCCTGTTGAAATATGGCTGTGGGCAAGCCCTGAAGGTAAGGAAGAACAACTGGCTCCAACACCTCGGAGAAGTAGCGCTGGCTGTTTAAAGTACCCACAATGCGTACTAGAGGTGTGCGAGAGTGATATCCAATACCGCCCCATACCATAATACCCGGTGCAGGACCAGTGTGGCGGTGCATAACGCAGCTGTTCAGCATCCTCTCTACACGGTGTCTCCAGACTCGAATGCGACCATCGTGGTGTTGCGGACAGAAGCGTGACTCGTCAGTAAAGACAATTTCATTCCATTCTGCCGTCCACATCCTTCTGTCATCGCACCATTGGCGGAGGAGACGTCTGTGGTTCTGCGTCAAGGGTAGACAAAGCAATGGACGTCTTGCGGACAGACCACTCTGCTGTAAACGGCGTCGAATGGTACGCACAGACACTGGATGATGCGTTACAGACTGCATGTGCTGTGCTATGGTTCGTGATGTGACTGAGCGATCCGTCACTGCCATGCGCACAATTTGCCTGTCATCACGTGAAGTGGTGCGCTGAGGTGGATGCGATCGAACACGCCGGTCCGTCGTACCGTCCTGCATCCAACGATCACATATCCGCATTTCAGTTGTTTGGTTTCGTCCAACACGACTACCGATTTCCCTGAAAGATATTCCACAATCTCGGTAGGCCACTATCCTTCCTCTGTCGAACTCGGATACTTGATCAAAAGATGATCGCTGTTTTCGACGAGGCATAATTGATAGTGTTTTTGAAAAAACCACAAGAAAAACACAATTGCCGAACTTGAAATCGTCGAAATCTTCAAGCCTTAAATATCGCTTTGAAGTGGCGCCACAGGCGCACGTGATGTGCGTCTGCACTGAAATGCTAATCATTTGCATATCTCACCTCCGCTAATGCATGTTGTAAATTTCATGCTATTTGCATGTTTCCTTCAGGGTGTTGCATTTACAGTGGCCAGCAGTGTAATTTGAACCATTCGTTTAGCAAAATTCCCAATTTCCGGCCAAAAATGACTTTCTCATCTTTCTATATGAAAGAGAAATTAACTTTATAGAGTTTTACGACTTCTACCCTACCTTGGGTGTATATAATTTGAAGTGGCACTCTAATGAATTAGATTCAAACACAGTTCCAATTTAATTAAAATATTTATTTCTAAGTGACACATATTACTTTGCTTTTCCAACATAAGCATACGTACTACTAGTACGATATATATATATATATATATATATATATATATATATATATATATATATATATATATATATATAACATTCATGCAAGGGATAATTTTCCCGTACAGACAAGTTTCAAAGAAATTCAGTTCGAAATACTCACAATACTTGAACGTCAAACCAGCAGTGCTGCTACGTAAACTATAGGCCACAGAACGCTTAATAATTTTTGTCTAACACGAACTCTCGTAGGTTAGCACCTCGAGCTGCTGCTCGCAAACTTCTTTCACTTCCTTTCCCTTCCTCAATACTTCCTTTCACCTCCTGAACACTTCGTCTGTTTAATCTAGGTGCTTGGTATTTATACCAACCGCTTATGCCTTGAAATTAGCATATCTCAAGCCGCTTCTTTAATTTATTCACTTAAAAGCTCGATTCTTGTGAATCGAATCTTATGTAAACCTTACAACTTCCTTTTTTTTCATATCAATCGTCAATTTCCATTTTTACAAAAATTCAGTTTGGTATTAATAGAAGAAGTTATATGGGATGTATATAGAAGAATTAGGCTCATTGAGATAAAAAAATGGTCAAGGATTTAACTGATTTTTATCTGATTTTATGCAGGAACGCATGGCTAGAATTATGTAACAGGAAACAATCTTGATGGACGGAAAGCCGTATTTTGATGGATATACACTGAAATACCAGAAGTACCGGTCTAATTCCATCCACTTCTGGATCGTAGAAACGCAGATAGGCGACGGTGCATGTACTCCACGAGCTTTCTGTCGAAATCTATAGACAGTGAACACCATGACTACGGAAGAGCATTCCCTAATTCTATAACATTTGTAGATGGCGGATCTCTGCTTTGAACGAAAATTGCATCGTAATCATGATATGTTCAATAACGTTCAGTTCTGATGAAGAAGGGGTCCATTTCATGTTCCAAAACTTGGATGAGTGTTCATCAAAACCATAATCTGGTGGCTGCTAATGTGAGTGGTGGCTCATTCACTTTTTGGAAGGTGCCCAAACCATTGAGAATGAATGCATGGCATGAATGGATGTAACACATTTGATAGGATGTTAACACAGCGTTCATCCATCAGAGAAGTTGTGTACTTTAAAAGTTTTTAATTCGTGCCAGCTCAATACCACCTGCCTGTACAGTCCCTTGTTGATATGCTAAATTCATTGATTTATGGCGTGTTCTGAACATGTGGACCCACCCATCTGCCCGAATCAGTTGGACACGAGAATCGTCAGACCAGGCTACTGGTTTCAAGGCTACTCGTTTCCGGAACCATTACTGGCTGCCGTAGAGAAGTTTCCCTTTATATATATATATATATATATATATATATATATATATATATATATATATATATATATATATGATGTCGAATTTTATGCAAATTCTCTGCTTATTCCATAGTTATATGTTCTCTGTTGCCATCCATAGCGTATTAGGCCTGGCTAACGCCTAATGTACGTGTACGACATTTCTTGATGGGACGGTCAAGAGAGAGGGTTGAATGATCCCGACTCTTAAAGCCGCTCGACAGAGGGGTATGTTTTCTTGTGCCCTCACTCGAGAGGCGTGCAGGATTTTAGGTTCTGGGGGGAGAGGGAATACAGACCTCATTGAGAGAGGTTGTGTTTTGGTACTCCGTGCGTAGGCACGAGGGAGATTGTAATTCTGACGGGAGCAAGAAAGCTGCCCCATGTTATTCTGTTTAAGAGAAGCGAGCTTCAAGCTGGGCAATCTCGTACAATTATTGTTATATTGCACCGCAGAAAGTAAAAGTAGGGTCTCCGGCATCTCGTAACTGCTATCTCCATTAATAAAGAGTATTGTTGAGTTTTAACAAGTCTGGTTGATTTATGACTCAAGTGTGTTCTTCTTAAACAACCCCCTAGATGCCAGCCAAGTAGACAGGAAAGTCTACACATATATATATATATATATATATATATATGTGTGTGTGTGTGTGTGTGTGTGTGTGTGTGTGTGTGTGTGTGTGTGTGATGGATGATTAAAGCATAAGCTATATTTAATTATATTAATGAGCGTTAAACAGTAAAATTCTATTAAAGTCCTAGTGTGGTCTCCAATTCAGGAAGTAGACTGTCTTTCGCAGCGAGAAGTTCAGGGTCATTCGCTCGCACACGTGCGTATCTTACATAACCATCGGATGTTCAAGCAAAAGGGGGCTCTAGAAGAGAGCCTACGCCTATGTGACTTATATAACGGAAGAGAAAGAAATTACGCAGTTCGGGGAAATCTTTGATAGAATCAAGACGTGCGTCTGTCGGGAGCTCTGGGAGTGTGTGTGTGTGTGTGTGTGTAAGTAATATGCTTACCTGGCCCCGTCTGAGATGATGAGATGACAATGTCCGGAGCCGGCATACCACAACAGTAAAGAAAGTAGTAGCCTAGTAACCAAATAATAAGTCGTCGTCCTTCTGAAAATACTAATTTTATTCACATTCTGTTCGAAATATAACAGCGTCTTTACTGGGCAACAGAAATCCACAAAGTGTGTACTTCTACATTATCCAGTGTCTTTGGTAGACTGTTTGAGGTCGCTCGTCATGTGATCTTGAATAGGAATAATAATTAGCTAGCTATGCCTCTGGTGTCAAAGGTGATGTATTATATGCGCGATTATTTTTTAATTTTGGGGTTGACGCTACGCAGCTGTCTTTGTCTTTAAAATCGGAAACTAAATCAACTCTTCGCCCAAGGAAATTTAGAATAAACTAGAATTTGAAAAGAATATAGGGGTTTTTATGTTATATATATATATATATATATATATATATATATATATATATATATATATATATATATATATATATATATATATATATAACTAAATTTAACAGAGCTAGATAATTTAAAGAAGAATGTAGACAACAACAATACAGAAATTGTTGCACTCAGGACATCCATGCGCCAGAGGCAAGATTCTGTAATAGTACCAGAACTAAACCAGAAGTACGAGGTAACCGACAGGTCTAGTCCTCAGGGAGCCTAACCAAATCAGTTACCTCAAGGGAACTTTCTGAATAGGATGTAGGTATAACCAAAAGACATCCCAAGGCCCCGAGTTCCCCAAAGAATCAGTTAGTCAATAGAAAATGAAAAGACATAGACAGCTTGCAGTAAGGGCTCAACGCACCATGCATGCAAGTACACATACAATCCTAATGAAAAGACACAGATGCAAACATATCCTAATTCAGTAGGTGACGGTTATGGCGAAACAGCAGTCCATTTTTTCCCTAGTAATTACGTCACTGTGGCAAAACCACAGCGCTACACCTCATTGAAGTTTAAAAAAATATGAAACCAGAAACGCTATCCTAAACAACTTTAAAATATACCCAGTCTAAATGCCATATTTTTAAAACTTTTAAATTGCCGAAATTTTTAGGGAAATTGTTCTTGCTTAGGTTTTTCTCGAAAATGTTACATGCCTCCAAAAAGTCTTCAGTGTTATTACAAATGTTTTTAATTCTGTACAGTTGCGAGTAAAATATATTATTATAGATTTGATAGTTGAAGTTGCTATTGAAATTGGTAAACGTGATAACCTCAAAGTTATAACAATTTGTACTACACGTAGCAAACCTAAATTTCATAGGTATTTTATGGATTATAAATATATACAGTGGTACCTCGACTTACGAGTTTTTCGAGATACTTCATTCTCTCGGCAGATTTTTTGCTTCGAGTTACGAGCTAAGATTCGGATTCCGAGCAAGCTTCAGATACCTCTCCGCTTGTTTGCGCAGCGAACGTCATATTACGTGCTCATCAAATGAGAATACGAGAAGCATATAAAAACAATATAATATTTACAACCTTTATGTACAGTTATTATACAATTATATACAAATTTTTCTATGGACGCGGTAGCCCAGTAATTATTCAGTTCAGCCTTTCTCCTCCTCTTCCATCAGGATCTTCAAGTCTGATCTCCAAGGTAAATGTTGTACATTACACTTAATAAAATAAGTTTATTGCACTACATTCTAATGTATTGCGTTTTCATACAATATCCGTCATTTATAAGCACATTTGCCTTATTCAGAAACATATAACAAAAAATTACGGTGTTTTGGGTGAGCCCTGAACGAATTAATGGAATTTCCATTCATTTCAATGGGGAAAATTGATTCGAGATACGAGTATTTCGAGTTACGAGCTCCGTCATGGAACGAATTAAACTTGTATGTCGAGGTACCACTGTATATATATATATATATATATATATATATATATATATATATATATATATATATATATATATATATATATATATATATATATATATATATATATGTCAAATCTAGAGAAAGCCCAATTAACGTAATTAAAACCATTCGAGAACTTCAAACAATTTTCAGACATTCGGGGTTTTAAAAATAGAATGACCTAGGGCCTAGGGTCTTCTCCTGGGGGAGCCGGAAACGTAAGACCACTTCGCCGCATGCGCTGTCCCGGTGCAGTCCTGTCATATATATATATATATATATATATATATATATATATATATATATATATATATATATATATATATATATATATATATATATATATATATATATATATGTATATATATGTAACATGCCAACACAGTCCCATGTTAACGGAGACCAGAGTCGACATGTCACACCTTAGGAGTCTGTAGTCGTGACCAAGAATTTCGGAATCTTTTCATTTAAAAAAATACTTTTATTATCCGTTTCTTAACATCGATGACGGCGGTTTACTAGGCAACAGTGCCACGCCAAAATCTACTCTTCGAGGTATGCTGGAACTTATATAAACTTCATTCCATCCCGTGGCTAAAGGGCGTGATTTAATAGCTGATTGGTTAAAAGTTTAGTGTTTATGTGCAAATCTGAATTTTTTACACCCCACGCCGCGTCGCGTCTAATTTCGTCAAAAAGTCAGGTATCTTGAATGATTTTGCCGAAGGCTGTAACAATGGAATTTAACACGAATGCCCAAGGGAAAATTAAGTACTCAATAAGATTAAAAAGGGATATGTAATTTTGAATAGTAGAGTGAGGAATTAATGGTTTTTAAAAGTTAAGAGTGTTGACTTTAGAAATTACTAGTTTTTAATATTATATATATATATATATATACAACATTCACAGGATATTATTACCGTCAAAACTTCAAAAAACATTCTCTCGATAATCCATTTTTGTTAAATTTACCCGTGCATACAAATATCTTTTTATGTATCCCTAGAAGAAAGTTCCGCACTTCCTCCAACAGGTACAAACTAAGTAAAAGTTTTACTTCCTTTAAGAAAAGCTATTCCGATCGTGAAAGAAAAGAAACGACCTTGCACATTGCCCGCGAAATTGAAACAAGTTTTTTTTCTACTCTTTTTTTCTTGTTTAGGAAAAATAAAATTGCATGGACGAGGAAGTACCTGAAAGCAATTCACTTTTAGATTCTCAGGCTACGGTTTGGCGCTTAAAATAGAATGATCAAATTGAGAAAGTAATATGAAAAATTGTAAAATCATATTTTATGTCATAGAGACCTCGTTTCGACCTAGGTATTCTTGAGGCAGGTGTTTTATTAACTAAATCGCCATCGTTAGGAAATGTTATTACCAATAACTTTTCTTCGTTAGATTTTTTTTGAGAAATAGCTGAATACCCGTGCTTCGCTACGGAGTACATTCAAATTAAATACAACGATCAATGTATGCAATCAATGCCAAAAAACAAACAAAAAATATATGTATGATAAATACAACGGTTAAAGTATGCAATTAATGCCCTAAAAATATATTAGTAAAAAAATCGCAAAGAATATTTTTATAGATAATATAACGTAGAAGAAAATTTTCAAATTAAATACAATGGTCAATGTATACAATTAATTTGTATGTTTAATATCCATGAAACATACTAATTTGAATTAAATTCTTTAAAAACCTCCATCTCAACGAGTCTGGTGGTTAAATTTGATCTTTTAACGTATTTCAGTAACTTTTATTTTGTCCTTTTATTTCGTTGCTATGCACGTGGCGCAAAATTCATTAAAATACCACAAAAAGAAAAGAAATCACGTGAATAGCATTTAATAAATTAAATTCTAAAAATGAATCTTTAAAAATTCACCAAAAATGAGAAAATGGAGGTAAAAATTCGAAAATGATTTCATTTTAAAGGAATTTTTATGATATAAATTTTATAACCCTCGGATTATTATTTTAAATGCAAACTTAAAAATAGTTACAAAAACAGCTTATAAATTTAATTTTAAAAACTCTAAGAAGAATTTTTTAAAAATCTTTCTTAGTGCACCCCTACACTATAAAAAGAATCGCCACCCAAAATTTCAGCCCTTTAAGTTCAGCGGTAACTGTTTTTTATATACAGATAAATGCAAAAGTAATCAAATTTTTAAACAAAATTCAATTTACTTCCCTAAATTCTATTTTCAGAATTAATTTAATGCTGTTTGCTAATCACTGTAGTGAAAAAGTTCTCAAACAGGTGCAGAAAACCATTGAAGTTTCATTTTCTAATTTTAAGATAAAATGAGGAGTATTCAAATGTTTCATAGTTCTAAATTTAAAAAAAAATTCCCATAAAATGTAATTTACTTATCCGTTAGGATAATATTAGTAAATTCTGCTAAGATATCTTCCAAGATAAATGGATACAATTAAACTTTGTATTAGTTCACACTATATAACAGTTAATCACCTGCATTTATATATATATAGGAATATGTAATGTATATGTTGAAGAAAATTTAAAATCCAAAAGGATTCTTTTTTTTACGAATTCAAAACATTAATGAAATATGAGCATTAATTAAACATATTTACAAATTTTCATTTCTTTCTCAAATTAAAAAGTTTAAATGAACGACGTTCAAATTCTTTTAAATGGTTCATTACTGAAACCATAAAAGGTTACCGTGACACATATTCGTTTCCTATTTTAGTTGGTTAAGTATTTAAAAAGCCTTTTACCAATAATTCGTTAAGATATTTTCGTATTTTCTGCCTGTATCCTGTAGTAAATTGAATAATGTATACTTACTTAAAGTTTTGTTATTCGTTTTTTTTAATTGCAGATTATTATAGCCTTGACAGAAATTTTAATTTAAGTTTAGCAATTGCAAAAAAAAATTATATAAATGTATAAACTCGTGTTTTTTTTTATAGTACTATACCCAAAATTAGAATTAAACTCCGCCCATGTGCCAATCTTCAAATGGACCCATGCATTTCACAAGCATGGTACTATACCCAAAATTAGAATTAAACTCCGCCCATGTGTCAATCTTCAAATGGACCCATGTATTTCACAAGCACAACATTGTATGACAACAGTTGATACTTAACAATAAAAAGCATCGAAGGTGGACATTATATGAGAACTTAAGAGAATATAAGCTTATTTTTGCTTTGCGTTCTCCCCTGTTTCTTTAAAAGAATAAGGGTAAACACCATCAGTTTCCTGTTGTTAATAATAAACAACTGTATAGTATACTGGCGCCAAAATCAACTATATTTACGTAAGGTGTGAATTCAAAGAATAAGCACTTAAATTTTTAGGCACAATTGGAAACGTTTCTTATTTAAGTATATAAAACATTAAACACATATTTTGCTTCATCGGAAGAACTCAGGTCATCTGGCAATGCGAGAAAAAAAAATTTCTTCATTACAACAGTAGTGAAAATACAATTGTTATAAAGAAAAGCATACCATGGATACGAGTAATACTGGTTAAAGCTTTGAAATTATTTTAACATATTACATATCGTGAGCATTATACTAATGTCGCATTTACACATTCGCGATCGAGGCACCTGAAAGACATTCACGAGACATAAGTCACGCTGCTGCATCGACGCGAATGACAGTTCTCACATTCCCGCCTCTTGTTGTCCTTTGTGCTTGCGTCATCCAGTCGTCTGACACCTGGCGCCATTCACCCCTTTGACTCGTGCCAGAAAACCGCCTCCGAAGCGAGCGCCACGATTGACAAGGAGAAACGGTGAGAACACCGTTTACACATTCGACCCCCCGCGATTCGTCCTCACCGCTATCGCGACTGTGTAAATGCGGTGTTATATTCAAGACGAATATATTCTGAACAAAAATTCAATTCGCATAAGCATAGATAGATTATCTTTATGAGTGATTTATTTAGTTTATAAACGCGTGAAAGATAACTTTAAGAAATGCAGATTCATATTGTGCGCTTAGAAATGAGCATCATGCATATGAACAGTAATTCAACAAACATTTTGCAGTACTACAGGAACATCCTGAACTAGAGTGGATACGAATTTTTACGGATAGTTCTAAAATTAATGACTCTGCTGGTGCAGGTGTTTACTGTTCTTTATTTTCCATCTACGCCCCTGTAGGAGGCCATCTGTCAAACTTTGATGCTGGAATTTTTGCAGTTTTTTTGGCAGTAGAAAACCTTAAAACTAGAATGCAGTCTTTTCAAAAGCTGTTATTCCAGTAGATTCTAGATCCGCCATAGAAGCAATAGCTTTGCAAAGACATTTTGAGTCCAAAATTATATCCAATATAAAAAAAAAACATCAGGTTCCTTAATAAAAATGGTAAATTTATTACTTTTCAGTGGATACCTTCATATGCAAGCATAGATGTTAATGAAAGGGCTGATTTATTGGCCAAAATAGGGACAGAAGAATATCCTAGACCAGAGGTGTGGAACCTTTTTACCATTAGAAGCCACAAGTAAATTAGGTAGTAATAAAGGAGGCCGCATAAGTTGATGAACCTATAAATGCGACTTTTATGAAATTTTCATAGTTAGATATAGTTTAAACAATTTGGTGCATTATATAGTAAAATAACAAAAAAAATTAAGTCCTTATTTATTTATTATTTTACATAAAAAGTTACAATATAAAATATTTTTGTATTCAAATAAGGATAAAAACTTGCTATAACATGAATCATTAATTATTTTTTTTTTTTTGCAGAAAAAATAATACGTTTTAACGTACATGGAGTCAGTCACAACAATAATAGTAAGAAAATAGTTTTTGTGTAGAGATCATATAGCATGTCTGGCGGTATTGCAAAGAAACTCTGAGCATTAAATTGCATATAAGGTGTAGTTAAAGTATCATACAATCAAGGTAAACGAAGCTCATTTGGATAAATATACAATTGTAGCGATTTTAGACAACAATTTCAAAATGTCAACTTTATTTTGGCCGATACTGTACATACATTCATGCCGTTCTTTATTTAATTCTATTGATTTGGAAATTGTCATAATCTATATAATTAAATATTAATTAATACAAGTGCTAGCTTTTATGAAGGCCGCAAGAGAAGATCGCGTATGCCGCGCGTTCCCCACTTCTGTCCTAGACAGTGTTCTATCCATCTTGACTCCTTTAGGCGAAATATCCGAGGCAAGGTTATGTCGTCATATATTAGTGAATTTTCATCCATTTCCAAGGGCACTAACCAAAGGTGATGACTGGGATGACTGGAATTTGAACAAGATATATATAGAGAGAGTGTGAACTAATAGTAGGAATTGAACAAAAAAGAAACCACAAGGTACGATAAAAAGAACGACCAAAAGGCCTTATAACCAGTTAAAAACATTAAAGTTCTAGGATAAAAAGTTAAAAAACTAGAAGCACAATAATTGAAGACCGGGAAATCAGGACATAAGTTCTCTTACCCTCAAATAGAGAGCACATATAAAGTGCAGTTAAAGTATCATACAATCAAGGTAAACGAAGCTCATTTGGATAAATATACAATCGTAGCGACTTTAGACAACAATTTCAAAATGTCAACTTTATTTTGGCCGATACTGTACATACATTCATGCCGTTCTTTATTTAATTCGAACAAGAATGAATGAAAAACATGAATAAAATATATAGATAAACCTTTTCAAGAGCTAGATATTTTATATGGAGGAGAAAAAATTTTTTTATACCAACAGTTTGAACGTGAAGAGCGATTTCTTGATTCATCTGTTTCGATCAAGTAACGTTCTGGGCTTTCAAAAGCAAAGTTCTTAAACTATCTGCTTTGAAATTATTGCATTTGACAAACGCTACAATGTCATTAACGTAATCAGTATGGATTATGTGCCTAGTTAAAGGTTTGTTGTTTGGTTAGTGCCACTAAAAAAGATATCAACACTCATATTATCCCCACTATCAACATCTACTGGGGATGACTGGATAAAATTTAGTCATAAAACACGTAAAGAAGCCGGGGCCAGTTTGAGACTAAGAACAGGGCACGACTGTCTGGCTGAACATCTGGCCAAAACAGGGATTATGAGTTCCAGCATATGCACCTTATGTGAGAATGAAAAAAATTAATGAAGCTCACCTACTTGTTTGCTCGACACTAGACTTTAACTTATGGCAGAGTGGTGATTTGTGTGCTCTCTATTGGAGGGCCAGAGGACTTATGTCCTGATCTCCCGGTCTTCAATTATACTTATGGCAGAGTGGTGATTTGTGTGCTCTCCATTGAAGGGCCAGAGAACTTATGTCTTGATCTCCCGGTCTTCAATTATACTTATGGCAGAGTGGTGATTTGTGTGCTCTCTATTGGAGGGCCAGAGAACTTATGTCCTGATCTCCCGGTCTTCAATTATTGTGCTTCTAGCTTTTTAACTTTTTATCATAGAACTTTAATGTTTTTAACTGGTTATAAGGCCTTTTGGTCGTTCTTTTTATCGTATCTTGTGGTTTCTTTTTTGCTCAATTCCTACTATTAGTTCACACTCTCTCTATATATATCTTGTTCAAATTTTCAATCGTTAATAAAAGTACTTTTTATTCATCCACTCAAGTTCAAATACATTTTTTTAAACTTGTAGTGGATGACACTTGATGTTAATACAGTTTTTTCAAATATTAATTCGTTAATTAAATTTAATTAATCAATTTTAGTTTATATCTCTATATATCTTGTTCAAATTTTCAATCGTTAATAAAAGTACTTTTTATTCATCCACTCAAGTTCAAATACATTTTTTTCAACTTGTAGTGGATGACACTTGATGTTAATACAGTTTTTTTCAAATATTAATTCATTAATTAAATTTAATTAATCAATTTTAGTTTTAGACCTAGAGCGTCTCTTGCTCTTGAATAGTAATTTTCCTCTTGTTACTGTGTAAGCGGTAGCACTGCGGTATAGCGGGCTTCTCCAGTTCTGTAGGTTGCGAGATCGAATCCCCAACCTGACAAACTTTTTCTCTCTCTTTCCCCCCCCCCCTCCTAATCTAGCACAGTAGGCAAGGTTCTGGAAGGCAATTCTTTTTTTGAATTCCTACTATTAGTTCACACTCAAATTTTTCTTTGTAGACCTAAGTAGGAATTGACTTTAAAATTTTTTTTATATATTACTTGTTGTCCTGTGTTTTTATATTTTTTGGGTGAGTGGCCATACTTCCATGGATTGCGTTCCATTTGGTCATATGTAACAACAACATTTCGCAGCTCTATATGGGAAATTTTTTTTTCAGTATTTCCGTCTTCTTCACTCTACTTTTTTGCCTCACTACGTAAAAACAAAATGAACTTTTATTTACAATTCCTACATTATCCGGAAAGCACAAACCAAAACGTATTCCTCTTCACATCAATTGACATTAAAATCCAGATTGCACAATATCAGGCTCCGATTACCAGGGAATTGCATAACTGAGGTAATAAGACTTTGTGATTGCGTCAAGAACAGAAACATGAGAAGTTACGCCTACGGACAATGGAGTGATATTTTGTTCAACGAAGCAAGAAATCGTTCGTCCTCGAAATGTAGAATTTTATTGATGTGAGTTGATGGATTATAATCGGTTAATTATAGGAAATGAATTTATGATATATCATTAAATACCAAAAAGATTTAATATATTAAAATATTTGAATACATTTAGAGGAGAATTTTTATGGAAATGAAGTATTTGTTTCGGCTTAAGAGAATTTTATGCAGAAAAAATTCTTTTTCCTGTAAGTCCAGAATTTATCTAAGAGAATTCAGTTTGTATGCTATAATGCTATAATAAACAATAGGTAACACGTATAAAAACAAAGAAACGTTGTTGGCTATTGTGCTAAAAATATCATGAATGAAAAAAAAGAGAAAGCCTTGCATTTTCATCGTAAAAGGATATTTTCCTTTCACGATGAAAATTTTTTAGTTATATTCTTCTAATTTGGTTCAATCAGAATACTGTTGTTTTATGAATTCCCGATACGTCAAAGAATATCGAGGAATATCGAGGAAAACCGGATTTCTTCAGAGTCGTTTATTAAGCCTTTTTGATACTACAAAAAGGCTTTATAACGGACAAAATATTTTACACTGCTATATAGCCTTCATTTATCTGGGCTTAATTATGTTTTCTCGTCTGAAATTCTTGTTTACCTCTGACGTCCTTTCTTAATCATACTATTTTAACTGAGCTATGTTTATGAAATCTAAAACGATGCATTGTCGTCTTTTCTCTGATCGATGACGTGAACGGGAAGTCAATTAACATCACTTGAGTGAATATTCAAAATATTTTACTACAACAACTCACAAACAAACACATAGTACTCAGACTTATTCACGGAACTTATTTACGATATTTACATCAACTAATCACCACCTCATTCATCTGACTCTGAATGAGAGTAAACAAAACTCTGTGCGTCATCGGGGTCACCACGCACTGTGTTTCTTCAACTCCCCAACACATCAAACTGACCACCGTGGGCACTCCCTAGGGATACGAAATTTTCGTATTTACGAGATAGATTGAATAAAGGTGAAATTTTACGATATGAGTGAACAAATGCGAAAATTATTTTTTTACTACTTTCGGCGAAAACTGCGGGGATAAACGGCTTTTTAAGCGACATTAGGTAATAATAGTAATCATTTATTAACATAATTGCTTAACTAAGACCATTCACGGTCTTTAAAGGGACAAGGGACCTTCATCTTTGTTTGTTTTAAGTTTTCAATAATTTACTCTTTATTCTAAATGAGTATAATTAATATTATTTTTTACTTTATTGAAGACACTTAGAATTCACAAATAAGTATTTTGTTTAAGAATAAGACCTGTTTATCAAAAAAGTTTTCAAAAATGATTGCATTTTTGAAAATGCTCTATGCGCATTACTTTTTGTTTGATTTCTTTCAAATTTACTAGGATTGTTAATTGAAGTGCTTTCTACAAACCTGTGCATAATTCTTTGAAATAACAAATATATCTCAAATTTGTAGACCATGAAATAATGCTAAATCAGAAAAAGAAACAGAAAAAACAACAGCCAAATTAAAAAAATAATTACTTATGGCTTTAGATTCTTACAAAAAAAAATTCATAGCACAGTTATATTTATATATGTACGGTAAACTTATGTTGAAAATTCTAAGGTTCTTAAATGATTTGGAATGCGCATGGAGCATTTTGAAAAATGCTAATATTTTTGAAAATTTTTTGGAAATAAGGTACTTTTCTGCCAAAAAAATCCTTATTTTGGATTCTAAAGGTTTTAGGTGTAGTAAAAAAGAATACAAATTATTCTCATTTTGTATATAGAGTTAAAAATTGTAAATTAAAAAATTCGAAGCTGAATGTCTATTGTTCCCTTAACTGAGAAATCTCACTCCTTCGGATTTTCTCCGAATTTCACCCGGAAAGTTTGTCCGTACCGGAGTTGAACCTAAAAATCTATCTGTAAAAAACAACCATCAAGTTTTGTGGAACAACTTAGTAGATTTAAGAACGTCTCTTGAGGGCCAAAGTAAAGGATGTTTTGGTGAAAAAACAGAAAGCATTTTGACTAATGAGAATGGTGAAATCCATCAGGAGCTCAATTTTATGCTGAACACAGCACCAGAGAACAGCTTAAACAAATTGACTCTACACATGACGACATCCAACGCAACAAACATAATCTATCAGCACACTGGCAGATAAGATGAATCTAATTCTTTAAATTTTACGTAAAATTATTCATGTAATCCGTTCTCTGAATAAAAAGAAATTTCGTCTTTCAAAATGTGATATCGACAAAACGATGACCGGCAGCATAATTCTGAAAAGGCCTGTTAAAAATGTTACGATGATGTCATTCTGGTTTGCAGCAATTTTCTTTGCTTATTACACAAACAGTTTATTTCATGATTAAACAAGCGCTAATTATAAATATGCTTTGATTTTATCTAGGGTAGTACGTTAAAACCCCCCTCAGACGTACCTAATTAGCCATTTAGTTAAAACTACCTTCGCTTAATGACGTAAATAGTTAGTGTCAAGTTTTATTTTAAAAAGTAATCGATTTTTCGCTTAAGATTAGTGTTAGTTCATGTAAGTCGTTTAATCCTCGGCGAGATTTAACCTGATAAGTACCAGATTAAAATTGACAATAGGCGTGAATAAGAATCCGATTACCGCAGCTCTAGATGACAAAATAATCAAGAAGAGGGAAAGCCGCAAACATTTCCAAATTTAGGATAATGTAACTTCCGAAATGCAGGAAAAAAATCATTGAAAATTTACAGCTTTTGAAAATTAGGTCATTTTACGTCTTTAAACGCACATTCCAAGAATATTTTTTTTACTTCTGTACATTTCGTGCTTAAAGACACTTTAAAGTAATCTCTTAATATTACTGGCAAGAATTGCTCTCAGAAGATATAAAATGACACCATAATGAGGCATCCGAATGGGAAGTGAAGTTTGTCTATGACAGATAATGAACATTCTGCAGAATCAAAAGTTTCCGCTTCGCTGAAATATGTAATTTACAATTTCCAACATAATATTTACACTACAAAGTATTAATGATGCAAATTTTAGTGAATTGGATATTTTTAGTTTTTCTTATTATATACGACGAATTTATTAGGTATACAAATTCGATGAATTTTTATACTACTTCCTTTATGATTTCAAATAAATGTCTCGTTTCCGCTTGAGGCAGGAAAAATATGATGAAATTGTATACCAAGGGCATTTTTCTAATAAAAGGATTAACTTTGTATCTTAAAACATTTTTTTCACAAGATACGTGAAATGGCTGTATTATACATACAGTTACAAAACGAAGTTATTCGCAAACTAACATTACACAGATTCATAAGTTAAAGCTGCTTTTAAAATGTGATTCAGTAAATGAAGAGACCACTGACACTCATTAATATATTAACTATTGTTGTCAGCCTGGTTTGACTGTTAAGTGCTCAATGAAAAAAACGCAGAGTAAAATAAATGCTTTAATGATGAAGACATCTCGTCGTTAAAAATATAATAAACAAAACTTCAGCTTAACTAACATATATCGAACTAGCTAAAAAAATTACATGGTAACTTCCATATACAGGGTGTCCCATAAATACCGCCCAAACTCTGCACAGCCAGATTCCTGGTTGGGAGTACATGAAAAATGCCCAAAGAACTGTACCTGTACGACCCATAGTTTTCGAGATAAATACGAAAAACAAAGTACGACGTCACATCCGGTGCAAGGAAAAAACACTTTATTTCACTCATCAACAGCAGTATTTGCAAATACTTATAAAGGCAGATGTAGGATGATGTTGTTTTTCTCCTATGGAGACATCTGAAGGAAATATATCGAGACGTAGTGACTACAAAAACAGACTTAGTTGCTCGTTTGCTTACTGCTTGTACTTCGGTGGACACCGCGCGGCTGCGACGTGTGCAGTAATCCATTCCACGGCGCGCTCAAGCCTGCCTGGATATGCACGGCGGACACTTTGAACATCTTCCTTTATAAATATTTGCAAATACTGCTGTTAATGTGTCAAATAAAGTGTGTTTCCTTGCACCGGATGTGACGTCATACTATGTTTTTCGCATTTTTCTCGAAAACTATGGCTCGTACAGGTATAGTTCTTTGGGCATTATTTATGTACTCCCAACCAGGAATCTGGTTGTGCAGAGTTTGGGCGATATTTATGGGACACCCTGTATATAGTACAATCAAACATCATTCTGACGTCTCAATCAATCAGCTATTATTGCATAGTAATAGGAATTTGAAAGTTAAAGTTATTGGTATGACCGAAAATAAAGGTTAATTCCAACACTCGGCCCCATCGGTCATACACTAAAAAAATTAGTCACAAGTTTTTCAAATTCATTAGCTACTAGAGTTTTTGTCAGGAAATCTGCTAAGTTGTTTTTACTATTTATAAAATACAGTTCAAATTTTCCTTCATTAAGCAGTTTTCTTATAAACTGAAAGCGTATGTCTATATGTTTCGTCATAAAGTTTTCTACACTATTTTTAGAATAATAAATAGCCGACTGGTTGTCACAATACAAAACTGGACAATTAATTTTTACCAGTACATTTAATTCATTATATATTCTAGAAAAACCATAAAAGTTCTTTGAGAGTCTCTGTCATTGCGATGAATTCAGATTCCATGCTACTTAAAGCGATGCATTTTTGCTTATTACATCTCCAACTAAAAGGAATACCAGCAAAACATATTACATATCCCGAAGTAGAATATCTGTTAGTGAGGTGACTACCCCAATTGAAATCTGAATAAGCTACTAAAGATGATTTATCTGTATTCGATAAACAAAGTTTATATTCTTTAGTATTTATTACATAATTCATTAAATCTGCAACAATAGTCCAATGTTGATAGTTATAGTAATTTGAAAATTGTGCCATCACCTTTACAGCATATGCTATGTCTGGTCTACTGCGGCTGGCAATAAAAGATAGACACCCTATCAACGTTCGATAAGGATATTTATTCATTATATCATTCTCAATTATGGCTTCCTTTACAGCTGGTGGTAACTTATAACCCACTTTAAAAGGTAATTTAACATAACTTTTCGGCAATTCAGAAAACTTCTTGATTAAATTATCAATGCAAGTTTTTTGATGCAAGTAAATTTTATAATTACAATTTTCAAAATTAACGTCTAATAGATATTTAACTCTTCCTAAATATTTGATATCAAGTTTACTTTCTATTAACTTAAAACAATTCGTTAAATCATCTTTAGTTTTACAAAAAATGACCATATCATCAACATATACTGGTAATATTACATTATCACTTTTATATACACAATTGCACCACTTAATCCTTTGTAGACCAATTGATTGTAATAAACTATCCAATTCTGAATTTAATTGTCTACCTGACTGATGTAATCCATAAATAGACTTTTTTAACAAACATACCTTATTTGGCTGATTAGGTATTTCAAACCCAGGCGGTTGTTGCATAAAAATGACTATTCTGTAATGGTAACAATGTAACTCGTTCATTATCAATGTGCAGATATAAATGCATGTAAAGGAGAAATACATGAGGCACGCACTTTATGAAAAGACTAGCTGAAAACCCGCGATTCGCTACGGAGTACATTGAAATTAAATACAACGGTCAATGTATGCAATTAATTCCAAAAAAAAAATAAATATATCTATATTTATAATAAATACGACGATCAATGTATACAATTGATGTAAAAAAACATATTTATAAAAAAATCGTAAGAGATATTTTTATAGACAAAATAAAGTCCAATCGTCTGCCGCATTAGCAAGAAAAAAATATTTTTTTGTCTATTTTTTTTTTGCACGTGACGATAAATTTATTGAAAGTACCAGAAAAAGAAATCACGTGATCAGCATTTAATAAATTAAATTCTAAAAATTAATCTTTAAAAATTCACCAAAAATCAGGAAATGGAGGTAAAAATTCGAAAAAAATTTCATTTTCAAGGAATTTTTATGATCTTTCTCGTGATATAAATTTTATAACCCACAATGTATTATTTTAAATGCAAACGTAAAAAAAGTTTAAAAAACAGCTTAAAAATTTAATTTAAAAAAATCTAAGAAGAATTTTTGAAAAATCTTTCTTAGTGCACCCCTACACTATTAGAAGAATCGCCATGCAAAATTTCAGCCCTTTATGTCCAGCGGTTTGGTCTGTGCGTTGTATGTCAGTCAGTCAGTCAGTCAGTGAATGAATGAGTCAGTTACGGAACTGTTTCATATATATAGATTATTTTATGGTTCTAATCAAATATACAGGGTGGTTTTTATTAAACTGACAATACTCAGATCCATCTGTAGCGCGATCTATCTCCCCGAATTTCGCCAAAATTAATAGAGGGACTATGGACGACATAGGAAAGAGTTTCCGATAAAAAAAAGAAAAAAAGTTCCAAAGTCGCCGATAGTGGAAGATATGGCGCTGTTGTTGTCGGCGCACCCGAGAATTTGCACAAAACGCAAGTAAAACATCAAAATGCAAATTCCATGACTACTTAGTCGATAGCAACGCCAGTATTTCGGGCTATAAAGATAAGGGGTAAATACCGAAAATATTGTAATAAGCAGACAAACGAATGACAAAAATTTTCACTGAAATGCCTTTTTAAGTAGAAAATTCACCTCTCCCTCCTTCAATATGACCACTATCCTGGTGGACGACAGATTGCATCCTCAGCAATACGTTCTCAACGGCCGATCGTAACACGTCACCAGGAATGTTCATCACAGTCCAGGATATGTTGTCCTTTAGGGCCGCCAAACTCTAGACTACACCAAGATACACCTTAGACTTTAAATAATCCCACAAAAAAAGTCACATGGGTTAGCTCCGGGGAGTGAGGTGGCCATGCAAGTGGAAGAAAGCGACTGATGACCATTTCTTCTATAAAACGGTGGCGTAACAGATTCCGCACCGATTTTTATAGTCCAAATTACTGGCACTGCTGTCGACTACGTAGTCATGAATTTCCATTTTGATGTTTTACTTGCGTTTTATGCAAGTTGTCGAGTGCTCTAACAACAATAGCGCCATATCTTCCCCTATCGGCGACTATTGGGACTAATTTTTTTTTTCCATGGAAACTCTTTCCGATGGCTCTGAGTAGTGTCAATTTTAAAAAAATCACCCTGTATATCACAGTTAGATCTAAGTAACTTACCATAACACTATACTACTGAGCTAAAAGTAAGTTTTCAACTAACCCACAGTTTAACGATATTTACTGGAAATTTTAGATAATACGTAAATACATAAGAGATAATAGGAATGTTTTAATGAGACCAGCTTTAATTTTAATTACGTAAAGTAGTTGTTACATATCATATTTGATGTACAAGCAGAATCGCTACTGACATTCCTGGTGTTAAAATCGTGTCAGGCTATATTTATCATATCAAAAATTATCATATTAAACATTTTGTGAAAAATCATATGGAATGTAATCAGTTCCTAATTATTTTTCCTCCTTTATATCTGTAAATTGCTAATATGATTACTTTCTATACTTCACCAATAAAATTAGATTTTAAAACAACTTAATAATTACATAAAGTTTTAAGCTATATAGAAATACAACGAATAGTTATCATGTGGTAGCATTAATTTTGGGTTCTGACAGCTTAAGAAAGTTGAACTGATAAAAAAAAAGTATTGACAGGTATATACTATCGGTAAAAAAACACATATATAAAACTTAATCGTAAAATACTAGCAACTTGGGTATTAATACTTTACCATTAATTTAACCGTAAAGTTGGTAAAAAGTAATGAAGCTGGCAATTTCTACCATCACTAAATCTTAGACCAATAATTCGTGATGAAAATTCCCCATTTTCTTGGTCAGAAAATGGATAATGCAATCTGCACATCTGAGAAAAGACTGTGAAGTTTGATGGAAGGCAGTGTTAACATCAATAAAATAAAAAACAAATGTCTTCCTTTTGTTACCATTTCAGATTCTAAAAAGAAGATGGGACATCAGAAATCAAATTCATAAATGAAAATCGGCATTTTCTTTAAAGCATCCCTAGAGAGAAATTTTTTCCCTGACATTTATATGATTGTTTTAACCTCAAAGACGTATATTGTCAAAGAAAATATACAAATCAAATTCGTAAAAGAAATTCCGTATTTTTTTTATAAAGCATTGTGAGAAATAAAAATTTTTCCTGACATTTATATAAATTTTTAAAACCTCAAAAATGCATATATATGAAAAAAAAAACAGTTTGTCGATTATCTTTTTTAAAAATAAATCATTTTAACTTGTCATCACAAGATCAAATGAACTTATGAATCGAATTCCCCTCAGCAGTAGAAAGTTAAATGATGCCGCTTTTAAAGGACAGGTCAAGTATTGAAATTAAATTGCGATAACCGAAACGATTTATTTTTTGGAGGGATTACATAGAAATTTCTCATAAAATAAAAAGATCGAATTAGGAGCAAATGTTCGTTTTAGCGCATTTTACCTATTTCTTCTATGACATGTAAAATTTCGGGGTTTATCCAACAATAGGAATGAATAAACTAGATTATTTTTCTCACGCTTGAGTGATCATACGGTTTAGACTCGATAACCCATGAACTGTGGCTGCACCCCAAAACTCATATTTACAAGTTTAAATGGACTTAACCGTCTTCGACTATAAAAGCAAAATCACAGCTTTCGGACTTCAGTTCATTCTAACATTTCTTTTAGTGTTTCATATCTGCCGAAGCATACCTGGATTACAATGTTGGCGAAAGTAATATGCCTCCTGTTCAATTTATTATGTGTTATTGCGAGCGTTTCCTTATATGTCCATTTAAAGTTTATTAATGTTTTTATTTTACTGATTTTTAATTTGACTGCTTCAAAGATAGGAGAACATTTTTTCAAAGTATATTCTTAGGTTGTATATTCCTTATTTATCCAGTTTATATTAAAATTTAAAAAATTTAAGCCTTTCTAAAATAATTCACTTTATGCTTTTAACTTTTTATAAAGTGATATAAAAGTTCAGGCCTTATTTTCATATTTTTGTATTCCCTTAATATCATTATTATTCTTAGGTTACTTTAAATATTTGCTCATTGTGTTTATTATACTTGAACTAGATATGCTAATTTGTTTATCTAAATTGCCAACAGTAATTATATAAACGTAGAATTAATAATGAAGGAATCGAAATAACAGTCAAATAAAACATTTATCCTATCTTTTTAATTTAAATTTTAAGCATGTAATTAGTACCTAAACAAAACAGTTTTAAAGTCAGGTATCAATAATATTATAGACTACATGTATAAGAAATATTAATTTAAAACCTTCAAATTTACTTAATCTAACATAAAGTAATAAGTCACTGGAGGAAAATATTACTTCTTTTAACATCATTTTAAATTTTCTGCTTATATTTTTAAATGTAAAATTTTAAAGATAATACTTATGCCAGGTAACTCACAAGTAAAGTTGAAAAGAATCATCATTTAAGTATAATTTTTGATCCTGAAAATTATTCTAGATCATATTTTAAAACTAATCAAAATTTTTAAAATATTCATTTATTTTTCATTTATTTTTTTAACTAATTTTACAGAACGATTTGCAGTTATGCCTCTTATAACTTAAAGCTTATACATAATTTCTAACGCCTACACACAATCTATATATATAAAACAGTTCCATAACTGACTCATTCATTCACTGACTGACTGACTGACATACAACGCACAAACCAAACCGCTGGACCTAAAGGGATGAAATTTTGCATGGCGATTCTTCTAATAGTGTAGGGGTGTACTAAGAAAGATTTTTCAAAAATTCTTCTTAGATTTTTTTAAATTAAATTTTTAAGCTGTTTTTTAAACTTGTTTTACGTTTGCATTTAAAATAATACATTGAGGGTTATAAAATTTATATCACGAGAAAGATCATAAAAATTCCTTCAAAATGAAATCTTTTTCGAATTTTTACCTCCATTTCCTGATTTTTGGTGAATTTTTAAAGATTAATTTTTAGAATTTAATTTATTAAATGCTGATCACGTGATTTCTTTTTCTGGTACTTTAAATAAATTTATCGTCACGTGCGTAACAACTAAATAGACAAAAAAAAATATTTTTTTCTCTTTCTAATGCAGCAGACGATTGGATATAATAAAAAAAAAATTCATATCCCTTACGATTTTTTTATAAATATATATATATAGATAGATATATATTTTACATCAATTGTATACATTGATCATCGCATTTATTATAAATATATATATTTATTTTTTGGCATAAATTGCATACGTTGACCGTTGTATTTAATTTGAATGTACTCCGTAGCGAAGCGCGGGTTTTCAGCTAGTTCTTTACATAAAGGTGATCCCCTGAATCACTCTGCATCAAGTGAAACTTCGTAGCGGTTGTAACTACTTTTATATCATTATCCGAAATAGTAATTTTCCCAACTATTATTCAGAATGTTACGTTTTTCGTGGGAGTTATGAGCGTTTGCATACGAATTCCTTCATTAATAGTCGCAGAAAATGCACGTTATAAAACGCTTGAAAACGTCTGTAAATTTTCCACATGAACAGATTCAGTTTAAGAAGTTAATAAGCAAACTTTACCCTAATAACATCTGGTGAACATATGTATGGTTTTATGCTTCCATTACTGTTACCCCGATTAAATTGTTAGGCTGTTTGGAAGTAAGTTAAATATTTTAAAATAATATCTCGTAAATGATTCTTGAAAGACTACCTGTTTTTTCTTTATGTTAAAATTGATATCATGATTTATCATATCTTATATTTTTTTAGAGTGAATTCCTTATGAAACGTTTTCTTGTTTGGAAGTAGTCCACATGAGGTTCAGTGTTTAAAAGTTTCTATCAAACGACAAAAGAAACGAAAGTCAACAGAATTAATATTAAGAATAACATTTAATGAAAATAGAATGTGCTCTTAGTAAGAAGCACCCTTTCGAAGTGACAAAAATTTACTTAACGCGGGAATCAAAATGTTGAAAATCAATGCGCATGCGCGCTATACAGGAAGTGATCTATTTATAGAAATCTTGCGCTACAATTCACTACAGCAGCTGTTAGTAGAATTACATTGGGAACAGTTTATGATTAAAAATAATAAAGAGTTAATATAATCGAAGAAGGAAATGTCCAGAGATGATCAGACTGGAACATTGTTTTCTACCAGATTACTTAGTATTAGCTAAATAAGTATTAAATCCACTACAGCGCGGTACATCATTAAACGCATTTTATGTGGTTGTAAATTTGTGACATGATTGTATACATCACACTGTAGAATTAAATTTTATTAAATTCCAAATTAGTTGTGTAATGCAAACAAAAAATAAATTTATGCATAAAAGTTTTTATTTAAGAAAAAAAGTAAATGAACAGGCGTGTATGAAATACAGCATTAGTGCTGTTAACAGAAATATATAACATTTCATACAAAATTATGTCCCCCAATTTTATTTCTAAAAAATATGTAAGTATTTATAGGTTACCATACAAGAAATTAGGGGATAAAATTAATTGTAATACATTCCAAATTTCTAAGATTATTTTATTTAACTTTACTTAAATGCATTTTTTTCATTTGTAGGCCTTTATATTTGCATTTGTGTGCACCCTAGCAGCTGGATCTCATTACTATGACAATGTAGAAGAAAAGGTATTTATAAATTATAAAAACTACTTTTAATTTTATTAAAAATATCTTAATTTGTTGTCAAACATTCTTACTATATAAATAGCTGCATTTCTTTGACTAATTTATTAATGTTTATTCAAATAACATTTACATATGAAATCGCAGAAATAAATATTTTTCATTCAACTTTCAACTATATGCTATTAATTATAATATATTATCAACAATTTCTTACCTACTATCTATGTTTTTTAATATCAGCTATATCGAATTTATTTAGGAAATGCTCATTTATTCTAAATTAATATCGTATTGATATTGCTGGAAAGTACCTGAAGTATAAAATATGAAACATTTCACTGAAATTATATATTACTAGGGTTAACAGTTATTAATTTTTTTAAGTATGAATATAAAACAAAATCATTGAAAAATCGTATTAAAAGACTTCAAAATTACGCTGGCTGATTACGTTGGATGATTAATATAAATGATGATGACTTTTAGCAACCTGTTGATAAAATAAAAGATTTCAGGTTTTCAAAATGTTAGTTATATTGGGCAAAGACATTAATAATACGTATGAAAATGTAATGAATCCGTATGAAGTAAAAAAAAAGAGTGTAGTAATAGAAAAGTTCTTCAGAAAATAGTGTTCTATCTAAATTTCCGATAGTATTGTTGAAAAAATTTAAAATATAAAAAATCATTTTAAAGCATTAAATATTTAGTTATGAAATTGCTTTCATAAATTATTTGATTATATTATTACAATTCTAAAGACATGAATTCTAATGATCCCTCTTAATGGACATTCATATACTGGAGTGCAAAATTAATTATATTATCACAAAATATAATTTTTCCAAAAATACTCAGAGATGTTTAATGCAATATGTTTGAAGATAAAGAACACTTTTGCATGTTTTATAATTAAGAATTTTTAACAAATGACATAAAATTTTATTGAAAAAATAAAATATGGAAAAGATGAGTGAAACCCGTGGAAAAATTCATCTTATGCAGGGCTATGAGACTTTTCTTGGAAATCACTGAGCTTTTTGTAAACATTCGCATCGGCATACATTTGTTTAATGCTATGTACGCCACGCTGTGATTCCCCCAAGGTTGTAATCTCCACATTCCCTGATGTTTACGGAACTACTTCGAGACCTTCCTTCCATCGAATTTAAACACATCGAGAATTAGAATTCCCGATGCATCTCAATTTGTCATACTACATGAACTCATCGTTGATGAATCAAACTGTTGTGTCCTCGATACCGAATCAGATTCTGCCTTTGATTTATGAGGCTAAGGTACGTGGAGGCAAATTAAATGTTACCCCGCGTAAAGACATTTCACAAGTCGAAGATATACACCTAGTCTTGATACGTCGGTTCAATAGGCAATTACAAACCTTTCTATAGCTTTTAGATGCTCCAAAAAGACTTGCCTGTTGAGCAGTTGCCTGTTGTGAGGCTGTGCTACAATCTAATATTAATCTTCTAAAGATGTAGTTCAAAATTAAACATTTTGCCATAGTAGTCTTTGCCTTTCTTGTCTATAAGAAGCTGATAGCTCTCTACAAAGGAAAGATTCATAAACATCATTCTTCAGAGCTATAGAAAACAGTTTTCAGCGAAATCTAACGTAGAAAACGAAATGTGCGTAAAAAAACGGAATTAGTTGTACATACTTTCGGCATAACTATATGACGTCTTCAAACTGTTATTTAGCATATCTAGATTGGTTTCTTTAAAGTTGATTGCATATTTATAATAGGCCCTCTAGTCAGGCATATTGATTAAAAATATAGGTAATTAATCACTGATAATTTTTCAAATATACTTAATTTTAGGCGTGAAGAATTAAGTTTATACATCCCTAGATCAGACTGAAATGCAGTGATAATTTAAATAAAATATAAATAGAACATTTGAGAAAAAAGATGCTTTCTCTGTGGACAAAACTTTTCAAATTTATACGGTGTCGTTAAATTTAAGTACCAGGTTTTAATTCTCTATGATCATGACATCAAAATATTCTTGGAAATTACCAATCATCATTGTTTAAGAAAGCTAACTGTATGGTTTTTATAATGCCTTAGTAAAAAGAAGAAAATGCTATGGTTAGGACTTAAGAAGTTTAACTCATTAAAACAGGCTTTAAAAAGATGAGTTAATAATTTTTTAAATGATATTTTTTATATATAATTTAATAAGATATAAAAAAATTATAGATAAAAACGTATAAGATTTAAAAATTAATAAATGTTGTATTGATATTTTAAACCTAAATATACTTTGTCATAATAAAAATCTCAAACGTATGTCAGCATTCAGAGTTTCAATATTTAGTTCTAAATTATAATGTTGGCAATAATCTTTCTTTTCATTTAACAATCAAAGAACAAGTTTATATTTTCTTCTCAACTTACTGTAAAATTCCCAGTATTGAAAAGTTAAGAAATATAATTTTAAAGATTGGGGAAGTTATATTAAGTATTCATTATAAGACTATAGCTTCCATTCAGGAATTAATTATTTAAGATAACGTTATTCTGCTAGTTAATCACTGCTACTTTCGAAAAAAATACAGGTTTAAAATTCACTTTCATTCGTGCGTTAACTGTATTATATTTCCATTGATCTCAAAATTTAATACCACGAGTGTTATATGAAATTAAACTTATTGTAT
>OU015493.1:203364004-203476504 GCA_907164885.2 Dolomedes plantarius
TCACTCATCCAGACACGTGAATTTTATTCACTGTTGCGCTACGAATATAGATGTTGCCACCTTGTCACCTAATGTCTTACGATAAAAACGAAGCCTTTTCCGATTGTCTATGTTTGGAGCTCTTAATTTCTGCGATCACTGTATCTGACTATCTTCTATTCAATGATGCCATTCCTGAAACATGTTACTTGCGTTTTGCCCAACACAAACATGCATTCCGAAAAAAGGACCTCCTATTCTCAGTTTAGTAGTTCTGAAAGTTACAGGTACTATTCTCTACGCAGCAGAACAATATTCCGGATGAAATATGTCCTCCCACTTCATTTCAGTCACCCCTTTCAGCTGTCATGAAACCCGTCCGAGAACCCGTTTTGACTTCTTACCATTTATTTCTTGAACAACGAAGTATCACTTCGGAAGGTTTTATGCCAATTATTACTTATTAAAATTTTAATAAACATCAGAATAAAATGCATTTATATGCTTGCATGTGTATAGAATCCCTCAGCTCTAACTGGACGAATTTAATACAAAAAGGAATGCAGTTTTGCATCAACTGTCCACCAAATCACCACCAAATCACTACCAGCAGACAACAATTAAATGGGAGTTACTTTCAGCGGTCTATGAGAGATGCCACAGAAAATAACATTACCTCACGTTGTTGGAATAATTCAACTTAGTATACCAGCCCCGTACTCCAAATAAGCCATTTAATTCTGTTTATTTTAAATGCATTGTTTGTTTATCAGAAGTTTATTTTCTTCATGCAAAAAAGAAAATCCTTTTATCTTATAAAATCTATCCGATTAGTTCAGGATATAGGTATCAACGCGAAACATTTCTTTAATTTATGTCAGTTTCAATAACTAATTTTAAAAACAATGCTTATTACGATGAGTTCTATGGTTTTTAAAAAAATACATATTAATATTAGGTATGGTAAATGTTGACCTAAACTTCGAAAACACGTTTGTAAATCATTTTCAAGACACATGTTTTTGTAAACAGTTTTGATCATATTTGAGGGTAGCAAATTTATATAACAATTTCGAATAGTGCATTTACATATCTTTGTATTCTTCTAACGTACAAGTATACTTGAATTATTTATTTAGCACTTTTTTTACAGAATAAACAGTGCTTATAAATTTGTTCCATTTAAAAATATTTTTGTGCAAATAACAGTGCACACAAACGTAAATAAAACTGCATTATATTTATTCAACAAATCATGGTTTTAAACTGACACTTGAATATTTATATTATATTGTTTATGTTAAATATACGACATAAATTACGTATATAATCTTTTCGATCAATGAGACTTACATAAAATGCTTTAAATTCATCCTTTTTTAGACCAATCATAACTTTTGTATCTAACTAAAATTACGATCGTCGACTTATCATAATTTTTCCATCTAACTGTTAGTTAGGAAAAAAATGGGATCATTACAAACTATTTTTACTCGTTGACGTTTGAAAGCATTAGTTGCATTATTTTAAAGCATTATTTTAAAGCATTATTTTTACTCGTTTTAACGCTTGAATGCATTAGTTGGCTCCTATACAATTTAGGAAATGAAATATATTTGTCTTACTTGAATTACTAAGGTAATGAGAATTTTAGAAATTAAATTTTGATTTCGAAAATTTTAGCAACATTCATGCAAAAATCTCTCATTTAAAACAAAATATGCTACAGAGTGTAGCTAATCAAGCCCCTCAAAACTAACACGAGATGAGTACTAGAGAGGTATTTTATACTTTCAAATACTTATCACTTAGTATACAACACTCTTATGGTGACTGAATTCAACGGGCGATAACTACATATCTGGTTGAGTTTTAGAAATGTACATGAAATGTAAAACATGTAAATCTTTATTCTATGTTTAAAGTATTAGACGAATTTTAAGTTTAATGCTTGTATCTTGTTGTTTCATAAAACTTATTCTGACAGCCGAAACAAGTATTCCTTTTTTTCCCTACATGAATATTTTCTACATAATTTTCTAAATTATACCTGTGAACATAATACAGTACAAATCGTTTATAAGAACAACCGGGGATTTTAAAAACTGGTTCTTATAATAAATAGTTTTTATATCCCATAAATAACTTAAAACTTCTGGAAATAGCAAATTCATTATCACATAATTTCTATTTACACCTGAAACATGACGTTCAAAATATTGTTAAAAGGTTCAAGTTCAATCAAGGGGAAAAAAACACAATGTTTTTTTTTCATATAAGTGTATATTTTTACACTTTTTTAAATACATAGTTCTAAAAACATTAAAAAGAAAAAGGAATAAAATTATGTAGCTATTATGAATTTACATACAGAATGCAATATTTTGTTTTTACATATTTATTGATTTTCTGAAAAATTGATTAATATTTGTTTGTTTGGTTATTTTTGTAAATAAAAAGAATTTTCGATTATCGCGACAAGTTCTTTGACAGCCTTTTTTTTATCGGATCCTTCAAAAAATCGTCATTGCAAGCTAAAAATTTATTAACAGTATTGATAGCTGAAAACATTTCTTTTAAACTTGGGCAAGAAAACTCTTTCAAAAGATCTTCTGAACTGGCTCTGTCGTCAATATCATTATATCTTTCAGAAATCTCTGCATTTACGAGGGCAATAGTATCTTCATCCGGTACATTCCCATGAATTGTAAGAGCCAAATATATGTCTTCATATTCCTGATGTGTATCTTGTCCAATTGGCAAATCTCGAGCCCAGTCTTGAAGCGTTTCATCTCTAGCGTCTTGAGTTCGAAAACTGGGAGATTTTCAATCCTAAGAGAGCCAGCATGCTGGAAATAATTCGAAATCGTTAAAGGTTTAACATTATTCAACCCCTTATCTAGCATAATGATAGCGTCCAGTCCTGAAATCTTCGGTTCTTTCTTATTTTCAATATCGTCGATGATCTGTAGAATCAAGTTCTTCCTGAAATGAACTTTTAAGGACTTAATGACACCTTAGTACATAGGCTGTAATACGGAAGTATTGTTGGGAAGAAGAAAAGTAAATTTAATGGCACGAAGACCTTGAACCGCAGGGTGGGCTGGACAATAGTCCACAATAAGAAGTATTCTCTTTTTGTTGAATAGGTTCTTCGTTCCACTTCTGCAACCAGTTTTCAAAGATTTGTCCTGTAATCCAAACTTTAGAATTCGAATGATAATCAACTGGTAAAGATTTTATATTTTTAAATGCCCTCGGTTTTTTTTGCATTTACCGATCACTAAAAGCTTCAATTTTTCAGTTCTAGTTAAATTTCCAGTAACCATAACCGTTATCCTTTCTTTTGAAAGCTTACCACCACTACAATTTTCTTGCATTGAAATGCAACGTCCTATCTGGGGTCATCCTATAAAATAGACCAGTTTCATCAGCGTTGAAGATTTCATGGTCTTCATAACATTCTCTTAACGTAGTCCAAACGGTTTCAAGCCAGTTATCAGAAACTCCTGGTGGCACGGCCTTCGATTCTCCACTGATTCTCCCGAACACAATGGAATACCTTTCCCGAAATGTCTGGATCAAAAAGTTGAACAAGCGAAATCATGTCTGTTAAAGAGCTTCGCAAATTCATTTACTTTCGATTGCAAAATCGGTCCGCTAAGGCTCGGTGCACACGAGCGATCCAGTGTCGCTACGGCACCACAGTTGCGATCAGGAATACAATAGAGATGAACTAACTGACGACGCCTACGTCCGTGGTCGGTTAGTTCAACTCTACGTATTACTCCTGATCGCAACTGCGGTGCCGCAACAACAACGGATCGCTTGTGTGCACCGAGCCTTAGAGGAATGTTGGCACTCCTTTGAATATTAAACCATTGCAAAAGTGCTTCTTCTATGTCAGCATGTGTTCTTTTTCGAAGTTTCTTAATTTTAGTCCGATCTTTTTCAAATTCCTCTTTTAATTTTTCTCTAGTCATAAAAATAATTGAAATTGTGGCATGACTCACCTTAATTCGTTGGCTAAGGGCCTGTTCACATAGGAGTCCGTTGCGTTGCGTTAAGGAAAAGATGACCTTTAGACGAAAATAAACCAATCATATGCCCCCAAACGATTAGCAATGAAATTTTTAACGCCTATGATTGGTTTATTTTCGTCTCAATGTCAGCTTTTCCTTAACGCAACGCAACGGACTCCTATGTGAACAGGCTCTAATAGTCAGTTTTTTTCACCGTTTTCTAATCTGAAAAATATATTAATTTTTTCCTCAACCGTAAAAGTTTTACGTTTTGCACTTATTATTGAACATGTACTTCACTCTTTGAACAACTGTGACAAACCTTTTTTGCTCACCGTAAGAGAGCGCACATGAGCCGACAAATGTACTGTACATATAATTTTTTTTTCGAATAAAATAAAAGGGTTGAAGAAAAACGTGCTGCTACTTCCCGTCTGTTACCAATTAACATGTTCTTATAAGCTATTTATTTTCCCAGAAACCAATTAATTTTAAGTCACTAAAAGCCATGTTATTATAACCAGATTTTGTATCCATCATTACACATGGGAATTGGCCAGGAACTAATAATTCCGTTCTTTTAAGTGATATGTTTTTATAACCGGAGTTTTTATAAACAATTTTCACTAAAATTACATTTTTTGTTAATTTTATCTCGTTAGAAGTAAGCCCATTTTCAATTTAGTAATTTTTTTAAACAATTCATGACCCTAACTTTCATGAAACTGAAAAACAGTAGTTTAAATTTTTTCAACGTTTTTAATATGGATCTATTAAAACTTTACATCTTATTTTAATAGATGATTTACTTTCAAGTAAATATCTACTGAGGAAATTTTTTTTCCAAACAAATTTTCTAATAGAACAAAGGAACTCTCTTAAAAAAATACAAAATTGTTTATATCATTCTTATAAATGTTAGCATATGAAATAAAACTGCATTTGAATTCAAAATATTTATTTAAAACAGTAAAAATCTAAATTTGCGAGCTAATTAAATGTAAACTAAATGCAAGCTAGTTCCTTTAAAGCGTTTTCTATCATTCTATAACTCTAAAATAACCTATAAGATTCTTTTATTCCCTAACGGATTTTGAAATTTAGGTGTTCCGCATCTACCGTTTTCCAGTATTTATCGTTTAGTGCAATAGGTCCCTTTAAAAACGATAGATGAAGGTCCCACTGTATATATTTTTTGCGAAGCGTGAATTTGCTTTTATATGTAACAACAAAAGCTTTTGTTGTGTTTCGCTTTGTTTTTTTTTCAAAAGAAAATAAGTAGCATGTCTAATGCGATTGTTTTCTAATACGATTACAGTTTGTAATCGCATGAAGTAAAGCTTGAAAAAGGTTTTAAAAAATGTTAAAAGCGACTGTGGTAACAACGAATTACTATATATTCAGTCGCAGCTGTTACGGGCTATATATTTACTTTCTTGTCTTTTGTAAATCTCATGAAACCAGAATTATGAAATAATGTGAAGTTTAGAAGACGCTTCTTTGTGTTATCAAAAGAAGAATATAAAACTGTCAGATTTAAAAAAAATCATGAAGAATAAGCCAGCTTAATGAATATAAAATTTCATGTTAAATGTGTATGCGCTCATACTCTCTCTATCTTTCTCACACACACATATATATACACTGAAGTGCCACTGAATTAGGGATAAATACCTAGTAGCGAGTTGGGCCTCCTCTGGCCTTGAAAACGGCTGCCACACGACGAGGCATAGATTCAACAAGTTTCTGGAAACGTTCAACGGGAATGGCTTGCCAAATATTGGCTAAAGCTGTCCATAATTCAGTAAGGTTCTTTGGTGCTGTGTGATGGCCTTTCACGCCTTGTTCCAAAACATCCCAAAGATGCTCAATAGGATTTAAGTCTGGGCTTCTAGGTGCCCAATTCATGACAGAGAAGTCAGAGGAATGCTCATCCAACCAGCCAGTAGCCAACCGGGACTTGTGAGAGGTACAGTTGTCTTGCTGGAAAACTCCATTACCGTGCGGATAACAGAACAGCATAAACGGATGTAGGTGATCACCCAGCAACTCTACGTACCGAATTGCATTGAGGGAGGTTGGTACACGCACCAAAGATCCCAAACTGTGCCACGAAAAAACACCCCAGACCATGATTGAGCCACCATGCCCTTGTACAGTTCCAGCCAGGAATGCAGGATCCATGGCTTCATGAGCCTGACGCCATATTCTCAGCCTCCCATCGGCGTTAAGTAGTCGGAATCGAAACTCATCACTCCATGCTACTCGTTTCCAGTCCTCTACACTCCAGTCTCTGTGCTCTCTTGCCCAGGCAAGACGTGCAGCCCGATGGCGAGTATAGAGCAATGGTACTCTCGTAGGTCGACGGCTCCCGAAACCCATATGGTGAAGCGAGCGTTGCACAGTCCGTTTACTGACTGTACGACTGGCACCGTCATTAAACTGGGTGGTAATTTGAGCTAATGTTTGGCTTCGCTGGCTACGTACAATAGGCCTGAGCCGTCTCTCACCACGCACTGTCAAGGCTAATTGTCCTTTGCAGTTTGTCCGATCGCTAGTTTTTTTTCCACCATCCATGTATTCTTGGTATACTCTTGACACTGTCGACCTTGAAAATCCTAGCTGTCTGACGATTTCGGAAATTGAATGGCCCATGCGTCGCGCACCTAGGATTTGTCCGCGATCGAAGGCATCTAAATCAGACAGTTTACCCATACTGGCAATTCCAACAACAAATTCAGAACAACCACAGTACGCGCCATATATGCAGTTACCACAGCGCCCTCACTTGCGCATACATGATGCGCAGCGCTATACAATTTGCATATTCTTTTCTATCCCTAATTCAGTGGCACTTCAGTGTATAAATAAATAAATATATATATATATATATATATATATATATATATATATATTATGGTTCATTTAGGACCCTTAAACGTGTCACTTTGGGATATTTTAACGTTTGCTTGTAATATGTAATAGTTGAAAGTTTTGTCGGTTGTGGTGCTACAATTAAGGAAATGTATTGGTCTCAATATGGCCACAGGTGGAGGTCACTCTATTAGTTGGCATTCAACACTCCTCACAGAGGTTATGTATTCAAAATTGTCATTTAATGTAAGAAGTACTTGTTTTTATGTGCGCAGTTGCGCTTCTGATTAAAAAAAATGTAAGGTGGCTAATATGTACTGTTGGCTGGCTGGTGAGTGGTTAAAATTTTAAATTATTAAATATAAAGGAAAATGTTCTTGTATTCCATTTTCCCCTTAAAACTCTATAAATTCTTTAGTAAACTTATTTCTCTCTGTTGCTAAGCGGTATTTCAATCCGTACTTGTGTGCCATTTCTCATCTCTCACGTTCGCAGGAGCCCCTGAATACAGGGGTAAAAGCAAGAATCTGTGTAGCAGGTCAATGGAATGTTGATTGCTTTCACATCGCCTCCGTCGGATCGGCCGTTTCCTACCACGGATGAATACGGTGCTTGCGGACGGTGGGGTTCACCGTGAAAATAATTAAAATCTAACAAGGAGCCAAGAAATAATTCAAGAAAAAAACAATTTGGCATTCAACTTCGACAAATATGAAAGAATATCAGAGTTCGAAATAATGATCTGGCCTCAAGGCTCGGCGCGAGGTAGCACTCTTTTACGTGTATCCCTTGCTAGAGCTCATGCGTAGCGGGGGCGAAAAAAGTTTTGCTCCGGGGGGGTATTGGGACTGGGAGAATCAGACTGGTTCTCCGGCAGCTACATAGAAAATCGTCACCAATTGCCGTCCTAGATGCCGAGCTTCACCAATTGGAACCCATGAAGAATGTCCGCTGCGAAAGATCCAGAGATGCCTTAGTCAACTGGGCATGCCCAACTTTAATCTTAGCTATCTTGTCTTTCCTTCTTTCTTAATTCCTTTTTTTATACAGCTTAAAGTCGAATTAGTTAATTTGCCATTTTTTATTTATTATGAGCTCATATAAAGTGTTAAATAGCTACTGGTCACCAGCCACCCATTCTTGTGTAATATGTGACTGTAACCATTGTTTTTAATATATATATATATATATATATGAGGAAATGGATAAGTGTAGTTTTATTTTATGATGAGAATGGTATTAAGTTTCTTAAGAATTGTAAATGCTAATCATGTTATGTCATAGTAAAAACTTGTTAAGTAAAAAAAAAGGCATCTAATTGTCCAATATTTTTTTTTGTCCTTTGAATTTAAGTGTTATTTTCAGCTCGCCTCAGTTTAATTCTATTTCAGCAGATATAATTGCTATTTTTGGAGATGTTGCTTTTTGGTTCATTTTTAGGTAGTCTCCTTTTAGGGAAGTAGTTTTCTTTAAACTTCTTTAATTTAATTTAATCTTTTTTAAAGTCATAACATATATATATATATATATGTGTGTGTGTGTGTGTGTGTGTGTATATATATACAGTGGACGCTCGTTAATTCGAACTCAAAGGTTCTCAGAAAAAAGTTCGAATTATCCGATGTTAAGAGAAAATATATAACTTTAAATGTGTATCACTGAAGAAGAAACTCTTCTATTATGTATAACCCCAGAAAATATATTATACTATGTTATCTAAAGTTAAACATATTAAAAAGCAATACAGACTTACCTTAATCATAAAATGAAACAGAAGATATGCAGTACAAAGTAAACTTTTATTAAAACTATGAATTACACTTTGGGGAAAAACTGTAAAATGAATGTTTGGTTCGGTTTATGATGCCTACATTGTTCAGCCAGCTCCTCGATTTGAAGTAAACATTTCAATTCATTTTCAGAGGAAGGTTCCATCTGAATAAATGCTTTCAGAGTTTTAATAGAGTCAATTATGGCTTTGTCCATTATGGCCGCATTAAAAATATCTGTCGGCAGGTAAGTAGAGAAATGCCCTGGCAGTTTCCTACCGTAAATAAGTCCATACGTCTTCGTTTACATCATTGCTTTGGCCACATACAGTTTGATAAGAAATATTTTGCCTTGACTTAAATCGAGAAAGCCATCCATCACTGAATTTAAAATCGTCAATACCCATTCAACTTGCCAATTCATCAGCCTTCGTCAGCACTAGGGGTCCATTTATCGGAAAATTTCGAGATCTAACATCCTGGAACCATAGCAGTAGAGCTTTTTCTAGAACTTCTTGGGACGCATTTGCCATGCATTTCCTTCCTCTAGCAAATTTTGATTTTTCCCATGAATCTAAAATTGACTCCTTGTTTTTCTAATTAGTTGACAAGGCATTTTTTTAAAATTCCATAGTCAGCTCCTAACATTGTTTTACATTCTCCATTCTTTACTTTCTTTAAAATTTCTACCTTGGTCTCCAAAGTTAGGGTTTTGTACTTTCTACTTGTAGACATCCTGAATTTCACACCACACAATGAGGAAGAAAAACTAGACCACATTAACTTGTCTGCACTGCAGTTATAACAGACGCAGCTCCCTCGAATCTGTAGTAAAGGCTAGCTTTTCTGAAATTCTAAGAAGATCGATCCAAATAAAGGAATATTGCTTTTTCCGTTTAGCACTGATAAGAAGGACAATAGCTACTAACGTTTAGCGGACATGCAATAGTCTAGGAATGCAGGCATGTGCCTCCTTACACAGAAAAGAAATTTTGACACACAAAATAATAAATACAGTGTGTATTTTCTTCATTAAACGAGGAAAAAGATTTTTTTATGTCAAATTTTTAGTTCGAATTAATGAGATATTTTTAACATTAACTCCAATACAAGTTTTTTGGAGCCTTTGGATTAGTTCGAATTAACCGAAAGTTCGAATTAACGAGCGTCCACTGTATATATATATATATATATATATATATATATATATATATATATATATATACAGGTGGTTATCAAAATAATGAAAACACTAGTAAGCATCATGAAAACCTTTATTAATACGGGACAGAATAATGTTTGTCATGTAATACCACCTGATTCACCTTAGAATTGGATTATACAAGTCATAAATAGTCTTTAAGAATATATTATACCATTCTTCAGGAAAAAATCATGAAAGTTCCTGTAGAGATGCTCTGGTGGATATCGATACCTGTATCTTTTCTCTTATACAGATCACAGTTGTTGGATGATTTATAGTCGGGGGGGGGGGTGATTGTACAGGGCAAGATAAGATATTTGACTTATTTTTCATGCTCTTCAAACCAATACTTGACAGATTTAGCTGTATGTATAGGGGGATTATCATACTGGAGAATGCCATCTCCTGCAAGAGACAATGTTTGCACCATAGGATGGAATATTAAGCTAAAATTTCGACATCGTCCTTCTCATTCAATCTCCCTTTTAGGGTTACATTTGGCTTGAAGAAAACTATGAGATGTCATCCCAAACCCTGACAGATCTACCTCCATGATTGACAGTTTAGATGAGACAGCCAAAATCTGACGCTTCTGTAGGTGTTCTCCAGACATACACACATCCTGTTGCGAGAAACAATATGAACAATGATTCGTCGGACCAAATGCCGTTTTTCAACGTATTACTCGACCAGCATTTGACCCGTGGCAGCATTGTGGAAGATATTTTGTATTGGCATCTATTACAAGTAGCTTGGGACTAACTATTCTTCCCTAAATGCTTTGATTGTGAAGTTCCCTTCTACCTCTAATGGTTGATACCAGAACATGCAGATGCCGATTGAGCTCTTCGGTCATTTTGGTTGCAGTTGTTTTCTTTCTTCGTTTCACTATCCGTTTCAATACCTCGTCCGTCTCTTTCACTCAGCTCACCCTTTCGTCCACTATTCTGTTTGTGAAAGAATGTTTTCCCGTGCACTCTGTATGCTACCATGATTTTTACACCATAGTTCGAAAAACACCCATTAGCCTGGACATTGCAATAACAGACACTCCAATTTAAACACGCTCGAACAATTTGCCCTTTTTACAAAGTCTGCAAGGTTTGACATTTTATGCTGTTCCCCCCAAATGCAAGAAGCCCTTAGCTTCATTACTGCTACCTGACAGTAGAATAATACATACACTATATTATATAAAAAAATACCGTTGTCCAGACTTGTTTTTTAAGCAATACGAAGCACATTCATAAACACCAGTATTATTGATGGGTGTTTCCATTATTTTGATAACCATTTGTGTATATATATATATATATATATATATATATATATATATATATATATAAATATATATATATGTAATATATATATATATATATATATATGTATATATATATATATATATATATATATATATATATATATATATATATATATATATATATATATATATATATATATATATATATATATATATATAAATATATATATATATATATATATATATATAAATATATATATATATATATATATATATATATATATATATATATATATTTATATATATGTATATATATATATATATGTATATATATATATATATATATATATATATATATATATATATATATAATATGTATATATATATATGTATATATGTATATATATATATATATATATATATATATATATATATATATATATATATATATATATATATATATATATGTATATATATATGTATGTATATATATGTATGTATGTATATATTATTATTTTGTTCCTCGGTATCGTAAGGATGAAAATATGTAAACATTAATATGAATCGGGAAGAATATTCTCTTCCCATAAAACGGTGTGTTAGATATAAAAGAAATGGAAACAAGGCTTACGAAGAAAGATAAAGTTATTGTCACGAAGTTCGTATAAAGTAAACTTCGACAAAACATTAAGTTAAGCGATTATCAAAGTAAGTAAGAGGGCATAAATGAACATTCGTAACACATGTAGGAATTACATTCACCGCGCTTGGTCAAGTGAATAGATTTTAATCCCTGGGTATACTAAGCCAGCTAACTATACCGTTCCAGTCATGCCTGGGAGAACTCAAGGAAAAGTTGGCAATGTCGCCACATCGAAATATATTGCCAATAATTTACATTAGAATGTTATTATCAATTCTTAAAATTCAGTTAATAGTTAGCAATCTTGAACGTATTTCCTTTTAATTTCATTTATATGCTGAAATTCGAGATACTGCACCATAATTATAGCTACTAGATTTATCATATGAATTGTTAATTTGTTACTCAAAAGAATTATAAAAATTCCTTCTTTAAAAGTCTGCGCTTAAGGGAACGGTGGATATTAAAATTTACTTTTTCTCTTTTCATCATATAGATACGAAATTTTGTACATATGCACATTTCACTATAAATAAATAGAATACCTTAAAAGAAATTTCCAATCTCATTATAATTTAAAGATTTTTTAAAAAGATGGAAATTTATAAGCAAAATTTTAAAATGCTCCTTGCTACTTAATTTTTGAGATATTTCCTCGATTTTGCATTTTAATCTCTTTAAACTGTATAACAAACAAATCTGGGTATCAGTTATTTAATCCCTTGAATAGTTAATTTTTGAGATATTTTTTTCTGAATTAAGTCCCGATTTTCATCAAAATTTTGCCTTTTGAAAAGCTATAAATCAAATTTAATTACCTTAATGTAGTCGAATTGTAAAATGCATACCCAGTTTTTGTGTAAACAGCATCAGAATTCTTCCTTATCAATTTCATGAATTTTGAAGAAAAATTAAGTAGCATGGAGCATTTAAAAAATCTAAAAACCTTGAAAAATCTGGTTTGAGAAATGCAGATTTAAAATTTATTACTACACTTACCCATTATAAATTACTTTGTAGAAGCTTTATAAAGGATTTTTTACTTGAAAAAAATGATTTTGGTACTAATAATCTACAGAAATATATATATTTTTTACAATAACACAATCAGTATTACAATGACGTGATTTGCTGAAATAAAGGTCCACCGTTCCCTTAAAATATCCAGTCTCAGGCACTTGTGATGTTTCAGACTGCGGACAAAATGCAAATATAGCTTCTACCAGGAAGTTATAGTTATATTTCATGTGCCAATAGCATCGTTATGTGCCGATAGTGTAGTTTCAAGAACCACTAGTTGGTATCCGTCAAAACACGACAGCTGGATAGTAAATAAATGTATTAATACACAAATTATACTCAACACATCAGCGCCAAATATTGAAAATTTTAATATTAAGAATAGAGAAATACACGTTAAAAATTTCTTATTGAACCCATTAAAAAGAAATAAGGTGACTCAACAGCGTGATATAAACAATTTCCGTCAGGTTAAATTCTATATCTCAGAAGCACAATAAAAAATTTAAAAAAATGGCAGAGAGCTAGAGATATTCCACGGTATAAACAAATTAACGTGTTCATGCGGCCTCGTGATTAGTAAGTATTTAAAGCCAGATTTCAACATGTCACTGAGCATGCGCAGAAAGCAATTTTAAATTGTAAATTATCACTAATTAAAAGAAATTGTGGTTACAGAAACCAAATTTGACTCATCTATAGATTAAAATCTTTTGTTTGGGACAAAAATGTAGTAAATGGATGCAATAGTTTTCTCTCGCGGACTTAGAATCGGTTTAGAAACTTAAATATCTATAGATAATCAGATATGTTCTGTGTATCATATTTATAGTGTTTATACTTAAAATAAGCCATGCTTTACCTCCTCGATTAATGCATGCACTCCTCCTTAAAATTATGATTGAAATAACTACAGGGCTCTCGTATCAATGGGAAATAGGTTTAATTACAAATATCATTTCCCGTAAATCGATTATAATAACGAACGCTTTGTAAAACGTGATATTTGTGTCATTATATTTGTAAATACGATACAGTTTCATTTTTAAATTACACCCTGTAATCTATATATATATAACAGTTCCGTAACTGACTCACTGACATACAAAGCACAGACCAAACAGCTGGACCTAAAGGGCTGAAATTTTGCATGGCGATTCTTCTTATGGTGTAGGGGTGCACTAAGAAAGATTTTTGAAAAATTCTTCTTAGATTTTTTTAGATTAAATTTTTAAGCTGTTTTTGTAACTTTTTTTAAGTTTGCATTTAAAATAATAATTTGAGGGTTATAAAATTTATATCACGAGAAAGATCCTAAAAATTCCTTTAAAATATAATCTTTTTCGAACCTTTACCTCAATTTTCTGATATTTGGTGAATTTTTAAAGATTAATTTTTAGAATTTAATTTATTAAATGATGATTACGTGATTTCCTTTTCTGGTACTTTCAATAAATTTATCGTCACGTGCATAAAAACTAAATAGACAAAAAAATATTTTTTCTCTTTCTAATGCAGCAGACGACTGGATATTATCCAAAAAAATATAAATATCCCTTACGATTTTTTTATAAATATATATATTTTTACATCAATTGTATGCATTGATCTTCGCATCTATTAAAACTATATATATATATTTTTTTTGCATTAATTGCATACATTGACCGTTGTATTTAATTTGAATGTACCCCGTAGCGAAGCGCGGGTTTTCAGCTAGTCTCTCATATAAGCTTGAATGGCATAACACGTTGCTGTCAAAGGGCAACAGATTTCTATTTATATCGTTCTAGAAATCCAAGACGATATTTGTGTAATATACATACATATGAAAACATATTAATTAGAGAATTATTGTTGTTGTTTCTAATGCCCCCTTTCCGGAATGCATTCCAGACCAGGCTAGCAGGCTGAGGTGTGCGGCTCCGGTTTATAACTGCACCAGAAAGGTCGAAGTTCGATTGAGCCAGGTGCCACCTGAATTTTGACCAAGCAGCCCCAGGGTCGACATCTGGGGGGTATCGTACCAGCTCCGACCCTCTCTGACCTCATAGAATGACTTTTCCGTCTACACATTTGACCTGCCCATATTCGGCCTAAACACGAAGGTATATAATGGCACTTTTCGGAATTCGATGAGAGCACCCTCAGCACCGAAAGCCGAAGCCTTACCACTAAGTTACCTCGGGCCCATGAATTGGTGAATCACACCCAGTAAGTTCTTTATCAGCTTTTGTCCCGTAGCATGTTGTCGTCAACAATCTTATTTATTATTTCTGTCAATCTCCATTTCTTCCAACAATCCGTAATTTCTTCCGAGAAATGTAGGTCCTTTTTCCCCCTAATTGGCACTTTATTACGCATGACTGCAATAATTTTTATAATTTTCAGTACAACAGGAAAACCAGAACGAATTTATTATTCTTTCTCTGACCGTTAACGAATAATAGTTCCGTTCTCACCGTACAATGCAGAATTCTCTGCATTTAAAAAATATTTTAATCTGAAAATAATTTCCTTTTATTCTCTGGTTTAAAGAACACCTCAGCTACTCTTAGGCTCATAAGCGCTATCAACACCAATGCGGTTTACGCTGTCCACTGTAAATTAGAGACTTTCTGACCAAAAACTAATCAATAGCATAACAATTAATGCAAATAGAGATTTCATATAGCAGGGGCGGGACCTAGGTAGCTTTGTTAGAGAACCTAGGTAGCTTTGTTTGGACCTGGGACTAGAGGTGCTCAGTTTGAATACCGGCGAACGCTATTAAATACCCCTATGTCTAGGCCGGATATGGGCACGTTAAATCTGTAGACCAGTAAGCCATTTCCGCATGATGCCAGTGAGGATGGGAATAGGTACGAACCCACACATGTCACCCATGGCGGTGCTCGATCAATATTGAGGTAGCACCAGGGGGGTGGTGTTGGTTCACCTGTACGGTGCCCGCATGAAAGCAAACAACGATTCCCGCTGTTTAATGAGCGAATGTCTTCATTAAGGGTGCTGTGTACTAACCATGTTGGATTCAGTGTTAACCTATGGAGAAAATGTGTCTACTATTAACAGCAACAAAAATGCCGATCATCCATTAAAAAGGGTATTTTCACATAGCCTGAATTTTTCTGCCCCTTGCAACAAGATATAAATTTCGTCCATTTTATAAATTTCGTCCACCAAAGGAATTTATGAGCGTTTAAAACACACTATACCAGATTTTTCCCCCGAATAATTTAAATTTGAAAATATTATTTGTATTTTTTTAGAAACGAAAAATTCTCCAAAGTGTAAAATTTCTCTCTCTATTACGGAGTACAACTTAAAAGAAAAAAAAAATTTTAATCAAAGTCGACAATCCTTGGACACATTTTTCTCCATGAGGTGAGAGAATCCAAAAGGGTTAGTACACAGTAGCCTTGACAGATAATAGGCATAGAATAATAATAAAATACAAATTTGTGCATAGATCTGGAATATTACTTCCTTTCTTCCCACCTTCTATCAACTGAATTCGATATGTCTGCGCACGCTCTCCTGTATCGATGTTAACGGCAAACGCCAACGGACTCTGCTGGGTGTATTATTGATGCTAGATTTCAACATATTACGACCAGTTCTCGCTACACGCGAGTCAAGGAACTTAGCAAAAAACATTTATTTCATTTTTTTTTACAATACTGGGGGTCATGTTTCTAGACAAACAGAACTGCAAATACAGAATCATCAGGTCAGGCGTTTCAGTATTCCTACTCTGTATTCAGTATTCCTACATTACCAATGAAAGCCTAACATGCGTTGTTAGTGAAGATTATATTTCTTTCAAGCAGGGCCCGCTGTAATCAAGTGGTAGCGCTTTGGGTTTGGACCTGCGGGGAGTGCTAGGTTCGAATCCCCAGGAATGCCGTTAAATACTTTCGTGTTTAGGCTGGATATGGGCACGCTAAATCAGTAGGGCTGAAAGTCCTTCTAAGTAGTCAGAGAGGGTGGAAAAGTATGAACCCTCCCAGATGTCGACCCTTGGGATGCTCTGTTAAAAGGGAGGAGGCACCAGAGGATGGCGTTGGTTCTCCTATACGCTGCCCTCATTGAAAAGCAACCAAAAACTCTCACTGGTAATGTGCGAATTTATTCATTGCCAAGTGTCCCGTATTAGCAAATAAACACATGTCTTTCAAACTAACAAGCAGTTGATATTGTTTGTGCAGTTCAAAAATTTTAAGACAACCTCGAGAGAAAAAGTATTGCTCCTCTCCTTTCCTTGGTTTATTATTATAAATTCAAATGATCTATTTATGATTAAAATGTTTGAATTAAAAGTATAAAAAATTATAGGAAAGGAATAAGAAATTAGGCACGGTGAAACATTTCATTTCAGTGATTCATTTTTTAGTGAGAATCACGCTGTGAAAGAATCACCCTTTGTTTACATCGTCAAAGAGCGATGACGCTTCATTAGAATCCAAATATCTCTAAAACTATTGAATTAACAGAATAAGTGTACGCAGAAAAAATTATCAGTTTTCGAAGCTCTTTCCAAATATGTAACATTTATGTACTTTCCTGAGAAAAAAAAGTGCACCAATTCCTGTATTTGTCGGCCATTTTCTTGGATGGGACGACCCGGTCGTGTTACGGGGTCACGTGATCTCGACAAAACCCTCTGTTTCTTTATTAATATAGATATGACAGATAAAAGGTGTCAGTTTTAAAGCAACAAGAAAACTTTCACATCCCCCATCTTAGACATCTCTAACTTTAATACACTGTGATAAATTAATATGGTGCACCCTAAATGAAGCATGGGAAGAACCGCAACCAAACATGTACGCTTTGCTTGCGCATACTTGAAATGGGATGGGGGGGGGGGGGTTAAAAATTTCCTTTGACATAAAACATGACTTTAATTCACTTTCGGAATGATGGCAAAGCTAACACGTAAAATTGTCATTCCCTTTCATTAGTTTTTTTAGTTCAGAGCATCAAACTACATTGTTCAAATTATCAAGCAGCTAAGTTAAATTTTAATGCTTCTTCCCCGATAAAGATTCAGGATAAGAAATCCAGAGAACGGAGAAAAGACATGAATATAGTCTCAGTAAATAGTTCTTCTCAAATTCTTGTTAGAATGCGTTTGCTTAATAGTAGAAGTCAGTTGTATATTTAATATATCGCTCACTCCTTTCAAGAACTTCATATCTCAAAAATCGAGATTTTTCAGGCGAGTGATTTGAAAGTTGAAAAGTGTTTTTTTTTTAATTTTTATTTCCAATGGCACATTAAAAGACAATTGAACATCAAAATGACAACAATAAATCTATAAATGAAAGCGAGCAATCCAGTAGCGTTCCCAGATTGATGTCCGAGGAAGAGCAGGACATCTGGACAGGTGAGGCAAGTCCATTTCCTCGTGAAGATCACACAAGGTACAAAGAGGGTCAGGAACGACGTTGATGCGACATAGATGTTTACGCAGGCAGTCGTGGCCAGATATCAGACGAAACATGGAGACAGATTTCATCCTAGGCCACTGAGGGACATTAAGAATCTGATTAAGCCATGGTTTATTAAGGTTGCGATTTTTGAGTTCTTCGCGAAAAGAATCCCTGAAGATGTTCTTTATTAGACATTTGATACTATTAAAAGGAAGTCTGGGATTAGTTCTCTGAAGGACAGAGGGCCACTTCTTTGCCAAGAAGTCAGCCGCCTCATTTCCCTGGATTCCACAGTGGGCCGGAATCCACTGGAGAACTACTCTCTTATTATTACTGGCAAGCCAGAAAGTTGAAAAGTACATTGAAATGTATTGAAAATAAATTTTAATTCTACTCTCTAGCGGCTAAATATTGAGTGGTGAGGTATAAGAATCTTGCAGGGATATACTACTCTTTTAGGGCATTCTGGAAACATGCACAACTAAAAATCGCCGATTTTTGAGATATGACGTTGTTGAAAGGAGTGAGCGATAAGTTACGTCAGTAATGTCTTAAAACTGCCTTAGAAGAAAGAGGAGCACCTCGGTTGAAAAGGATGAGCAGTTCTTAACATGAGAATATTGCAAATACAAAACTATTTCGCAAATACAAAACTATTTTGCAAATACAAAACTAAGTAAAATTAACGCTAGAATTACGATTAAATTACTCTGTAGCCTCAGTTGAAGCACTCATTGAAAAACCCTGTGGAACATTTTCTTTAATTATGAATACGGATGCCTGGGTGGCATGGCAAAAATCCACAAATCTTTGGAAAAATAAATAACTTTAGTAGAGGTCTAGAGTTTAGTGGAGGCATTAGACTTAAGGGGACAGTGGACTTTCAAAACTGTGAAATTTGTCCAAAAATTCGATTTTTTTTTATTTTATTGAATTGCGAAACTACAGACGAGTAGGAATGTGTTGCAAAAAGAATTTTTAATTATCTGTGATTACTTTCCTAGTCATAGGCATTTGTATTTAATTCAGATATTATATGGTGACTAATAGCAATTACTTTAAATGTGTATTTCTCAAAATAAAAATTTTCGTGTCATACGAATATTCAAACTGCTCCAGGCGCATTTCTAATGATCGTATTGCTTTGAAATTTAAGTTTTATATACTTAACTGTATATCAAATAAATCTTATTTAAAACAATTATGCTTCGTAGCTCAGAATTTCTAAATTTTTTACTTGAAAAGATGATTTATAGGTATTTTGCGTCATAAAAAGGGTGTTTTCACCATTATTATTTTTTCTTTTTCTATTTTTAATGAATGCTTAAAATAAGCAATAAGTTTCATTGTTAGTTCTATAAGGTATCCAGTAAATAAAAATTACCATATTATAGGCAAAAGAAATGCGCGTGGAACATTTTTAATGATGCCAATTTTTGGTATAATTAATAATTCATAATTCATAAATTATTAATATTTCATCATTAAATTTTAACCACTTTTACATATCTATGGTACTAATCACATATTGAAATTTCAAGTAAATCCATTCAAAACAAAAAAAGTTGGGTTTGAAAGTCCACTGTCCCCTTAAAAGGTCTTTTATACGCATTGTTCATTATCTTACTGTAGTAGACGTGTCTGACCTGTGCTTGTGCTAGCTTTCCCGACAATTCTGAAAAGTGCCTATCTAGCGCATGGGTTCTCAAATTTATTTGGCCTACAACCCATTTTTCAGAAAAAAAGGATTCAGCGCCCCCTTGGAAATTGTTCTTCTTAAGCGAACAAAACAGAGATTCAGTGACAAATTTCCATTCTTTTATGTATCGATATTTTTACCTATGTCTTTTAATATAGTAAAGAAAGTTGTTGTAAATAAGACACCATGAAACTTGAAATCCTAAAATTATTTATTGAAACCAACCATAGTAACATTCCCATTACACAGAAAAAATGAAGGTAACGAATTCAAATATTAAAGTAAAAATTACGAATAACATTAAATCTAATCCTAATGAGAAGGATGAACTTGGTGCACTGCTATCAATCTATTAATGTTCGGCTCTATTTTCGTCAGCAACATTTTTATATCATCACGATTAGCTATTTGTAGTCGGTTTCTGTTATTAGTAAGCAAGATTTGGGACTACACTGAACCCATGTTCCAATCAACAGGATAAATGAAATGCAATTAAAAACTTTTGCACTATTACCTTTAATCAAGGATAATGTATCGGTATCTGTTTTTCAGCCAGAATTGTTGGTAGCTGAGTTTAAATTTAAATTTAGAGCCCCCCCCCCCCCACACACACACTGGATCGTTCCAGCACCTCCCGGGGGGGTGGTATCGCCCACTTTCAGAAACCCTGTTATAGCGTCACGTTTATTAATGAATCATATTTTCTTTTGGGAACAGATGACAGTCTTGGATAGGTTACGGTGAATTAAGTAACTGAACTTTTTTCGTTAAGAGACTCTTTGCAAATACCCCTTTAACAATGGTATGCAGAGATGCCATCTACTATATTTACCCCTGATATATGACTATCGAGCCAGATTATGGATAGAATGATGAGATCGCATGGCCTGCAGACTGGCACCCTCATTGTAAAGCTCAAACTAATCAGCGGAATGAATACAACGAACAACATACAATGCGTGTATTTCTCAAGTCAGTCTTTAAGTTTGCCTCTATTCCCTGACCCCCTGTGAATCCACATCTTTCCCATGACTTACCATGTTTTGCAGATATATTGCGATAACCTCAGACCATCAAGTAATTTAAATAAATTTGAATAAAAAGTTCAAAACTTGGTAAAGTTTGATTCGAAATGACATTCGTGAACTACTAAATTAGGCACCACGCAGACATTTTTCTTGCACCACTGTGCGAGATGATTTTACTTTCAATTAATTTTTCCATTAGTTTGGCCATATCCGATCATAAACGATGTTCTATCTTTGAAGGTTCATTTATACTTCTTTACAAGCTTATCTCAGATACAGTTTTGCATAGTAAAATAGAACTTGCATCTGGGTACCTTTTTTACCCTAGATTGCATGTAATTAAGAATCATTCTTTCCGATGTTTCGCGATAAGAACTTATTTTAAAATGTGTTACCAACGACGAAAAACTTCAAGAAGTTGAAGACAAAGTCCAGGTTATGTCGCTGTTACATTTTACTTTAGTTATTACACAATTGTCTGAAGTATTGTTTATACAACCACTATACAAAGCATATTTAGCTAATGAACCTTTTAAGCATGCATCTAGGTATTTGCCTTACTTACAAAATTATTTTTCGCAAAGCCATGAATCCAAAGTCCGTTTTATTGAAGGCTTATTATTTGCAGGTTTAAATCTGTTCGGAGTGAGATTATACGCGTAGACTTCCTGTTTAATGACTGTAAATACCAGTCAGTTTTCTAAAGATATGCATAACTGATTGATCTGTCTCCTGTGCCAGTAGAACAAAGTTGTAAAAGTGTGTCAGTGTAATGTATCGTCCATCGGCCAGAACAATAAAACAAGGCAGACACTCCATCACCAAAGCTTTCGAAACGAGCCAAAAATCTGTTCGAGGCTCTCTCTCTTGGGTGTCGCATTTACGCATCAGTGATACTCACCACAATTGCTGCGTAATATAATTAGAAAACCTTAAGAGAAGGAATGGAAAAAGTGAAAGCATTCATGATGTGGTTTAAGTCGGCTAATGCTCAATTAATGAGCGCGGTTTTTCGGAATGAAACTGGTGTAACTCAGTTCCTGGGCATGTGTCAGTGCTGGAAGATAACAAAACTGATACTATCACACGTTTTGGCGTGTGAAGAAATTTCCCTTTTGCAATTTCTTTTTGAAGCTAAGAGTGTCAATTAATCTATGAGTCACGAGATTTTTTTTTAATCTCGTTTACACTTCTTCTTTGTGTACAGTTTGCATAAACGACTAATATTCATAAATTATATTCACTAATATTCATAAACGACACAATTGTAAAAACTTACATTATGCATAAATGTTTAGAATTAATTTATTTATTCAGTTAAAACAAATTCTCTTTTACTGAGTTATGCTACAAACTAGGATTAATGCTATAACTAGCGTAAATATCTTGCTAGAAACATAAATATTGCTCACACCTAATCTCTTCTGCATATAGAGTGGAATCTCGATCTATCGTTTTTCAAGGGACCGATTGAAATGAACGATAAATGCGGGAAAACAATGGAGGCGGAAACATAACAAAGCAATATGACCTTTGGGACTGGATAAAATGAACGACACATACGGAAAAACGATGGATCCGAAAACGATCGATCGAGATTCCACTGTATATTTATTTAACCATTCGCTGGGAACACCTGCCTCTCAGGCAGCTATGGTTTCTTTATTCAAAGCTGCCCTCCCCCACCCCACCCGCCCACCTTTCGACCTTGGATACTGGGAGTCTACAGATGCTTCAGTATGCATCTTGTCTTCAGTGTGGAAGTGTGACGCTAACCTTCTATGGTTCAGGTAAAAATTAGATTAATCAGAACAAAAATTAAATATCCCAACCCAATCACTCGTTCGACTCACTAAAAAGTGCCTCTACAAAACGAACCGTAATAGAACCTGTGATAATTGGTTCTGTTCAATAGAAGCTGGTGAAGAATGAAAGAGAAATGGTTTGACGATTGTGGCTACCATGAAATCTAATAAACCACAAATACCCTCTGAATTCCTACTTAGGAAGCGAAAGAGATATTCCATTTGTATCTGCCTTACAGGCAGATGCTCCCACTAAGAGGGAAGCAGTAGGTCCCGGTCTATTTAACCTTCCTCTAGCAAAAATTGATCGTAGCGTTCCAAACCAAATGATTCTTTTTGTTCTAAGCAGGATATTTTGAAATTATAGTACCTATTTTTTTGAACGAAGTGTTTCAAAATCTCTCTTGTTATCCAACCAGATAAAACGAGCTTTAAAGAAATCGGTCCTGTTGAGCGTTGATAATGCCTTGCCTAGATCATAATATGTAGTAAAACAAGAACACGCAGCTTTTTAAAATCCACAGTAAAAAGAAGTCAGCCAGCAATAGACTAAGAATGGCAACCAGTTTCGTACTCATTTCTACAGCTCATCAACTGGCCAGAGTGCATTATCAATGGCTGTCTCTATGGGAAAATTCATACATGCCGCAATCATTAAACTCGTTGACAGGAAATGGGGAAACCGCAGAATTTGCCAGATCATCGCGAGAGCCGGCGTCCGAAGTGAAAGAAGACGTAAAAGAGGTTCGCCTGATAGAAGCCTGTTTTGCGCATTCTACAACAGTTGCAACAAACTGTGGGTCGCGACCCACAGAGGGGGCGTGGATAAAATGTTCGCGGATAGACTGAAGGAAATTTATATCATACTGAATTATCTCAGACGTAATTGGAGTTCAGAAGATTATTATTATCGCCCCACAATAAACCACAAATGCCCTCTGATTTTCTAGTTAGGAATACCAGGGAAAGAGATAGTCCCTCTATATCTGCCTTCCAGTCAGATGCTCCCACTAAGCGGGAAAAAAAATCATGTTCCCACCGAAAGGTTAAGCTGTATATTTCCATTATTCATCAGAAAACTGTTTAATGCTATTTCTACTCATTCGATGTAACAGAGGAAACTTCCTTATCCGTATTTTATAGAGTAAAAGCATACAAGATAATATTTTTAGTTTATTATATTCAAATTCCAAAGAAATGTTTTCCTTTACACAAGCCCACTTAGCTGCATTCTGATTGACATAAAACATTAGTGTGAATAAATTTAACAAGAGTATTATTAAACAACTAAAAAGAAAATATGAACTGTTTGTTGCATCTGCTTGAAAATTTAACACAGTCATGAAATATTATTTGAGATATTTTCCCCGCCAAATTTGTTATTTTCTTAAGTCAAAATCCATTTTTTTAGATTCTGTATATCTGTTGATTTCTAAAATTGAAAATAAAATCAATAACACAGATAGACAACGTTGTGAGAGGAATCGATTAAAATGTTATCTGTATTGGCTCTTTTTAAATGATAGTGTTGTAATTTTTGAAGCCATTAATGAAGCCATCGATATAAAATAAATATGTTATTAATGAAATAAAAAAATTATTAAGATGGTTAGGTTTATCCCAATATTCTCTAGATTCCATTTGCTTCTTTTGTCTGTCTCACGGGAATACGATTTTTTGAATTTGAAGAGTTATTTCAATAATTTTTACATTTAGTTATCGATTGCAACGAATAAACGTTTATTTCTTACAAACTTTAGATAATAACATAAAATAAATTAATTGGCATATAAGCAGTGGTATTAATGAGTTCCTTTAATTGCCTGTGTTTCGTTCTACGCTTTCGAAAAATAGCTTAACCATAGATTTTTTACTGAAAGTATATAATTATGGGATTAGAAATCGATAAACCTCACAGTATTCAGCATTGACTTAGTTTTTTTTTTTTACTTTCCATTTGCAAATGTGCAAACCAAGTTTCTTCAGCATTTTCGAATTTATTTTTACTTTATTTTAGTTTCAGTAATGCTTGAAAAGGGCGAATGTCCAAGATACCATAATTTTGCCCGCGCGATGCTAGAGGCATATTACTAAATATTTATCCCTCTAATCTTAAATATAACGTTTCAGGGATATTTTTAAAACTTTTTACGTATTTGTACATGCAAAGACGTTTTGCCTTGACAGGTAGCCCTGGAATTTGCTTCAACCTTGGTAGGGGCTTCTCTGCAAAGCATAACTGATGAGTTCGCGAATTCCTCATGCGGAATTTCAGTAAATTTTAACTGGTGACTAAAAAAATGCAGTCAACCAGCACACTCCGGAAAGAACCATCGTGTATCATGAATTGTGATACAAAATTTAGAATGCAAGAAGTTCTCTTATAGTTGCTGCGTACTTACCCTATTGCATAGATTCTTAAACTGTGGTCCGCGCCATTGCAAGGGGTCCGCGAAACAATTTTGACATTGACAATCTATACTTGAACAAGGTATTATCGTGGAATTATCATGCGATACGTCTTTGAAAGTACAATTCAACAAAACTGAACTCACAAACTTTTGGTTATTTCTCAGATCTGATTACCCTGCACTTGCAAATGAAGCCCTCCAACATTTGATTCCTTTCGGCACAACATATTTATGTATACAGGCTTTTTCGGTTCTGTTATATATATGAAATCAAAGTATAGAAACAAACTCAATGTAGAAGCGGACCTCAGAATAAAACTTTCCAACATAGAGCCTGACATTGCGGTTCTGGTTTCAAGAGAACCACTGCAAACCATCACATTAAGTAAAAATCATTTACAGAAAACAAATTATGATAAGATAGATCTATTTTGACCAATATTTGACCAAGAAATGTTTGCATGAGTTTAATATATTATGATTTGTAACTTTTAAAATTCTTTATTCATTTTATTTTTTTTATTCTATGTCCTAATAAAAATGTTCGTCTCTATAAATGCACAAGACCATTTATTAAAATAACCAGCGATATATTTTTACCAATATTTATTATACCGTAGTGCCTATGAGATTATTTAGCCAGAAATGAAGTCTCAAAAACGACTTAAAATGCCTAGAGTTGGGATGGGGTCCGCAAAGAGAAATGTTGTTCAAGAGGGGTCCTCGGACTATATAAGTTTAAGAACCCCTGCCCTATTGGATTCGCTTACCTGAATGTTAACCTATGAAGAAAATATGTCTACTATTAACAGCTACATAAATGTTGATAATTAGGGATACGTAAATTTCGCATACAAAATATCGAAATTTCACAATAAAAAAATACAATATATAAAATTTTGCATTTATTCGCAAAAAATTTAAATTTAAAAATTGCGCATTTATTAAATAAATTACTTTTTCGCTTACTTGGACAGGTAAGTGTCAAAATTCTTAGTTAAAATCTAACATTGTAGTAGTCTCCACATTATGTCCCTTAAGTATTTGCCTTCTGTCATTAATTACTATATTGTACATACTAAAATATCTCAGCATCTACTCTGTTAACAGTTAGAGGTTTTGTATAGCTGTCTTTGCAAAGTTAAGGTAGCAGCATTTCATTGCAATTAAAACCTTTAAAAGTCATCAGGAGTCTCTTAGTTGACTACTGTAAGTAGCTGAAATACCATTTGACTTTGGCGCTCAAGAGACGTTCGTACATCTGCTAAATTGTACATACTAAAATATCTCAGCATCTACTCTGTTAACGGTTAGAGGTTTTGTATAGCTGTCTTTGCAAAGTTAAGGTAGCAGCATTTCATTGCAATTAAAACCTTTAAAAGTCATCAGGAGTCTCTTAGTTGACTACTGTAAGTAGCTGAAATACCATTTGACTTTGGCGCTCAAGAGACGTTCGTACATCTGCTAAATTGTACATACTAAAATATCTCAGCATCTACTCTGTTAACGGTTAGAGGTTTTGTATAGCTGTCTTTGCAAAGTTAAGGTAGCAGCATTTCATTGCAATTAAAACCTTTAAAAGTCATCAGGAGTCTCTTAGTTGACTACTGTAAGTAGCTGAAATACCATTTGACTTTGGCGCTCAAGAGACGTTCGTACATCTGCTAAATTGTACATACTAAAATATCTCAGCATCTACTCTGTTAACGGTTAGAGGTTTTGTATAGCTGTCTTTGCAAAGTTAAGGTAGCAGCATTTCATTGCAATTAAAACCTTTAAAAGTCATCAGGAGTCTCTTAGTTGACTACTGTAAGTAGCTGAAATACCATTTGACTTTGGCGCTCAAGAGACGTTCGTACATCTGCTAAATTGTACATACTAAAATATCTCAGCATCTACTCTGTTAACGGTTAGAGGTTTTGTATAGCTGTCTTTGCAAAGTTAAGGTAGCAGCATTTCATTGCAATTAAAACCTTTAAAAGTCATCAGGAGTCTCTTATTGACTACTGTAAGTAGCTGAAATACCATTTGACTTGGCGCTCAAGAGACGTTCGTACATCTGCTAAATTGTACATACTAAAATATCTCAGCATCTACTCTGTTAACGGTTAGAGGTTTTGTATAGCTGTCTTTGCAAAGTTAAGGTAGCAGCATTTCATTGCAATTAAAACCTTTAAAAGTCATCAGGAGTCTCTTAGTTGACTACTGTAAGTAGCTGAAATACCATTTGACTTTGGCGCTCAAGAGACGTTCGTACATCTGCTAAATTGTACATACTAAAATATCTCAGCATCTACTCTGTTAACGGTTAGAGGTTTTGTATAGCTGTCTTTGCAAAGTTAAGGTAGCAGCATTTCATTGCAATTAAAACCTTTAAAAGTCATCAGGAGTCTCTTAGTTGACTACTGTAAGTAGCTGAAATACCATTTGACTTTGGCGCTCAAGAGACGTTCGTACATCTGCTAAATTGTACATACTAAAATATCTCAGCATCTACTCTGTTAACGGTTAGAGGTTTTGTATAGCTGTCTTTGCAAAGTTAAGGTAGCAGCATTTCATTGCAATTAAAACCTTTAAAAGTCATCAGGAGTCTCTTAGTTGACTACTGTAAGTAGCTGAAATACCATTTGACTTTGGCGCTCAAGAGACGTTCGTACATCTGCTAAATTGTACATACTAAAATATCTCAGCATCTACTCTGTTAACGGTTAGAGGTTTTGTATAGCTGTCTTTGCAAAGTTAAGGTAGCAGCATTTCATTGCAATTAAAACCTTTAAAAGTCATCAGGAGTCTCTTAGTTGACTACTGTAAGTAGCTGAAATACCATTTGACTTTGGCGCTCAAGAGACGTTCGTACATCTGCTAAATTGTACATACTAAAATATCTCAGCATCTACTCTGTTAACGGTTAGAGGTTTTGTATAGCTGTCTTTGCAAAGTTAAGGTAGCAGCATTTCATTGCAATTAAAACCTTTAAAAGTCATCAGGAGTCTCTTAGTTGACTACTGTAAGTAGCTGAAATACCATTTGACTTTGGCGCTCAAGAGACGTTCGTACATCTGCTAAATTGTACATACTAAAATATCTCAGCATCTACTCTGTTAACGGTTAGAGGTTTTGTATAGCTGTCTTTGCAAAGTTAAGGTAGCAGCATTTCATTGCAATTAAAACCTTTAAAAGTCATCAGGAGTCTCTTAGTTGACTACTGTAAGTAGCTGAAATACCATTTGACTTTGGCGCTCAAGAGACGTTCGTACATCTGCTAAATTGTACATACTAAAATATCTCAGCATCTACTCTGTTAACGGCTAGAGATTTAGTATAGCTGTCTTTGCAAAGCTAAGGTAGCAGCATTTCATTGCAATTAAAACCTTTAAACATCATCAGGAGTCTCTTGGTTGACTACTGTAAGTAGCTGAAATACCATTTGGCTTTGGCGCTCCAGAGACGTTCGTACATCTACTAAATTGTTCCACAAAACTTGATGTTTGTTTTTTACAGTTAGATTTTTAGGTTCCACTTTGGTGTGAAGAAACTGTCCGGGTGAAATTCGGAACAAATCCGAAGGAGAGTGATATTTCTCTGTGAAAGACCGCGGATGGTCTTAGTTAACCTTTACCTTACGGGGTGGGATAGCATGTATCCCAAGAATACGGGCCAAGGAATGAATATATATGTATACACATACACACACACACACACATATATATATATATATATATATATAGTACATATACATATACATACATACATACATACATATATATATATATGTATATGTACTATATATATATATATATATATATATATATATATATATATATATATATATATATATATATATATATATATATATATATGTGTGTGTGTGTGTGTGTGTGTGTATACATATATATTCATTAATGTTTAAAGTTGAAATTAATGTTTAAAGTTTCTATCATGTATAATATGTATAAGTACTAAAAATTAATAAGTACTAAATGCAAGCGTTCGAGATACATAGTACTCCTCCCATAAAATTAAAACACTAAACTGCAAAATGTATATATATATATATATATATATATATATATATATATATATATATATATATATATATATATATATATATATATATATATATATATATATATATATAACCCCCTTAATTGCCATTCTTTCTAAGGGGGTATAAAATTTCCCGTTCTAAAGAGGGAATCGGAAAAATGGGCCCCGCAAGCTAAAGGTTAAGCAGTTATGTTAATAAATTATTACTATTTTTACCTAATTTCGCTTAAAAAGCCGTTTAACCCCCGAGTTTTCGCCGAAAAGTGGTAAGAAAATAATTTTCGCATTTATTCGCTCATATCGGCAAATTTCGCATTTATTCGTTTCTATTTCGTAAATACGAAAATTACGTGCCTCTATTGACAAGCCAATAGAAATGGTATTTTCAGATAGCCTGAACTTTTCTACAACTTGCAGCGGGATTCATTTCATAAATTTCGTCCACCAAAGGAATTTATGAGCGTTTAAAACTATACTTCACCAGATTTTTTCCCCGAATTATTTAAGGTGACTGCCTACGTTGAAAATGCCATTTTTGACTATTTTGATCAATTTAATTTTTTGCAAGAATCTTGTAATTCCATCTTTTCTCTTTTCAAAACAGTTTTGATTTTAATTCTACGTCAATTAGAAGCAGAGTTATAGCTATTTTAAAAAACATCGTCTAATACAAAATTTAAGTGACAAACAACTTTAAATGCGACCATTTTTTGACCATTTTGGTCAATTTTATTTTTTTCAAGAATCTTGTAATTCAATCTTTTCTCTTTTCAAAACCGCTTAGATTTTCATTCTACATCAATTAGAAGCAGAGTTATAGCTATTTTAAAAAAACATCGTCTAATACAAAATTGAAGTGACAAACAACTTTAAAGGCGTTTTTCTCAGAATTATGTTTTTTAGCAAAAATCTCTACCGTTATCATGATATTTCAGATAATAATGTATATAATTTGATAAAATTTTCAGGAAATGTTTTAGATGCTATTGTTAATGAAATGACGTACAATAATTGATGTATAATAAATAGTTTTTTGTTTGGGGCTGTTTTTATAAGGAAAGGAATGACGAATTTGGGAAAATTTTCATATTGGAACATAAAATTGTCTGTATTATTTTTGCATTTCAAAATTTCTCTTAGATTGTAGGTCATTTTGAAGATAACTGTTATATGTATCATGTGTGAGAAGGAAATTAAAATAGTAGCATTAGAATTTTGTTCAGAGTGATAAGCGTTTTAGCTAAATTTCATTAAAAATTACTTCAAATTGACCAATTTATAAAAAAGTATGGTGTTTACAGGAAAGTTTTTTTTTTATTTTTTATTTTTAAATGCTGTTTTACCATATGAGACCAAAAAATCCTTAAAAAAACAATTTTTTTAAAAAAATGGCTCCGAACGTAGGCAGTCACCTTAAATTTAAAAATATTATATGCATTTAAAAAAAACGAAAAATTGCCCAAACGTGTAAAATTTGTCTCTCTATTACGGAGTACAATTTAAAAAAGTTTTTTTTCAATCCGAGTTGGCAATCCTTTGACAAATATTTTCCGTAGTATAACATTGAGGTGACCGAATCCAACAGGTTTTCGACACAGCGGCCCTAACTTGTCAAGAGGAATGTTTTAATTTTCTAAAGTACTAAGCCATATATTTTAAGTCCTGCTTAGCTAACATATGATAGGTTATTGAATTTCTAATGCAATGAACTGTCACGTAAAATGACCTCATTTTCATTGCAATTATTTAAAATTTCTATGCGTTTGATGATAAACGTACATCATATGGCAATTTACGAGAATAAATAACAGTAAAATTATTAATTTTATGAAAATAAATTTGAGAGCCAAGCTATAGAAAAAAAAATATTGCTAACCTGAAAAGTTTGCTAATCCGATATCATAAAAGTTTTTTATTTTACCCTTTATTAAAAGAACGCACTAAAATTATTACTTAAGACATTAGGATTGTACTTGAAGCTCCCTAACACCATCTTTTAAAGTGAAAATATTTTCATGTGACGCAATTATCATTAATTTACATGCTCTTGAGTAGACAGAATCTCATATAATCTCGTAAATCTTGTATTGTATTGTTATGTTTTGGAAATCTGCTTTCCTGTAATAGTGCAGTTATCCTTTATATAACAAAATGCATTATAGTCATACAAATCAATTTTCCTTACTTCTTGTATAGTTCCTTGTACTAACAGGTATAGATATATTTTCTGGAATTTTTATTCAAGGAATGGGTGCCAGTTGGATAAGAACTGTCTTCGATGCATAAAAAGTATCAATCCATGAAAATCTCAACTTCTGTAGTTGCAAAAAACTTTAATAAACAAATCGTGCCTAATTTCATTCGGTTTCATGACTAAACATTTTTACGTCCTGAAATTAATGTTTAAATTTTCTATCATGAATAATATGTATAAGTACTAAAAATTAATAAGTATGTAAGGTATACACAAGATTCGATTCACAAGAATCGAACTTTTGAGTGAATGAATTAAAGAAGCTGCTTGAGATATGCTAATTTCGGCATACGCGCTTGGTATAAATACCAAGCAGCTTGATTAAAAAAAGGTTGTTGTAAAATTTGATAGATAGCAGCTCCAGGATGACAGATAGCAGCTCCAGGTGTTATCCTGCGCTTGTGCATAGGGGGCCCAAAGTTTATCGTGGCAGTACTGCTGGTTTGACTCTCTGCTGGGTTGTGAGTATTTGCAATGTGTATTTTTATTGAATGATAATATATATTCCGTACAAGTAGTACGTATGATTATTGCTGTAAAAGCAAATTTTATATGTGCAACGAATTCAATAAACATTGTTTCATGTATAAACTGTGTTTGCATCAAATTCATTTAGAGTGCCACTTCAAATTATATACACCCAAGTCTGGGTAGAAGTGAGCTATTTTCTCTACAAGTACTAAATGCAAGCGTTCGAGATACATAGTACTCCTCTCATAAAAATTAAACCACTAAACTGCAAAATGTGTTGTACTTAATGCGGAATAAGAAAATGTAAACGAAGCAGTTACTAATATATATATATATATATATATATATATATATATATGTACATGTATGTGTGTGTGTGTGTGTATTAGTGTGGGTGGGAGTACCTGATTTTGTGATTGCATTTAAACTCCTACCCCCTAACTCTAATAGAGAATCTCAAAGATTGTTTTAACTTTTCTTAATAACTTTCTCTTAAAAATAAAAAAAGTTAATAGCATCTGTATTTTATTCTTATTTAACTTATTTATTTATCTATTTTAAAATCCATTTATACTTTTTTTTTGGTTTATGTTTTTAATCCTTATTTTATTATTCGTACAGTCGTATAACTCAACCACCCATTATTTGATTTCTAATGAGAATTTCATCACCTTTCTTTCCCACGCTTTCATTTGGACCGTAACCTTCGCTCATCTTCTGCGGCTTGCTCCATGCACCGTTTTGATAGTTTTGTGGTCAGTAATGGGAAAGATAGGGCGTTTCATATCGCATTCAGAGTTTCATCAACAAAAACCTTTCAAACACTGATTTACAAGAGATTATTTTCACGCACAGTCAAATCCTTTCAAACCGGAATAGGAATGATCTGTTAAATAATTTATGGATATGTCATGAATTTCAAATAGAATTACGGATTTACGACGTTTTTCTTCTTCTTCTCCGATCTTCTGGAATTTAAATTTGCATAATTTAGCATAATAAATAATGTACACTACTGTTATAAACACATTAATCATCAAAAAGTAACGAGACGCATGGTGTTAAGAAGGGATATCCAGGTATCTACACAAAGACTAAAATATTAACAAAATATATTTGTACGTTATTGAGAATTAAAAGTATGACCCACTATTACAGAGTACATACATATGTATGTATATATATATATATATATATATATATATATATATATATATATATATATATATATATATATATATATATATATATATATATTATATATATATATATATATATATATAATATACATATATATATATATATATATATATATATATATATTTATATATATATATATATATATATAATATACATATATATATATATATATATATATATATATATATATATTTATATATATATATATATATATATATATATATATATATATATATGTACATGTATGTGTGTGTGTGTGTGTATTAGTGTGGGTGGGAGTACCTGATTTTGTGATTGCATTTAAACTCCTACCCCCTAACTCTAATAGAGAATCTCAAAGATTGTTTTAACTTTTCTTAATAACTTTCTCTTAAAAATAAAAAAAGTTAATAGCATCTGTATTTTATTCTTATTTAACTTATTTATTTATCTATTTTAAAATCCATTTATACTTTTTTTTTGGTTTATGTTTTTAATCCTTATTTTATTATTCGTACAGTCGTATAACTCAACCACCCATTATTTGATTTCTAATGAGAATTTCATCACCTTTCTTTCCCACGCTTTCATTTGGACCGTAACCTTCGCTCATCTTCTGCGGCTTGCTCCATGCACCGTTTTGATAGTTTTGTGGTCAGTAATGGGAAAGATAGGGCGTTTCATATCGCATTCAGAGTTTCATCAACAAAAACCTTTCAAACACTGATTTACAAGAGATTATTTTCACGCACAGTCAAATCCTTTCGAACCGGAATAGGAATGATCTGTTAAATAATTTATGGATAGGTCATGAATTTCAAATAGAATTACGGATTTACGACGTTTTACTTCTTCTTCTCCGATCTTCTGGAATTTAAATTTGCATAATTTAGCATAATAAATAATGGACACTACTGTTATAAACACATTAATCATCAAAAAGTAACGAGACGTATGGTGTTAAGAAGGGGAATCCAGGTATCTACACAAAGGCTAAAATATTAACAAAATATACTTGTACGTTATTGAGAATTAAAAGTATGACCCACTATTACAGAGTACATATATATGTATGTATATATATATATATATATATATATATATATATATATATATATATATATATATATATATATATATATATATGTATGTATATATATAATATACACTATTACAGAAAAGTATTACAGAAAAGTATATCTGTAATTCATACATTATCGGTTCCACCATGCATATAAAAATAATTATGAAAGCAAAATAATTGTACACAAGAAATTATACAATGATTCTTTTATGTGTTGTTTTCTTTCACAAACTTGAATAAAATACTTATATGTTGTTAAAATTTAAAAGGGGAGTGGTCACTTTTGCGTACATTTAAAACTATCATTTTTAGACCTCGATGTTCGATTGTATGTACTACTCATGATTTTTGCTTGATTTACATGAAATTTTTTGAATAACTGCCTAATACTGTTTATTATATATGCAATATTTCAAGGTAATTAAAAAAAATTATTTTCTATGCATAAAAAGTGAATATTTTTTTTTTAAATCGAGCATTTTGCATCCAACTACTGAGCACATTCTGTCAAAATAAGTTACAGTAATAATTGTTTACTATATCTGATTACAATACTTCAATCAACAAAATCTACCAACATTTTTTAACCTTAACATATTTCAATTTTTTAAAAGAATTTTTATAAGCTTTTACTCAGTCATTTTTGAAATTTCTAGTTAAAAATAGCACGTACTAAATTTGTTTAATATATTTTAGAATAATGTTGGTGAATATTGTTGCCGGAAGTATTTTAATCACATATAGTAAACAATTATTACTGTACATTAATAATTTATTTTGACAGAATGCGCACAGTAGTTGACTGCAAAATGTTCGATTTAAAAAATATATATATTCACTTTTTATGCATAAAAAATAGTTTTCTTTTTTTTAATTACCTTTAAGTATTGCATATATAATAAACAGTATTATAGGCAGTTACTCAAAAAATTTCATATAAATCAAGCAAAAATAATGCGTAGTACATACAATCGAACATAGGTCTATAAATGATACATTTAAAGGTACGTAAAAGTGACCACTCCCCGTTTAATAAAATTTAGTAATTGAGAATTAACAAACGCACAAATATTACCTTATGGTATTATTAGGTTTTTTATTACACCTGAAATGATCCAGTTACAAATCTTCTATAAATAATCATATTTAATACTGGAGGTATTTCTAAAGATCAGAAAAAAAGAAAAAGAAAAAAAAAATAGACAGGTATTTTTTTGTAAAGGAAAGTGTGTGGTATATATATCAATTAATGAGAATTTTTCACAATAAGTTCCTATAAATAATATTCTTGCTTATGATTTATGAGTTTTTAAACTCCACAATAAATTTATTTTCGCTGTATTTATAACTGCTCATAAATAAAAGAAAAATAAAATTATATACCGATGTGATAGCGTTTCCAGATAACACATGAACTCAAAGCCTTATTGGTCATACTGTTTAATTAAAAATTCCATTTTAGAGCAATCAATGGAAACTATATCTAAATGGGGGTATTAGAAATTTGATCAGTCTCATAATATTTCATATAATCCTATAATGGGTCTTAATGATAAGTCAAAAATTTAATAATTCTTGCTATAATGGTATCAGTAAAGTTAGTTATTGTCTTGATTTGTAAGGTATTTTCCACCAGACAAGTCAATCCATTTTTCACAGAAATCGCTGCATATAATTTTCAAAACATTTAGCCTCTTTAAAAGAATGTGTGTTAATGCCTTTAAAATCCAATTTAGTTGTTATCTTTGCCGTTTACCGATGATAGCCCGAGGAAATACGATCAAGCGTTAATACAAAACACAAGAGGAGGCACTGGGAAATACGCCACTTTCTCTCGGAACTTACACAATTTGCACGCCGATCGGACATGCCGAATAGAACCAGCCGAAGAGCTAGTGACCCGTTACAAACCGAAATCCCAATTTTCTATCAGCTGGGCGCCTCACGTACCAATCACGAGTTGTCAAATTCGGTACCAGTATATAAGGAGGGGTGCGCCAACAGTCGGAAATCACTTTCGGAAAACCATTCAATCCTCAACAGTCCTCTCAAAGCCAGTAATACCTTCAAACATGCATTTCCAAGTAAGTTTAAACAAGCCATTTCGATCATAAAGTTTGCAAGTTTAGATTTAAAAGTTTTAAATTTTAATTTAAATCAATTAAAAAAATAAAATAATTTTAAATTTAATTGTTTTCCATATTTGTGAACGCATGTCTTTATTTATAGCGTTATGAGCAATGTATAAAAATTAAGAGATAAAGTTTCCAAAATTAGGTTTAAAAATTATAACAATGATTTAAAATAAAATTAAAATTAAGTAAATAAATAAAACAATTTTAAATGTTAATTTTTTTTTCATGTTTATGAACATATATCCTTATGTATATATTATAACCAATATACAAAAATTAAGAGACAATTTTTCAAGTTTAGGTTGAAAAATTTTAACAATGATTTAAAATTAAATTAAAAGTAAGTAAGTAAATAAAATAATTTTAAATTTTAAACTTTATATTTTGTTGTCTGTACTTGTTGACATATATACTCTTGTATACGTTATGAGCAAAATATACAAATTATGCTTATCAGTACCTGTAAAATTTTAAATTTGAAAAAAAAATTTGTACTTTATGTTGAAAATTCGTAAATTTTATATAACTTTCACTAAAATAATTTTCTCACTTACTAAAGCTTAATTTCTACCTGTATATGGTTTATTGTATTTCCAACAAATTTATAAATATCCTTTTTACGTTAGAAATCTTATTCTGGTTTAAAAATATATTTTGTTATGTAAGTGTTGCACAGTTTCAGAGTAGAAAAACTAATATTTTAAGCATTAAAAATACTTGATAATATTGATATATAATTTCATAAATATAAAATTTTATGAAAGTTGGACAATTCTTCAGTCTTGATCACACTCATCTCTAAATTTTAGGCGCCTACCAACTGAACATGATTGAATACTAATTAATAATCTTCGCGAACCAAATACGTATAGCCATCGTCATTGTATAACATCACTTGTTTTCAATACTTTCCCATTTTAAACGTAAAATATATAATGCAATGATATGTATGTATATGTGTGAAAAAGAGAGAAAGAAGATGGTTCGTTGGGTTTATTTTAGAGTGCTGCGGTCATCTTTTTGCATTTTAAAGGATAAACAAAGCGGGAGCTGAAAGTTTCAAGTCGTTTTCTAACAGCTGCACAAACATCCTCTCCTTCAGCTGTACTGAAATTAACTGACTCAAGTTTCCGGATGCCGGCACTCTAGCCATTCGACCATAAACTGAGAAAGGGAAGGGAGAGGAGGGTTGATGATAGATCTAGATAAGCAAAGATATATAAGCATGTATATTTATGTTTTACTAGCTGAAAACCCGCACTTCGCTACGGACTACATTCAAACTAAATACAACGGTCAATGTATGCAATTAATGCCAAAAGAAAATAAATGTATTTATAATAAATACGACGATCAATATAAACAATTGATGTAGAAAAAAAAATATATATTTATAAAAAATCGTAAGGGATATTTTTATAGACAAAATAATGTCCAATCGTCTGCCGCATTCCCAAGGAAAAAAATATTTTTTTTTGTCTATTTAGTTGTTGTGCACGTGACGATAAATTTATTTAAAGTACCAGAAAAAAATCACGTGATCGGCATTTAATAAATTAAATTCTAAAAATCAATGTTTAAAAATTCACCAAAAATCAGAAAATGGAGGTAAAGATTCGAAAAAGATCTCATTTTAAAGGAATTTTTATGATATTTCTCTCAATATAAATTTTATAACCCTCAAATTATTATTTTAAATGCAAACTTAAAAAAAAGTTACTGAGACAGCTTAAAAATTTAATTTTAAAAAATCTAAGAAGAATTTTTCAAAAATCTCTCTTAGTGCACCCCTACACTATAAGAAGAATCGCCATGCAAAATTTCAGCCCTTTAGGTCCAGCGGTTTGGTCTGTGCGTTGTATGTCAGTGAGTCAGTTACGGAACTGTTTTATATATATAGATGACATATTCTTTGGATATTATCAGTTCTTTTTTTAACTAGATATAATTCTACTATAACGTTTTAATTTCATGCTCAGTTACATTTGAATAAAATAAATATTATTTGTGACATTTATTGTAAAAAAGACAAATAATTTAAATGGTTACGAGCAATCATGGTTTATAGCAATCAATGGTTTATAGCAATCATTGAGTAACATTTCCTTTTTTTTCAGACTGCAGTAGCTTTCTGTTTGATTGCTGCCGTCTGTGCCAGTTACATTCCTCATGAGGAGCACCATGAAGAGGTGAGTGATATCTCTTCGAAGTCTTTATTTTGTCTCGTGAAAATATATTACATACACTGATTAAAATTTAAGGAATTTTAATAATTAAATTGAAATGATCCTTTAATATTTTATTTTTCTTAACTGAATATCACCTAAGAAAATGTCAAAAGAGATAGGATATTTATTATACAGTTCTTTTTATTCAAAATTAGAAAATTCAGCTGTGCACTGTATCATATCCCAATTATTTTTATATTAGCATGGTTGAAAAATCATACATCATATCTAAAAAAACAGGCAGTTGTGAATTATTTTTGATTTATGAAAAATTTCAGTTTCATCTCGATATTAAGAATCGAATATACCCTGTCACGCCAATATGTTTGAAATATTAGCCACTGGCAATCGTGTTGTCATGTCAAGAAGTGCATGTTCTGTTAGTTTTTCTTCTTGTAATTTTTCTGCGATTATCCATATATGTAATTACTTGATTATATCTCGGTTTTTGTCACACTCTCACGAACATGCCGTCACGTGTAGCCAGAAAGTGAGTTTCCGCTTTGTAACTAAGAACCCAAGAGTTTTGGCAATCTATTTAGTCAATTCGAGGTCTGATTGACGCAATCGAATGTAATGAAGCAGAAATTCACTTTCATCGATGTTACAATATTTTAGTAATGTATAGAGTAAAATAACTCACTTCTACCCAGACTTGGGTGTATATAATTTGAAGTGGCACTCTAAATGAAATTGATACAAACACAGTTTATACATGAAACAAAGTTTATTGAATTCGTTGCACATATAGAATTTGCTTTTACAGCAATAAGCATACGTACTACTTGTACGGAATATATATATCTTAGCATTCAATAAAAATATACATTTCAATACTCACAAACCAGCAGAGAGTCAAACCAGCAGTACTGCCACGTAAACTTTGGGCACCCTAAGCACTACCGTCGGATAGTACTGGAGCTGCATACCCTCATAGGTCCCTCTCGCTTATCTATCAACTTTAATTACACCTCTTTCAACCCCCTTTATTAATGACGCTGCATGGTATTTATACTAAGCGCGTATGCCGAAATTAGCATATCTCAAGCAGCTTCTTTAATTCATTCACTCAGAAGTTCGATTCTTGTGAATCGAATCTTGTGTATACCTTACACTTGTATTGATACAAATGAAGCAAAAATGTAAAACCGTGGATATTTGAGAAAGAAGTTTCTGTATTCTTCGAAGACTGCACGGAGTTTTTTAATTCCATTTCGTTTCGAATAGCAAATTTCCTTATAGCAATAGCCCAGATGTGGGTCTATGAAGCATTAACTTATTTATTATGGATTTACAAGATGGCTTGGCTGGGAGCAGACATCTTTGAAACTTTTTTTAGCTTTACATGTAAATCATAATCTAAAAAGCTTATTATCTTGGCCTTCTGACTCTAAAGAGAAGAGTAAAAAGTTTTATGTATTAAGGGGATAAGGGACCTTAAACTTCGTTTTTAAAAATTTTACTCAATAAACCACATAATTATAATTAATATTTTTCTTGCGACATTGAAGTCACTTAGAATTCTCAAATAAGTATTTTGTGGAAGAGTAAGACTTGTTTTTCAAAAATTTCTTCAAAAATGCTAGAATTTTTCAAAATACTCCATGCGCGTTCATTTTCTTCCGATTTCTTCTAAATTTCTCAGGATTGTTAATTATAGTGTTTGCCATAAAACTGTGCATAGTTCTTTGAAACCAAACATATTTTTCAAATTTATAGAGCATGAAAAATAGCAAAAATATAAAAAATTAACAGGCAAAAAAAAAAAATATATATATATATTTAAGACTTCAGATTCATACAATAAAAATTCATTGCAAAATTATATTTATATACAAATGGAAATCTTATATTAATAAATTTAACGATTTTAAAGGATATAGAATGCGCAGGGAGCATTTTGAAAAATGTTAGAATTTTTGAAAATATTTTGAAAAACTGGCGTAATTCTACCAAAAAAATCTTTGTTTTGAATTCGGAGGATCTTCAATATAGAAAAAAAAGAATGCTAATTAATCTCCTTTTATATATAGAGTTAAAAATTTGAAATTTAAAACTTGAAGGTCCCTCGTCCCCTTAAAATCAAAAGATGTGACTTCACTTAAAAAAAAGATGAACAGTCACAGCAAGATTGGTAAATAAAACTTTTGAAAAATGAACAAAAGGGTATACAAATGACTTATCGAAATCACATGAAATTTCGTTACTTAAACTTACAATATTGTTTTACCCGACGTCAAAAGACACTTAGATTAACTTTAAGGGGGCTCACAACCTTTGACTAAGGGGAAATGACCCTAAACATGATCAAAATCGAGCTACTGAAACTCCAATAATATTAATATATATATATAATATTTTTATTTTATATCAAAATTACAAGTCTTCAGTTATATTTTATACAAAAATAGAACTTCTAAAGCCATAAATAATTTTAAAATTTTATTTTTAAATGTACACATTACTAAAAAGGGAAAAAAATCACTGGATGTTTCGCGCATCATAAAATTAAGAAATATGTATACAGAAACTATTTTTTGGTCAAATTAAATTAATAATACACTCAAGTTTAATTTAAAACCAAAAAATATACAAAAAATATAGTTTAAATTGAAAAATTTACATAAAATTTAAAAAAATTTAAAATTTAGCAGTTTTTTAAAACATTTTCAAGTGTAAAAAATTTTTTTACAAATTTTTTTTAACTTTTCTGGTTTTAGTGTGTAAAGAAGCTTATAATACAAATCTGATTAAAATTTTGTGTGTCTAGCACACATAGTTTGGGAGTAACACAGTGCGCGCAAACCCAAAATTCACATATTTGAGAAAACTGAAGTTAAAGTTGGAATAACATGGTTATGGCAATAGAGTGAGCTTTACATAAACTCTCATAACTCGAGAAATAATGCAAATTTTTTTATGCGGTTTTTTTGCACATTGTTCAGAAATGTCCCAAAAATCAGAATATAGCAAAAACCAAAAATCGATTTTTCGAAGTTTCAAAGGTTGTGAGCCCCCTTAACCCTTTCAGGGGCAACAACCTCCCCCGTTTGTAGGGTGCAAATTTTTTTCCCGATTTCTTTTAACCTAAAAAATCTTGGAAAATTTTCCAATGAAAGGTTGCAAAATGTTTTTAGTTCTTTAATCTGACAACAGATGGCAGTAGTAATCATTTTTCGGATTAGTGAACTGGAATACATTGAATGCAAGTGAAAAAAAGGACTAGGTTTAAGCGTTTGTACTGTGCAAACGGTGCCCTTCAAAGGGTTAAAAAAAATTGTTTGTTTTTTTTTCATTTCAGCACCATGCTCCACAGCCTTACAAATTCGGATACGAAGTGAAAGATCACGAAGGTTCCCAGTACCGCCACGAGGAAGGAGATGGTCACGGAACCGTCCGTGGAAGCTACGGATACGTTGACCACAAGGGCATCCACAGAGAAGTCCACTACGTTGCCGACCACAAGGGATTCAGAGCTGAAGTCAAGACCAACGAACCCGGAACCGCCAACCAAGATCCCGCCCATGTGAAAATGCACGCCAACCCAATTCACATTCACCATGAGCCCAGCCATCATCATGGACACAGCTACTAATTAGTTTCAGTTGGTGACGACTTTTAAACGAGAATACACCTTTTCCTTCTCTATATGATATAGATTAGAAGTCTACACATATCTTTATACTTCTTTCAAGTTCTTTTTTCACGGCACAGCTAAGACACATCCATCTGCATGATATTGTTTTTTGCACGTGTTTTTCTGGAAAATTTCTATTTTGCTTCCTTCGAATTTCTTTACTCTATACTTCATTTACATTCAATTAATTAACATAGAATTTTAAAAGAACCGCTTCCTTCAATTAATTTCTTTCGCGTTATTTGTTTAATATTGTTTAAACACAACCTACGTTAGTAAACCTCTAAAAAAGTTCAGTAGGTCGTTTATTAAACAATTTTCGAAAATTTCTGATTTTGTGAGAAAAATTTAAATTTTTTCCCGACCTCCAAAATTTCTTTTCAGTGCTATACACTTTTTTTTTTTTTGCTTTAAAATATTTCTTTTATAATATTTCTGCTTTAAAATATTTCTTTAATATAATTTCTTATTTTAGTGACTAGTGCTATTTATCATTTTCATATCATCCTCGCATGTGCATGCATATAATTTAACCTTTGCCAAGTTTCAGTTTCCTTCCTACCCTTGGTTTCATATTGGACCTATTAGGAAATTCTACTAAATATTTATTATTAGTTGTATTCTTCGTTTCATTTCGTCATTAGAAATATCATTTATCAATTTGTGTCAAACAGGGCTAGTCAAACGGTCAAATGGAATACAGTCTCGCACATTTGTTTTGCTCATGATTTCGGTTAAAGCATCGGATTATTTGGGACAATTTTTAAAAATTATAGCTTTTTGTATTTTTTTATGATGAATAAAGCAAATTTTTGATAATGCCTGAGTATCATTTATATATGTTTTGATTTATAATCTGTTAGATAACAGCAAGGAAGCATTAGAAAATAAAAAATAATGTTGTCCATTCAACATGTATTTGTATCGAACATTATCTTCGTATTTTTTACAACTCTCTTTGAATCAAAATAAATTTTAATTTTTTTCGTTCATATATTTTTTCTTATTTGGGTGATAAATTTAATTTTCAGGCATACTCTACGGAATATTACAAGGCAAAAAAAAAAAAAAATTTAATTCAGATCTTTGAGGAATAATTTTATAGCAATAGACATTACAAAATTAATGCCGTGTAAAACATTAACGACTAAAAATTTTAAAGTTTTAAAAACAAGTGCTATAACTTCTACATAAAAGCAGAATTCTAAAGGTATGAATTTGGCTATTATAAATTAGAAAAATACTGAGAGTTAATCTTCTCACAGTTTTACATGAGGTTTGAAAATATGCGATGTCAACAAATGCTCCGTTTTAAGTTGCAAAATGCTTTATACGTGAGATTTATAAAGAAATTTCTTTACACATCTCGATTCATAATCATCAGTTATCTAGAATTGTAATCATTTGTTATCAATGATCAAGATTATTAAATGATAGATGCTTGAATTAGGGCTTGTGTTGCGCATATCTGTAAAATTAGGATCAAATTAGTGCTGCCATCTATGTAAAACAAAGAATAACAATATATTATGAATCGAAGTTTCTTCATGTAACTTAAGTTCTAACTTAAGTGTTGTCGTTTCTGTAACAGAGAAAAGACAATATATTGTGAATCCTAGAATTTCAATTCATATAAAATCACAGAATGGTCGATTGTTTTAGTTGGAGAACCAAGACGCTTGTACTGGATCAGAATTAGAACACTTGTACTATAACACCAGAACACCAAAATTTTCCTAATAAACCTTATTTTTACTAATCTTTGAAAGTTTTTTAAGTCATCTGAAAAATATCCAAGAGAACAAGCTTTGAGATGACTTTCTTATTCGCACTTTTGTGTATATCACGAGAATTATGAGAGAAATTATGAGAGAAATTCTGGTGCTGCCATCTATCAGAATTAATTAAGGATTAAATCTGATTTCACAAATTGTAAAAAATTTTGCTAAATTTACAAGGTAAATGACACAAAAATTTACGCCAAGTTAAAGAAAAGAAATGTTGTTAAATCCCAACTTTGAGCAAAACCGAAACCAGCAGAACATGAAAATACTTGGTGAAGGAGTATGCAGTTTTTAAGGTAGAAATATTGAGAAAAAAACAGGTTAACGTCTTGAAATTAACTATTTATAATATTGCGTAAATTAAAAAAAAGAAATTAGTATCTGTGACCAATTTTTTTTGTTATTTTAGCAAAACACCTTCTCTAACCCTGGCTACTTTAAAATAATAATGAGGTTCCTTTATTACTGAGTCCTTGATAAATAAAAATAAAAGAATACATTGACCTTTTCTTAAAACATGAATGTTATTTTTTGTGAGTACATGTGAAATACTCATTTCAATACTTACAATTTTTTGGAAAAATTATTTATTTTCTAACCTATAGAAATTTTGAATGTTTTTCATTGTAAAAACACTGCTCAGGTTAATGTTGAAACCGCTAAATAAACACCATGGCTTTCGAAAAAGATTCTAGTGTACATGTGTTGCACAAAGCAAAATATTGATTTTTCTTTAAAAAAAATAATAAATAAATAAATAAATAAATAAATAAAAAATTCGTATCAAAGTCTTGTCTCCTATTTGTACAGTTTAAATGACATTTTTTTCTCCTTTATTTAGTATCCAAATAGCAATAATTTTACTATTCACTTTCCAAAATTGATTAAAAAAAATATTTTTAGTTTTATGTAAAAAAGAATTTTTTTTCTTTACACCTAATATCCTGTATTAAAAATGTTGAGCTTCAATTGCCCAGAAGAGTTTTTAGACATGTCTAAAAACTCTTGTAAAATAAGCATATTTTACAAATTCAAAAGATTAAAATTGATTTAGGGATGTAGTAATGATTTAGGGATGTAGTCCTTTAATTAAATCTCTATTAAAATGAATGCAATTATAAGATATTAAATCAAGAATCTAAGACCTATAACTTCAGAGATGGTAGAATGATGTCATAAGACTAGTCATATTCAGAAATCATTTTCATGATCAACTAAAAGACAGCTGAATACTTATTTTGTTTTTATTTTAAATTTAGGTTTCTACGACCTATAAGTTTTATGCATATTTCATTTAACATATTTTACTCTTCATCTACTTAATTATCAGCATTTCTTGGACGGAAGGTAAAACCAATTCAATGGAAGTCCCTGATCTTCACCGATTTTTGACGAGTCTTAAAAAAATTAATTCATAATATAATTATTTATAACAATACTCTTGCTTACATTTCATAGTACGATCGTCTGTTACTTAGAAATTTCGCATTTCATAAATTTGTTACTACAATGGATATTTTTTTGCTATCTTGATCTGAAAACGAAATTCATTTCCTTATTCTTCTACATCCTCTTTAACTACTACAACCCTAGAATTATACTTACTTTACTTTTAAATAAGATTGATCGGTGATAGGTAGAAATAAATAAACGTGAATGAGATGAAATTTTACTATGTGATATCTGGTTATGGGTTTCGAGTAAATGCGTTGACGTCAAACTATCCACATTGCGGAACGATCTGAAAATTACGGAACAACCGGGACAATTCCACGTCCCTCTTGCTTCTCGAGGGACACCGAAGCCAATGCATGGTCGTAATGCCCCGGCGTTTTAATTACCTGTCAAGCACAATAAAATTGTTAGATATAGTGCTGCCATCTATATAACACGATAACAACTATTTCTCGCTACTTCGTTATTACATACAGTAGAATATTCAGAGCTGTCCTGTATAAGAAACTCGTGAAATGATTTTCAAAAGTTTAAAAATAAAAATTACTGAGTATTAACAATTTTTTTTCTTTTTTAAGAAGTATTTAGCAGCATTGCCATTAGAAATTTCTAGAAATTCCTATCTATTCCGCAAGTAACTCTGAATAAAATTAAATTGTTTTACTGTAAATTATTTATTAAAATATTATTCAACTATAAGTTACTATCCAAGTTGTTAAAAATATTAACCTACGTTCTTAATCTATGGAAAATTGCATTTCCTTATGAAGCTGATTTACATACTTTCAATCGATATATATTTCTGTTTATGCCTATGTTGAAATGGCTGTTTTCCTTTAAAAAAAAAATAATAAATTATTATCGCTCTATTTCAAAGGCCAATCTTTTAGGATTCTAAAACTACTTTACTTTCATTTGTACGATGATGGGATGATAATTTATGGTCCGTTTAATAAATCGAAAACGATATTAAAAGGCCGGAAGTAGCCCCTTTAAATGCATTTGCTAGAAAACTCATTTTTCAGTTACTTTTGTAAACGAGAAAGCTAATCATTGAAAAAAGTTTTCAATACATTTCGATGAAATTTTGCATTAGTGTTTTACATATTACTAACTATGCTTTGACCTAAAAGCTAAGCTATATGCGTTCGTTAAATCATTCTACGGGTACTTGTACTTATAGAAAGATAATTACAAAAAAAAAAATCAGTGTTTTCTCTCTCTTTTTTTAGTATATTTCGGTTATTATCAGGAAATATTGTAAAACTCTTAGTTCAGAACACATATAAGCGTCACGGTAGTACATAATATAAAGAAAATCATAATATATTTTGTTAAATGGAGTTTAGGGTCTCTGACGTAAGTACTCAATTGTACTAAAAATTTATAAAAAAATCCCTATATTTTATAATGTAATGAAATTTTTGCGAAAATGATATTTGTTCTCACGATTCTATATATTCCATTTGAACTAAAAATATATGTATTAAATCAGAAATGTATATTTTTGAAAATGTACATTAATGTATATTTGAAAATATTGTGACATATCATAATAGGTAAGCTATTCTCTGAGGTTTTTTTTTAAATACTAAATTCGTGACCCAGAAAGACAGAGTTGTAATTGTAAATGAAAAGGCCAACTTTAAGACAAAAACTCAACATAATTTTAATAACAAAGAAATTTAATATTAAACAAGTACAGCATAATTAAATGAAGTTGAACTTAAGTGCAGATGTAGCAGCGCATGCTCCGAGACCCAGGTAGTCTCAAAGAGATAGTCTCAGGAGCTTAACAAACACGTCCGCATCGGCGACCGTTACATTAGGGATCTCTTCAAAATCACAGAGTCTCTGACTATATCTCAGCTTCAAGTCTTCGCCTGAGTCGTAGCGTCTTCTTAGAAGTTGTTTTCCAGAGCGGGGCCGGTGGATTAGTTGGTGACAGTTTTCTTATCGACGAATACGTTTTTACACTACGGTGTCAAACTCGCATAGAGCTATTGCTAAGAAAGACAGTTTTACCACGCGATAGGGAGACGTTTCGGTATTTCAAGACAGATATTCCCACATATTGCTCAGGAACCCTATATGCCTGGGCTTAACTTTCAGGCTAAAAATTCTGACGGCCTTTGTTGGTATCGTGTTTTTAATCCGCTCGGAATCCATACACGTGTTCGTTCGATGGGAACTGGCAATCCCGATAAGCACGCAAGTGTGTGTCGTGCACCCTGTGAGGTCTTGGGGAAAATAACTCCATACTTCCATTACGCTACAATATACATAATGTATATTTTTGAGCTCCGAACCTAGATATTTTAAGGAAATAGCATATACAGAGTAGATTTGGTACAATGCATTTAAAGAAAATACTAACATAAATAAAATATCTTAAGAGGCTATTTCAAACTCTCATTCGGTAATAAATTATTAACACAATCAGTAAAATCTGCGATAAGAACAATGACAATATTGCCGTATTATGTCAAAGAATAAGAAAAAATTACATTAATCAGCCTTACACGTTATTTTGCAAAATATAGAAAATGAGAATTTATTCACATTTTTTACTACAAAAGGTATTCATATTCAAATCACTAATTTACTCTTACACATATTTCTAATTTTAAATTTTCAGGGAGATAAATTTGAAAAGAAAAAATTATTTACATTACCATAATTAGAGGGGATATAGTGTTTCAAAAACCAAAATAAATCTCTGTGGGAAAAGAAGGCTCATAAATTACATATCCTCAGGACCTTTTAGCAGCATTTCTCGAGGGGAAACAATGCAGTTAGAGAGTATAAATTATATTCTCTAAGATAATCTCAAAGTACCCTAAATTTATTTTAAAAAGTCTAAACATAAATTTAGTCTAATTAAAGAATATTTTTAATGGCATACTACATAAACGATTCTTAATCCATACTTTCTATTCGCAGCTATTGCATTACACTTTCTTCGGATAGCTCTCTTTTGCGTCCTGCAGCTGAACAAACAATTACTACAACTGTTATTCCTCAAAAACTAATTCGTCATATGTTTAAATTTCACTCAGCTGTTGATAATCTAAACGCATAAATACACGGATGGGTCAATTAAAAATATTATGAAATACCAAACAACTCATAGGAGAATTAATTTAATCATCCACACTTTCTTAATCGTAAAGGAAACCAACTTGTAGTCTCAAAGATGGATTAGATCTAAAAACGTTTTTTCGACTTTAAGGTTGCTGTAGGAGTTAATTACCTAGAAGCAATGGATGCATGCATGGGTTGGAACAAGCAAGGAATACAACGCAACAAACATACATTTATTACCTTAAACATACATTTATTTGATAACCCAAATTTCAATTAACTTGTCAGAGCTATTAGTATAACAATCCTTTTCATATTAACCATTTTGACATAAGGTACCCAGAAGCAGAGACAAACTATAGAGTCAAATATGATTTTTAGAGTCTATCAAGGAGGCACTTACTATAACGGATGTATGCAGCGATGATCGTAGCATCGGCGACCGGGACCCAGTATCATCTACAGTGTAGGAACACCTTGGCAGGATATTCGCCCTTCTCCAAGGCTATGGGGCAGACGAGAGTCTCCGACATCTAACTCCCAGAAACCCAATCTAAAATCCGTCTCCTTCTTTTCCGATTCCTTCCGTCCTTAGCGGAGCTGTTGTCCGTTTACAGGGGGGCCATTCTGGCACGCCCCTCACTTTCATTGGGCAGTGGGCTGTTTTACTTTCAGTGGTTCCTACCCCTAATTGGTTCTTTATTATACCGCCTCTGTCGCCTCTGTCCGTAGTCTATGTAGTACCTCCCCCAACATACTTTTATTTTGCAAAACAACTCTGATCCTTCTCATCTGACCTTTTTACTGTGGGCCATAAAATAACGACCATCCATCTTGTAAAATTTAGACTTCAGATCGCTATCACTGGCCACACCGACAGCTATTCTTCTATTTTTTATTGGTTTACAATCCTGTATTAAAACCCTGCCTCTGCATCCTTTATAATACATTCTTTATTGTCCACACACTGTGGGGAATTATACCATTTTCACTTCTACAGTTGCTGTGTAGTAACCCAATTGGATTCGCTCACCCCAATGTTAACCTATAGAGAAAATGTGTCCACTATTGACAGCTACATAAATGCTGATAATCCAATGAAAAATTGTATATTTAGATAGCCTGGACTTTTCTTCACCTTGCAACGGGATTCATTTTTTAAATTTCGTCCACCAGAGGAATTGACGAGCGTTTAAAATACATTTGACCACATTTTTTCCTCCGAATAATTTAAATTTTAAAATATTATTTCCATTTTTTTAAAACGAAAAATGCCCCAAAGTGGTCAAATTTCTTTCTCCATTACGGAGGAGTAAAATTTAAAAAAAATCGTTTAATCCAAATCGGCAATCCTTGGACACATTTTTCCAGAGGTTAACATTGAGGTGAGAGAATCCAATAGGTTAGTACACAGCCGCCTTAAACAGACATAAACAATTGCAATAAAATTAAATATTTTTAGTAATATGTTTAGAGGTCTCTCCTTTTATACGTTACGATTCACCCTTACATTTCTCTTCCTATAAATGAACGATATATCGATTGATAAATTGCACGCGAAAAAATATAAAGCAATTTTATAAAGTTGTCATTGCGCTACCATACGCAGATACTTTTGAGTCTATACAACTTTCACTTGTTTCTTTGTTCTAAGTTTTTTCTTTAACCCTTCAGCGGGCGCGCCAATTTTTGGAACACCAGCAGGCGCGCGTGGCACAAAGTGCAACGTCTTTTTCAACGTTGATTACTGCTTTTTGTAATGAACTTTTTTTTTAAATTAAAAATAATATGTTTGCGTTTTTTGACATGATATAAAATGTTGATAATATTTATAATTTAAGGCCATAGAATGCAGATACAATCGCCTTATTTCAAAACTGTCCGGTTTATTGGATCTAAGGACAACCTGCGAATTCATCTCTATCATGTACAAAAACCTAAAAAAACAATGAGATTATCCATCTTCGTTATATGCGACATACCGTGTAACAGCTGCATATTGGATCGACTTCATCAACTCCTGATTTTGTCGTACTGTAATCCAGTATAATCGCTGGTTTACCACGGTTAAATCCCGACTAACAATGAATGGAAAGGAATGCAAGGGTCAGAAAATCAGACCTGCATCAGAAAGGGTGTAGCTATAAATAGAAACTGCTTTATAACGAGGATTTTCGTTATAGTCTATGTGTTAATAATACTTACGTTAATCGCAGGTAATTATGAAATGTTAAATAATTTAATCGCTTTAATTCCTTAACGTTAACTTTGTTAGCTTTAGCTATAAGCATTTTAGCTGGTTAAATATAATAGCTCAATTTTTAGATGTTCCCCAATACGTGGGAGGTCTCCAAAGTTAAGCCCTGCACCATTTCGTTTTCTATTGATAGCATCTGTAAATTGCGGGATTGTTGTCTGGGAACCCTTTTAAAAATTAGTTATGTTTCTTAGGAACTGCAGTTTCTTTTATCAGTATAATTGGATTCTATAGTACTATACCGCCCTTTTAAAAGGACCTGATTTTTTTCCTCCCATGGGTATTACTAATTGCTGCTTAATCGCCGACTTGGACAATGAGCGCAGACATAGTGTCTCCTGTTTCCCCGATAAAGATCTGTCGATGAGTTTTGTGTATTACATCGTGGAAATCTTCAATTTCTCCTCTATTGTGAGGGAGTAACGTCCAATCCAATTAGGCGCCTTTTTACGTCAGCTTTGGCTAGACTAGTCAGCTCCAAGTATGCAGCCAGCGCTCTCGTTCTCTTCTACTTGGCGAATGTTTAGGTACTTTTTTGGCGGTGAATCGCCGTTTCCATCCTGCCGGGAATTCGGCCTACGCGCGCTCCTTCGGTAGCCCCCAGTTCCCGTCCGTACGTTCGTTAGCGATCTAATGTCATGCGTTCCCCTTTGGCGATATTTTAAGGTTGTTGCAACCTTTGCTTCTCTTGTGCACTCCTGTTCAGAAGTAAAAATAAGATATTCAGTGAGCCATTTTTTTTTTGAGAGAGAGATAGTTGTCTCTTGATATTTTAGCGACTAAGTACCCCATCAGTTTTGGCTATGCCAATTCTGCTGCGGGGGGGGGGGGTCTCCTTTTATATATGTTAATAATGGCATGTTAGTCAGATAGTCTTAGGACTCCAGACCTGAACAATCATCTTTTATTTTTGAGCTTTGTTGAATCGAGCTCACCTTTAACTTTGTATAGAGTCTGTACTTTGTACTCAAGAGTGGCTCAATGATTGGTAATGAAGAATAAATGATTTTTTTCTTTTACAAAATCCTTTGCTTATTGTTTAGTTCACCAGTTACTCATTCCCAAATGAGGTGTTGACAGTGACTACCTGAGGTTAGTTACACAGCGTACTCCATTACGATCCTGTAAAGATCTGGCCGAAATTAGGTTTGTATTTTCACACGATGGACTGAAGATATAATTGAAGAATCATCGGCTAGCTCCTTTGCTATTTTTTAGACTGCAGAACGTTTAAGACGGCTACAGTGCTGCTCTAGAATCTACATTCCAGTTCACCGATTACTATCCTACTGAACTTTTCGCCTCCTCCTTCCTTGAGAACTTTCTCGTCACTCCAACGAACTTTTATGCTTCCATCATTATAATAGATGCAGTGAACTTTCTTTTATCACCTTCTTCACGTTAACTACTGATAACTCTCCTGCTTCGAAAGGTACAGTGTTCTACAACAACCATAATAGAAAATGATGCCGTAATGCAACTACTCCTACAAAAACCCTTTTATATGCTTAGAACATTCAAACCTTACATGTAAAAACAAACCATTCAAAATTACAAAAATGTTGCACTTTGTACACGGGCCCTCCCGTTGAAGGGTTAAAAAAACCAAGCACAGCAGTGGAAAAGTAGCATTAAAAAAACAAACATAGACAAAACAGCTCTATTAACTCACACTATAATAATGTCAGAATCGAGGAAACGAGTAATTAAAAAATTAAACTTCAACATTTCCGTTATGCTGGCTTCATATATAAATGCTTTTTTTGCAATGTAAAGTTTTACTATCCAAAATTACTCACCAAAAAGTGTGTAAGTAGGAAATGTTTGACTTATTCCCCGTAAACGCAATTAACGTAATAAATTTAAAGTGCGTCAATAATATTTATACAATTAAATAACAGCTCTCATTTAGGTTTCTGGTTTAGCGCTCAACTTTTCCTGCTATTGTCCACCAAAAAATGGGCGCCCTCACATGAGTCACATGACAGGAAAGTAAATGTACACAGAAATGTATATATTTTCAGCTATCCTCATAATAAACTCCAAAAAGCAGAAAGCGAGTTCTAAGGAAATGTTCTTTCGCTCAGCCAGCCGTGAAAATTGTGACACGCTGTTTTGCAGCGAACTGGATCCAATGCCTCCAAATTGGAGAGCATTTGCGATATCTTTTGTATCTATTCAAAACAGATTATTGCTTTGTTTACTTCCTTTTCTTATTACAGGTGGATGAAAAAAAGGCAATACTTGCCATTTTCATTTAGTGCTTCACCTAATTGCATATGAAATCACTTGCATGTTTAAAAAGTCCCTCTGACCACGGTAATACGTTGAATTTTGCACATTTCCTAGATCAGGGTTCGCTTTACGTGAAGCAATGTTATCAAGGAATGTTTGTTTATTGAATCAACACATTTTTATAGTGTTAATTGTAAATTTTATATCATCGAACATTTCTGACCAAAGTGTATTCTATTGAATATTGTTAATGTGTTGTCAAACCCTTTTTTTATGAGTCTTGCTTTTAATGCTTCTAGAAAACACCGTGAAATCGGAACATACGCCTGACCACTCATTAAGATGTAATTGTGACTTGTTTTTTAAGAAATATATTTTCAGTTTGTATAATATATTTCTAAATACATATGCACGTTCCTGATCAATAAAAATAGGGAATTCTGAATACAGTTCAGAAATCATTAATAAAAAAGTTGAATAGTAAACTTTAAAGAAAGAAAAAAAAACGACTTAAAAGAATAGATTCGATTATATTGAATGCAGTCTAATGATACGTTATCTCTAAATTTTAAGCGAATTTAAAACGCCTTAAAAGACATAAAAATAACTACATAATTTACAAACAAAGTAAAAATATGTAGTTTTTCATATCTAACGCCAAAAAATAATAATAAATGATTTTTTTTTTTGCATTCAAATACTTTTCCTAATCTGTTGGGAATGAAACTGTAAGTTTCGCTCTTTCTATAATATGTGAAACTGAATATAACTAAAAATAAATAATCCAACAGAGATATATAAAAATAATAAGAATATAGACTAAAAACCAACAGAAATCAAGCACTAAGGGCATCCACGCACCAAAGGCAAGCTTCTGTATAAGTGCCGGAACTGAACCATAAAACAACATAGAGGTAACCGAAAGGTCTCTTCATCAGGGAGCCTAACCAAATCAGTTACCTCAACGGGAACTTTCTGAATAGGATGCAGGTAAGACCAACAGACATCCCAAGGCCCCGAGTTCCCCAAGGAAGCAATTAGTCGAAAGAAAATGAAAAGAAAAGTACAACTTACAGTAAGGGCTCAACACACTGTACATGCAAGCACACAAAAAATCCTAATGCAAAGTCAAAGATGCATACACCCCCCAATTCCGTAAGTGACGGTTATGGCGAAACAGTAGCCAATTCTATCCTAGTAGTTACGTCATTGTAACAATACTACAGCGCCACCCCCCATTACAGCTTAAGCAAATGAAAACATAAATACTATCCTAAACATCTTTAAGAATTCCTGAGTCTAAATGCCATTTTTTTTTAACTTTTAAATTGCCGAAATTTTTAGGGAAATTGTTTTTACTTAAGTTTACTTCGAAAATGTTACATGCCTCCAAAAAATCCCCAGCGTTGTTACATATGTTTTTTATTCTGTAAAGTTGTGAGTAAAAAATATTATAATAAATTTTATAGTTTAAGTTGCTATGGAACTTCGTAAACGTGATAACCCCAAAGTTAAAATCTAACCTTTTATCATATATCCCTAATTTTTATTTCTCAATTTTGAATTTTAATTTTTAAATCCAGATAAGATCCACAAAGATTATTATCGTAAGTCCGGTTTAAAGTTAGTTTCTTTGGGTAAATTTGATTAAGAAATTCCAAATCGTTGCAGTTAAAAATTATGAGGTCATCAATATGCCTGAATCCGGTAACATTATTTGAGTTAAGAAATTTAGTTTCGTAAAAATGTAAGAATAGGTTAGCAAATGCACAAGAAAAGCTATTTCCCATAGGTATACCCTTTATCTGTTTAAAGAAACACAAGCCATTAAAGAGGTAGTTTTCAAAAATATTAAATTTACATAAATCAATTCAGTCACATTTTAAAATTAATGTAAGATTAAAGTACTATCTAGATAAACATTATAAATTTCTGAACAGATATTCATTAAATTATCATGCGGAATACTGGTAAAAAGGTTTTCAAAATCAAACGTGTATATGCTATCTATATTCTTACTCATTAAAAATGTAGAACATCCTGGTTATTATTTATAATAAAGCTATTTTCGGTAACCTTGATTTTATTTAGAATGATTTTTAAATAGCTAAAAAACTTTTTACTGAACAAAGTGCTATAACAATTTGTACTACATGTAACAAACCTAAATTTAGTAGGTACTTTATGGAATTTTATGGTAGGAAACAGGTAAGGGTATTTTAGGCTATTAATCTTAAACTTAAATTTTTTGCTAAAAGCTAAAATCCTATTATCTATTTCTTTTTTGGTAAGGTTATTTTTTTGATAGGTCTTATTTGAGTTGTATTCCCTAGAAATTAACTGCTTAAAATAATCTTTACACATAAAACCGAAGTTATTGGCAGCCTTATCAACAACCGTAATAATAAACTTATTTTTTAATCCTTTAATTTTACTGTATAGATCTTCGTTTAGAAAAAAAAGCCTCTTGTCCTCTATACCATACTCTTCATAATTCCTCTTTATATCCTGTAAAATATGCACCTTCCACTCCATAAAACCTTCGATAGGCCAATTGTACTTCCTTGCTAATTTTACTATACAATAATCCAAATCTTTAGTGATAGAACTTATAATTTGCTTTAAATTTACCTTATTTCTTACCCTAAATTTTAATCCCTTTATCTATCTCTGTTAGATTATTTATTTTTAGTTATATTTGTATATTTTCATTATGAGGATATGAAACTTCTGCGCTATCCTCTATTGAAAATGCTTTATGTTTTCTTTGCAGGATAGGTTTTAAGCTAAAGTGATTTAGCAGTCTATGCTTGCTGTTTATTTTTTGTTTATTTGATTTGTTTATATTTTACAATGTAAAACTGAACATTGTTATCGTTAATATAAAACTACATATTTTGAAACTTGAGAAAATTATTTCCGTTTCCCTCGATTTTTACGGTAACTATCATATGCTTCGATTTTGCGGACACAGGACTGTATTCTGTCATTTAATGTTTGAAATGTCACAGTTTGGAAGGTGTTTTCTCTTGTGCTGTCAGTAAATAAGTGATAATCACTCCACTTTCTCCAGAACATTCACTCTAATGGGGAAACATTTCTTTTACTGCTTTGATAATTGGTCCTATATATTTGCTGTTCTTTTTTATCATATGTTTACTGGATATGAAGTGGTTAAGAGTCTGATACTTAGAACACAACTTTAGCTGCCGTGAGTATATGTAATGCATGTCAATTACATCTGAGAATTTTTTTTTCCTAAATCCTGTTGGGAATATCTGAATATTTACTACAGTTCATTGTGATTTCTACAACCACACCTTTTCGAAAAAGCTCCGACTTGGTTATCGGGTCGTTTCGTTCTTATCACTGCACTCAACTCTAAACTATAGAATAAAATTATAAATCAAACTATATGCAAACCGGAATTTAATTTATATTGCTTTGGCTATGCATAGATAATCCATTCATAATGAATCCAAACCTACTGTTCAGGACTACTGAAAGATAAGGGAGCATTACTGAGGACTTAAACACAAAAGTATTTTTAGAGAACCTTAAAATATTAAATGACACACAAAAGAAGCGTTATAATCAAATTATCAAAAAAAAAAGAGAGAAATTTTGCAAATGTATGAAACTTTTAAATATGGACTCTCGTTAAAGAAATGAATATATATTTTTTAAAAAGTTTAGTGAGAGTTAAAAATTTAATTTTATTTTTCAGCTGATGTGATTTGCCAGCTTTTTATTACTCTATTTAATTAAATAAAAAAAATGTTTCATTGAAATATACGATAGTTAAAACATTTTTTATGTAAGATAATAGATTATAATAATTACTTAATACTACGCACATATTTACATTCTTTAATTTACGTTTTACTATTGTTGAAGACAATCTATTTCCAAATTAACGTATAATTTTCTGTTTGGAACATATTATTTTAGATTTAAAAATGTTCATAAAAATTTCTATTTCTTCAGTTAAAATTTCAGTTCATACATATCCAGTCACGCACATTTTAAACTTTGGTTTATATATTTTTATCCTCGTAATCTTTTAAAGTTACGTGAACTGATTATATGATATGAGCATTTGATATTACATAACTAACATTACATTACTAAACAGGATTAACAACATTAAATCCTGTTAAAGATGTGATAACATAACTTATCTGAACTATGCAAATCCTCCTGGTTAATAATGATTTAGCGTTTTTCTTTTATATTTGTATTTTCTTTATAAATTTGCATTTCTTACAAATCTTCTAAATTTATGGAGATGTAGAATTCTTTGCTAAAAAACAACGGAAAATATTCAAAATTAAAAAGTCATAACATAACCTACTTTTATTTATGACTGATCCTTTGTGCGATAATTTTTTTTTAAATATTCCTTACACTCACTTCGCAAATTAAGTTATTTTTTATTAAATTTTGAAAGGAAGTAAAAGAAAAATCCTTCGTTAATTTAATCAGCTCTACATTCTTCGTTTGAATAAATTACGCTCACTTTTAATATTTCAAATACTTCATAATGTCATAGCCATACAATTTATGAAGTCTAGTGGAAAAGAAGTTGCTTTGGCTGATTTTGCATATAATGTAACGTTCTCCAGTAATGAAGTATTGTAAACTTCAAAAACCGTGGTATTCTGAAGGTAGATGGTAGAATTGGTTATGATCTGAAGGTAGAAACTTTGGACGATGTGGAAAAGTTTCTCAAGTATTTAAACCTTGACACAGTTATTATTGCCTTATATGGGCATTATCGTTGTGTATCTTATTCCCTTCCTAGTCTACTTTCCCAGATTAGACAACACTTCTTTTAAACGCCAATGAAAGGTCAGTAACAATGAATTTAGATCTTTTCCCAAATATTCAAGTGTTCCTCTGTCATTTCTTGCGATAATGGCTCTCAGCAAATCATTATCGCCTGAGACAAGGACCTCACAGGAAAGAAGGAAGCTATTCGAGTAAAAGCCCCCTGTCGAATTTTTTAAGCCTTCACTTGCCTTTTCACAGATTTAAAACATGGCTGCCATACAATGAAACTTTGCTTTGTAGTGCAGAGCCTTCCCAGAGCTCATAAAGAGTGATGTGCCTTATCTGACATTCAGAGATGTACTTAGTAATAAAGAATTATTCGAACAATGTCTTAAGTTTGGTGTGGAATTTGTTACATTAAGGCAACTCCATCATAGCTGTGCTCATAAAGCATTTAGAATTCATGTTTAACAGCTTATAAGTGCATTCAATGGGTCATAACCTTGAATGTTTATCAGTGCACTCTCCCATTTTCTATGAGACAACAGTTGCACATTGGAACTTTTGAACAAAATGTCTTCATAATTACAATTACAATACAGATTCAAAACTATTATTATTTTTTTCTTTTTTCTACTTCGAATGCTTTGTAATGACGTTACTGAAAATAAGCAGGCGTGAAATACTTTCATTTTTCTGGCAATATTACAACAGTTACCCCTTTTAGACATATAGGTAACAGGGGTAAATAAGAAGTAACCTTATATAATTTATATATGTATATTTTTATATAATTTAATATATTTTTTATATAATTTGTTTTGCCCATTTACAGGAGGGCCCCGGGTTGCCCAATTGTAGGCGAATCAGTACCGACCGGCGTCCATGCCCATAAGAATGACATTTCACCGAACATTCGAAATCAACCTTCGTCTGCGTATACAGGAATTGCTATGTAGCGGCCGGTCTCCGGTGATTCATGGGTTGATACGCGAAAGCAGAGGGAGCCGATGTGTCAAACGACTTACCAATTTACGGGTTTTAGTGAATTAAAAATAGATCTATGATTTTTACATTCAACAAAAATAACCATTCTTTTTATAGAATACGAATTAAATGCATAGGTTTTTTTAATATGTTGAATATATGCAGTGGCGTAGCTAGGGGGTGCGGTGGGTGCGGTCTGCACCGGGCGGCACATATTTTGGGGCGGCATATTTTTATTTAATATTAGTTGTAAAAAACCACTTGTTCAATTCATAAGTTTACTATTCGATTTCTACGAATTATGAATTACTATATGATTTCGAATATTTTTCCTCATCGTCAAGTCAATGTAGGGTTGAAAATATTATCTCTAAAAATTTTGCTCGGATACCAATTGATTGACTTAGAAAGGGCGGCAAATTGAAGACCGCCCAGGCGGCAAAAGTTCTAGCTACGCCACTGAATATATGTAACTTTGCATCACAGTTTTATAAATAAATACTGTAACATTAATTATTTCATACTGTAGCGTACTGGAAAGATGAGGTTATTTTTCCAAAGAACCCACAAGCGCTTGGAACACAGCTGCGTGTTTTCAAGGAATGTGTTGTTCGGTTCCACCAGTTTCGGAACACGTGGGGGGATTAAAAACCGTTTCCTCACAGAGGCAGCCACTAAAGCTGTCATCTTAACGTCCTGCAATGTAGTAAAGTTCGGCGACTAAGAAGAAACTGTCAGCCGATAATCTGCCGGCCCTCCACCCCTTCTGAAAAATCCAGACATTGGGGAGAGCGGCGTAGAACATCGACCCGAGCGGTTGTGTTTTTGTGAGGCTCCTGTTTTTTTTGGGGGGGCCGGAATGGGCCCTGGAGCGCGCACTGTAAATCTGCACGTAAATTAAGTGAATATGTCGAAAATGCCTAATGTTTAATTTTTTTTCTTGTTAATAAATTGTTAAGTTTTGTTTTAAAAATTTGGCCTTCGTTTTGTAAATTAGAACTCTGTCTTTCTTTGGTATGGATCAATAGTTGTGAAATTTCTTCAAAATGCCTCAGAGAGTTTATCAGCCTTGCAGTGACGCCACAATACATCGGATATTACTTTCCATATTTTTAAATTGCGAATCCACTACGTTATCCTGCTATCTGTAACCAATGGTTATTCGTTCGCATCTGGAAATGATTCTAGCACATCTGTGGTATTTTCCGCGAGCATCATAAAGGATCCAGATTGTTCAGCAAGATTTTTCAGTTAGGGCATCAAACTTCTGTGTAGGTTAATAACCTCTCTGATTAGTATGCAAGTTTTTGTCTGACTCTGAGCGTTTCTAACGGATCGAAAGAAAGCGTATTTATAACTGGAATAAAAAAATAAAAAAATAAACAAAATATTTATTGCTGAGTAATTAAAGTATATTTCGAACACTTCGCAGCATTATTCGAAGTTTAATTCTTCAGATACTTTGCTTATGCATCTGAAAACATCCAGATCGAATCGTAAATCCATCTACACGCGTATTGCCCCGAAAACAGGATTCCGCGGTGTTTGTAAATACTTCAGTTTCCTCATTGTTCTTGTAAATGCTCTGTCAACAGTTACTTCTTAACGACCGATTCGCTTCGTGATATCGAAAACGAAATTGGTGTGAAGGAATCTGACCGCGATCCCTTCGAGCGTGACTGACAGGGTATACAAAGTATTCATGGTTTTATCTGACCTTCACTTTCTTTACTTTGCAGTTTTCTTCATTCTTGTCTGCGTCGAAAAGAAGTGCTTAATATGCTTATGATGAAAAAAATTCTGAAATGAATATAATTATTCCTCGTAAAAAAAGGATTATTTGAATTAATTCGCAGTCATATCTCGTTAAAAATGATTATTGAAATTAATTCGCTGAATTCCCACAGTAAAAGATTTTCTTTCCATGCATGATGAAGACGAATATCTATGTAAGCTGGGAGATAAATTTAGAACGACGTAGCTTTAAATAGTGTTCAACCAATACAACGTTATTCAGTTAACCTGCATTGTAGCAGGCGTAGAATTATGTAATTTTACATACAAAAATGTATACAATAAAGTTTCTGAATTTAAATATTAAACGAACTTAGAAGCAACATTGTTGTAATGAGAGTTATTGCATAAAGAAAGTTAAAAAAAATATTTAAATATGTTGGAAGTTAAGTTATTCCGGCTGTAAGGTAGATTTGGTAATGGTTCATTCTTTTGGGGCTATTTTCAATTGTATCTTAACAATTAAATCTAATATATAAAAATGAATGTTTGTATCTCTGTAATTGTATAGAAATCCACAGTTTAGGAGCAACGATCGTGAAATTTTACATACAGGCGTCTTTAAAAACAGCCGAGGGTCTGAAGAACTTCAAAAATCGAAATTAATTACCGTTGATTTTTAATTAATAAAAAACCAAAAATTTTGAAACTAAATGTAAGATGTTACACTTTGTGGAATCACCACTCTGAATATGGCGTCCACGTTAGGCTTAGCTGGCAAACAGCGAGCGAAAAGATAAAAATAAATAAAATTAAAAAGTTTCAAGTTATATATTAAACCAGAATAATAAATGAAAATAATAATCTTTCAAGTCAGATTTTATACTCTAAAATAAATCGGATCCAACGGCATATTGACACTATCACACGCGATGGAAAATTCGAATCAACCACGCTAAGTGTCACAAGATCATTTTTAATCGCTACTGCAACTCCCCTCGCTTATGTCTTTGTGTCTATTGAAGAGTTAAAGACTAAGCTTCTATCCTGCTAACTTATTTCTAACTTAAAACTCCTCTTACTCCATAAATACATGTATATTCACCAACCCATAGCAACTTTCCAGTAATTTTGGTACAAATATTCTCCTATTTACACAATACACCAGCATGTTATTGTGGCGCATTCGGTAAGAGCGTTAATTTACTATACAACATGACGCGGGTTCGAATACGGATCGTACAGATTTTGCTAAACCTGTATTTTCAGCTTTTTTATGGAGGCTTTTTTGTTTCAGCTTTTATTTTATTATTTTTTAAATTATTATTATTATTATTTTTATTTATTATTTTTTTTAATTATTTTTATTTTATTTTATTATTTTTAAAAATTATTATTTTTATTTTATTTTATTTTTCATATTATTAATGTGTATAACATTTCGTATACTTTTTTTTCTATGTTATTTATACTGTGTTTATTTTTTTAATGGATTTTGGTAGGTTTATTATAAATTTATGTATTTTATGTTTTACTTTTCAGGAATTTTTGCTCCAATGATAAAGGCTAAATCTTTTCTATGTTATTTATACTGTATTTAGTTTTTAAATTGATTTTGGTTAACAAACATTCGACAATTTGACATTTTTACTTTTCAGCTTTACTTTCCTAAAGACAATTTGACATTTTTCCTTTTCAGCTTTTAGTGGTTTATTATAAATGTATATATTTTATGCTTTACTTTTCAGGGTTTTTTTGCTCCAATGATGAATCGCTAAATCTAGCTGAATTCTGAAGATATTATTGTAAATTTATGGTTTTTTATGTTGGGTTTTCTTTTTATTCATGTGTATAACATTTCACATGCTTTTTATTCTATGATATTTATACTGTGTTTAGTTTTTAAATTGATTTTGGTTAACAAACATTCTTAAAATCCCGGGCAACGCCGGATAAATTATCACCTGTGTAGGTTGATAATTTATAAATTTTAAAACTGTTACCACATGTATATTTACAGATCCACAAGAACTTTCCAATATTTTTAATTAATAAATAACCAACAACTCTCGATTCACAAGCGTACAGTAGATGGCGCCACTATTTTAATTTTTGTGTGTCTATTTCGTTGTTATGTGACGATAAATTTATTTAAAGTACCAGATAAAGAAATCACATGATCAGCGTTTAATAAATTAAATTGTAAAAATTAATCTTTAAAAATTCACCAAAAATTAGAAAATGGAGGTAAAGATGCGAAAAGAATTTCATTTTAAAGGAATTTTTATGATCTTTTTCGTGATATAAATTTTACAACCCTCAAATTATTATTTTAAATGCAAACTTGAAAAAAGTTACAAAAACAGATTAAAAATTTAATTTAAAAAAATCTAAGAAGAATTTTTCAAAAATCTTTCTTAGTGCACCCCTACATTATAAGAAGAATCGCCATGCAAAATTTCAGTCCTTTAGGCTATGTACACATGAGAGCGTTGCAACGCGCGCTCTGGGGCAGTTGACTACTGTTTTTTGACAGGCATATTTCTATTTTTTTACAAAGTGCAGAATAAATAAGATATATATGAAATACATGAATTTTTCAAAATGAACTTATGCGAAATTTTCAAATGTTATTATTTTTAAATTTTTTAAACATTTGAATTAAAATAAGGGAGTTTGATGTTACATGAAAGATACGCAACTTCGTGCCCAATATGCTAATGTATATTTTTTATTTTATGATTTATGTATTTTATTATTTTTCTGATATAGAACCACAATAATACATTCCCTGATTACATTATAAATTTACATTTCTTTACATTTTCTCTCCCCTTTCTATCTACAGATGATATTTTTTGAATGTAATATTTTTTGAATGTTTTTCGTGATATAAATTTTACAACCCTCAAATTATTATTTTAAATGCAAACTTGAAAAAAGTTACAAAAACAGATTAAAAATTTAATTTAAAAAAATCTAAGAAGAATTTTTCAAAAATCTTTCTTAGTGCACCCCTACATTATAAGAAGAATCGCCATGCAAAATTTCAGTCCTTTAGGTTCAACGGTTTGGTCTGTACTTTGTATGTCAGTCAGTCAATCAGTCAGTTAGTCAGTTACGGAACTGTTTTATATATATATAGATTTTTATTACTATCTCTATATCGTAACGTTAACTTCATGCGCACACATTATTTTTAACTGGCATTCAATTGGCTGTTAAAACTTTATATTTACATCCTATTTAAAAGAAGTAGGGTGTAAATTGTAGGGTGGAAAGTTGGTAAAATTAAAATTTTGTGCAATGTATTTTAATTTCTCGATTAAAAGTAGTTTTTTTCTAAAAATCAATTTATTTCGCTTGAAAAGCTAAATATTTTATGCACGCGGTTTATATTATTATTACTATCTTTATATCGTAACGTTAACTTCATGCGCGAGCATTATTTTCTTATGCTTTTTTTATTATTATCATCTTTATAATAGCTTTATTTTCATATGGTTTTAAGCAACTATCGTTGTTATTCATATTATGTTGGTTTTTTATTAATTAAAAATTAAGGGTAATTAAGGGTAATTCCGGAAGTTCTTATCTTTATTTTCATATGCTTTTTCATTTACGAATTATTCAAATGTTGGTTAAAAAACATTTGCGCAATTTATATATTTGTGTGTGTTTAATTATTGAAATTAATAAATTTATATTTCTGGAGAGGATGTTTCAGATTTTAGTGGTACTATGATGAAAGGCTGAATATACCAAAATTCTGAGGAGTTTATTATGGAGAGAAAAGGAATTTAATATGTAGAGGATGTTTATAGGAGTTAAATGTGGAGAGGAGTTGAATGGTTTGCAGCCCTCAATCAAACACTTCATTTTTTTAAGAGGCAACGCTGCAGTCATATCATTGTTCTATTGGAAATTTCTGCTGAACCTGTAATTGCAGCTTTTTTTTACCCCAATGATGAAAGGCTAATTCTAGCTGAATTCTGAGGAGTTTATTATAAATTTATATATTTATAGATTTCACAAGGTTTTTTTTCTATGTTATTTATACTGTGCTTAGTTTTAAATTAATTTTGGTTAACAAACATTAGAGAATTTGACATTTTTACTTTTCAGATTTTAGTATTAAAATGATGAAAGGCTGAAATTCTGAGACGTGTATAACATTTCACATATATTTTTTATGTTATTTATACTGTGTTAATTTTTAAATTGATTTTGGTTAACAACAAACATTCTTAAAATCCCGGGCATCGTCGGGTACTTCAGCTAGTATAAAATAAAAATTATATTAATGATATTGAAATACACTACATCAAAAAATAAATAATAATTCAAAAATTTAAAAATAATGATTGTAAAATTAAATCATTTTCTTTGATGCTGTACTACTTGGCTTCGTGACTTCCTTCTGCTGTTCATGGTTTCTGGGGATTAAAAAGAAAATAACACGCACTATACGTACGTATGGAAATTGAATTCTCATGTTCAGAAATTTTACGATAACTGACTGTCTAGAATCCACATTTTAGGGAAAATCCGACTTTTTGCATCAGTGTCTTGAAAAAACATTTCATTTCTTTTGAGGTAGAATTTTTATTTTTTCTTACAACGTTCTTGAATCGCTCTGCTATATGTACCTATATGTGAAAACTGTAAAAAAAATCGAATGTGACTAGGAAAAAGAGGGAAATCAGTGTACGTCATGCAGATGCGCAGGTGAAAAACACGTTCAGCAAAATCGCCTGTGACAGAACTCACGTGACTGTCTTTCGACATTTTCCATTCAACGTTCCGTTGCTTTTAACGAAGTAACGGTTTAATACATACACACACACAAATATATATATATATATATATATATATATATATATATATATATATATATATATATATATATATATATATATATATATATATATATATATATATATATATATATATATATATATATATATATGTCAAAACATAACTTAAATGTCAAAATATAGTTGAGAAGTACGGGGAAAGGGGGTTTAAAATAATAAGAATCTAACATTTCATTTACGAAGCGCGCGTATTTTTCAGTGGGGAATAATCCTTTAAAAGCGACTTTGAGCGGAAAGCGAAGAATTCTAGGCGAAAGGATTTATTTTTAGAAGTGTAAAGGTTTTGGGCGTGAAGTTAAAAATGCACGAACAGCAATATTGAGGGTCCAGATGACCAAGGTTGAGGTCTGCACATGCGCCGTGCAGCAGGAGCTCGGAGGAAATTAAGTTTTTAGCGGTAGATTGAGTACGATTTTCGCTGAGAACGGAAGCTCGCGGCAGTCGTGTCGGATAGGTCGACAAAATGGCTACGTGAAATAGATTACCCTGGAGCATAATTACTTCAAGAACGCAATAAATAAGGATTTAAAAAGTAGTTGAATTTCTTGTGAACAATTCCCTTCCATAAGCCCAACTAATTAAAGGATATGACGACTGCAGGAATAACATTTAAACACGGAAGCAAAACACGCTCCGTGTCATATATATATATATATATATATATATATATGTGTGTGTGTGTGTGTGTACAATTTATGCGAAATCTCTTATTATGCCCTAGTAATATCCTCTGTTGCTAGGCGTACAGAGATGCGCCAAACCCTTCGTCCATTCGACGGCTGGAGGGGATGGTCGAAAGAGAGACCTCGTTGAGGGAGGTTGTTGTTTTGGACTCCGTGCGAGGCACGAGAGAGATTATAATTCGAACGGGGCGAGTCAAGAACTCCGTTCTGGTGTTTTTGACGGGAGCGAGAAAAGCTGCCCGATCTTTTGTTCTGTGAAGGGAAGCGAAGCATTGCGCTCCTGCGATTATTGTTATTGTGTACCGGAGACAGTGAAAGTAGGCTCTCCCTATCGTAATTGCTGTCTACGTTAATAAATGATTATTGTTGAGTTTTACAAAGTATAGTTGATTTTTGACTAAGTGTGTAATTATTGGACACCCCCTAGACGCCAGCCAGCCACGTAGACAGGAAAGTCTACACACACACACACATATATATATAATATTAAAAAACTAGTAATTTCTTAATTCAATACTCTTAACATTTAAAAACTATTACTTCTTCAATTTAGTATTCCAAATTACATACCCCTCTTTAATCTCTTAAATTATTTAATTTCCCTTGGGCATTCGTGTTAAATTCCGAAAAATAATTCCGAATTCCAGTATTGTCGTCCTAGTAAAACTTATATAGAAACCTCATAGTAATAGCCTTTGTAACTCCAGGTGATATTATTAAAGATGGCTGACTTTTTAACAAAATTAAACGCGGCGCGGCGTGGGTGTCTATTTCAATCAGTTCGGCACATCAACAACTTTACATGAATCAACTATTAAATCGCGTCCTTTTGCCACGTGATGGAATGAAGTTTATATAAGTTCTGGCGTCCAAAATTAGGACGTATTCCTGTACTATTCCCCTGCCGCATTCATCCCGGCAGAGACGCCAGCGATTAAGTAAAACATGTCGTTCACGTAAGCTGGTGTCGGTGTCTTCATTTTGGCCATGATGTCTTTTTATTTCCATATCTAACTAAAGTATTTTTACCGTAGCATGGGAGATTAGACGTCTTCTGAGCAATAACCTGCGGTCATCTCCCATGTTACTTACTTACACAAACACACACACACATATACCGGGTGGCCATAATTAAACTGACAGTGCTCACAGTGTTCTGTAGCGCGATCTATTTGCGAGAATGACGCCACATTTTGTAGGAAGATTAAACAAGACGGGGGACGAAGGATTCCACGAAAAAATAAATTAGTTCCAAAAGTCACCGCTAGGGGAATATTTGGCGTTGTGTAATAGAAAATAGAGTGTTAACAAATGCAAATCAATACGGAAATTACCTTTTATTTTGCATTCAAATGAGGTTCAATGTGGCTGCCGTTGTTGTGGACCACATATTGCATTCTGTGCACAATATGCACAACAGCAGAAAGTAACATGTCTGCAGGAATCTCCCGTACAGTCCGTGATATGTTATCCTTCAACGTAGCCAGGTCCTGGACCACTCCTTGATAGACCTTGGACTTAAGGTAACCCCATAGCCAGAAGTCGCATGGGGTAAGATCAGGCGACCGAGGTGGCCATGCAGTTGGAAAGTATCGGCTAATGACTCATTCTGTTGTGAATTTCAGTCGTAGCAGCTGTTGTACCAGTACAGCAACGTGTGGAGGGGCTCCATCTTGCATGAAAATGATTTCCCCCAGGCATTGTCTTTGCTGAAGTGCCGGAATGACAAAGCTGTTCAACATGTGGCGATATTTCTCTCCGGTAACAGAACAGGTTTCCCGTCCTGTCGGGGTAATGTTCTCATAGAAGAATGGACCTACGATAAATTCCGCTGTGAACCCACACCAAACAGTTACCTTTGGTGTATGTAAGGGAATTTCTGTGACTGCATGTGGTGATTTGTCATCCCAAATTCGGCAGTTCTGGGTATTCACAGTTTCATGCAGGTAAAAGTGGGCCTCGTCTCCCCATAAGATTTTCCACGGCCAAGCATCATCCACCTCCATTCTGGCAAGAAAGGTGAGAGCAAAAGTAAATCGTTTATCATGGTCGGGGTACAGTAACTCCTGTACACGGCTGATCTTGTACGGATAGAAGTTGATGATCTTTCGTAAGATTTTCCATACCGTACTGTAAGGCATATCCATATTCCGAGCTAAACCACGAGCGCTAGAGGTGGCAGCAATATTGTCTGGTCCTCTGTCGACAATCGCCGTAGCAACTGCTTCGATTGTATCCTGTGGAACAGGTTTTCGTCCTCTGCCTGACTGAACCTTCAGAGAACCTGTTTTCTCAAACGTCGCAACCATTGCTTTTAGCCCATTAACTGACACAGGACCATTACCTTTGCGCATTTTTTTGTACGTTCTAAAAGCACGAAGAGCGGCTGAAGCGTTGCACTGGTTGAGGTAAAAGAATTTGACCAGTAACGCACGCTCGACTAAAGAAGGAGACATTGCACATAAACTTTCAATCCGATTGATTCGAAACGTAACACATTGCCTTTTAAAACCCAAGCAGCTGGCACTGTGCCAATGGATGTAACGTGAAATTTGAATAAAGAACTTCTTCTTCTGCTCAGCGTACGTGATATTGCAGATCACGAGACTTTATCGGTGTTTATGTAAATTTTACGCTTTTTTAAAAGTGTTGCTATATTGCACTTGAACTAAATAAGAAAATGTGCATAATAAAAGGTAATTTTATTCCGTATTAATTTGCATTTGTTAACACTCTATTTTCTATTACACAGCGCCAAATATTCCCCTAGCGGTGACTTTTGGAACTAATTTATTTTTTCGCGGAATCCTTCGTCCCCCGTCTTGTTTAATCTTCCTACAAAATGTGGCGTCATTCTCGCAAATAGATCGCGCTACAGAACACTGTGAGCACTGTCAGTTTAATTATGGCCACCCGGTATATATATATATATATATATATATATATATATATATATATATATATATATATATATATATATATATATATATATACATATATATATATATATATATATATATATATATATATATATATATATATATATATATATATATATATATATATATATATATATATCTGTGAGTGTATGTGTGTTGGTATGGCTAAAGCAACCATTATAACTGAATTTATCCAGTACCGGGATCCCTACCCTTTATGTTTAATGGTGCATTTAATACTTCCGTAGTCAGGATGTTATCCCAAAAGCTCATAACGAGATGATTAAAACCATTGAAATAACTGGATTTGGAACCAAAAGGGCTCAAAAATCCCTTACCTAAGCCGTTTCATACGCGAGTATATAAACGAAGTGTGCAGAATGATCGAAAATTCACTAATATTAAATTTTAAAATCATTTCACATGTAGATGGCCCAAATATACCGTTAAGTAATATAAGTTGTGTCCTTTGTTATTTTTATTCTATGAGTCTATAATTTCTTCTTAACAGTGCACGACTTACTTTTTAATCAACAAAAATCAACACATTTTTCCGGAGGGAAAGAATGTTTATTTGAGAGCAATATTTCTCATCGTTTATTAGTATGAGTTGGTTATGAGTATTAGTAGTAGATGGTCAACCAAGAGTGTCAGAAGAAATTTTATGCTTTGATCCCCTTAGACTATAACAATGATGATGTTATTAAAGAGTTTTTGAGAAATCCGCATCTGTTTTGGTCAGCCAAGAACGGATCTCCTACTATTAAAGCCCAACCTAAATTGTTTGAAATAGAAACTAATCGTTTGTTTTAAACTTAACTTGGCGTACAAAGAATATCAGAAAATTAGCAACTGGAAATGAAATTTTGTTCACAAAATTGATCAGAAAGTTGAAAATCAATTGCAGTTTAATGTGTAATGAGAATGGATAAATAAAACCCGAAAACAAATGTTACAGAAAAGCAATCTCTGAAATGGATAAGTACTTCGATGGAGTGCGTATGATATCACAGTGTGATTTGGTTTTTCTTTATTTATCCACGAAACCCCAGTTTCTTGTAAATATTTCTCTAATCACCAGAAGAATAGGATGTGGCCAATTGAAAATTTATTAACTACAAGGGCAGAAAATCAGAACACGAGATATTGTACCACGCAAGACCGTTGGATTAATTTTTCTTTAATACAACAGAGAAAAGCGAGGTATACCAAAGCAAAATTAATCCGTTTATTTCGCTTATGAAAGTTCTATAAACTATTCTGCTTTATCCACCGAGATAGCGCTACTGCCTACCCTCAATCGTGATGATGATTCTCATGAAATTTTCGGAGTCAGTCACATACCTACAATTTCTTGTAACTTTCTCCTGATTTATTCATTACTTGCTTGGAATTTTGGATTTTTGTAAGGCTGTTGTGTACTGTCATAGGGACATGACAGCAGTGTCACGGCCAGGGGCAGGAGAATTGAAAATTACAGGACGAAGTAAAATAATTGAATAATGTAAGAAAGAAACATAGCAAATGACGGACAATAAAAAGAGAAGGGGAGAAAGCCAGCAATATAGCGAAACTAAAAAATATAGATTGTGCTTGTAGCAAGAAGTATAAGATAAAAGTTCAAGAGAGTGAGTTGCACGCATAGAAGAAAAGAAGAAAGTGAACACTAAATTTATGATGGCTATAAAACAGGCCACCCTGAAGCCGAAGCATGGGAAAAAAGTTAAGTTAGAGGGAGAATTTTATAAATCCCGCACTCGATGCGCATTGGTGAAAAGGGGATTGAGAAGAGGCAGCCACGGACGAATGGCGATGGCATGGTAATAATATGACCAATGGAAATTGTAAGAGGCGGAGTCAGCATTAATAAGAGAAAATAATATGAAATAAGATAGGAAGGCACATATGATGAGAATTAGTCAGAAGTTTTGGAGATAGAAGTGGTGTCAAGGCACATATACCTATGAGGAGAGTTAGTTAGAAGTTTGAAATAGAAGTTGTGTCGAACGCCCAGTGTCCCATGCCGAGGGTCTGCAAGGAGTGAAGGAGTCAGAGAACCGATGATGAGCGTGCCCCAGTGTCCCATGTAGAGTGTCTGCCATGATTGACAGAGCCTTATACCAGACGAAGAAAGTGCCTTAGTTCCGTGCGATGATAATACAACGAAGTTCGTCATTACGAGTGCCACCAGCCCATCATAGTGATCCAACAATCAGCTTTCGAGGTACCGACTTTTACGTTTCCCTTTTATATTACTGTCATTGCTTCTCAGTGTATAGCCTTAATAGCTAATATAGAGCGTGATGAGTATGTTATTTGAGTATAAAATGTTAAGGAGATGACTGATAATTCGTAAAAAACCATTTAATTAATATGATGTTATGCTTATATATATGAGTTAATATTGGTAATAATGGAACATGGATATATGAGTGATTATGTTTAAAAAATGTTATCATAACAAGTGAATGAATTAAACATATGTGTCGTAGTAATGAAGTTGCGAGTAATATGTGTAGATGAAGTACGAAAGATTGTCATAATAATTGAATGAATTAAATATAGGTGTTGTGATCAATTAATTTAGTAGTAATGAAGTTGAGAGTAATATGTGTAGATGAAGTACGAAATATTGTCATAATATTTGAAGGAATTAAATATATGTGCCGTAGAGAATTAATTTAGTACTAAAGAAGTTGTGAGTAATGTGCAAATGAAGGAGGAAACATTTAGTAACTTGTATCGTCTTATTTATGTGTTTTAATAATCAATAAATTAATTTGTCAGTGTAAACCAGAGTTGTTGCCATCATTTGGGAACCACAACAATTAATCAATGTACTAACCACAATCTTAAGCAATGGATTCTTAAGCAACAAAATTATAATAACCATTAATAGTAGATATTTAATATCTTATAACACCAACTAATTATTTAATATAATTTTTCACTGCCACATGTACTAACCCTACTGGATTCGCTCACCTCAATGTTACCCAATGGAGAAAAATTGTCCACGATTTACAGCTACATAAATGCTAGTAATCAAATAAAAACTATATGTTTAGATAGCCTGAACTTTTCTGCACTTTGCAAAGGGATTCATTTTAAAAATTTAGAACACAAAAGGAATTTAGGAGCGTTTGAAATCGCATGACTACATTTACACAACACTTTAAAATAAATAAAAAAAATCAGTTTTGGAAAATTTATTGCAAGTCGTAATACTCGAACCCGTACACTGATAGCAAACGCATATGTCCAAATTGCTGGCCTATAGTCCCATGCATGAGGTGGCGAAAGGTTCACTCTTCTATCAAGTAGTAAGTGTTTCCAATATTCAGGTTAACTGATACAAAGCGTTTCTTCAGCAATGCCGTTGCAATTAGCTTTAGTAATGCCATAGGCGTAGCCAACCTCCAACTTTCCTTCAACATTCTATAGCTGAATATTTTAAGATATTCAGTCCAAATGTACATTATTAGATGACAGATTCTGCATTTACATCTTCCACAGAATCTCAACCAATTTGACCGCAACTTACATTCAGTTCAAACGTTAATTTATTGGTAGTTGGAATGCTATTTCAGATCATATCTCCTTTTGGGCTAAAGGTACTAAAAGAATAAATGCATCCCATTAAAAATCAGCAGTAGAAAATAAGTATAAAAATTTACCAAAGGCAATATTTATACTACCCTACTCCAGCAAACTAATTTAAATTTCTTTATCCTATTACATAGTTATTAATATATACTGAGCTTCGTAATCTCATATAAAATATATTACGTTAAAATTTAAATTCCAAATGCAAACTACTACAATATCAAAATTTCTTTAATTATCAGTGCCAAAAATGTAAATAAAAAATACAAAAAAATACAGTTTTTTAAACATAATACTTTATTGTGCTATTCTGTGAAAATAAATAACATAAAATAAATATTCATCCATGATGATGTTGCTGGCCATGCTGTTGGTACCTATGATGATTGTGATGATCATGTTTGTGGTGTTGCTCATGATGATGGGGTTTTTGGTGATGATGCCCGTGATGTTGTTGTTGTTGGTGATGGTGAGAAAAGTGGGAGTGGATTTTGACGTGTGCTGGATCCTGGTTGGCAGTGCCGGGTTCATTAGTTTTAACTTCGGCCCTGAAACCATTATGATCTGCTACATAGTGCACCTCGCGGTGGATTCCATGGTCATCAGTATATCCATAGCTACCCTTCACACCCCCGTGACCATCGCCTTGCTCTTTCCTGTAATGGGAACCATGATGGTCCTTGATGTCGTAGCCAAAGTGATACGGATTAGGATGATGATGGTGTTCATCATGCTAAAGATTAAGCAAAAAGGGGGGATTGAACAAATATATATATATATATATATATATATATATATATAAAGACAAATGCTTTATAATACGAAAATTACAAAAAAATTAATTTCACTGATTTTCTGTACATCAGAAGAAAGAACGTAAAAAGACAGAACGCAAAAGAGGACCATGAAAAAACCCTATGTTAAATATTATAAAGGTGGAAATTTAATACCCTAAATTACCTTAAATTGCCAAATTTAAGTTCACACATTATTTCGTGGGAAGTGTAAAGGTATTTTGAATCATAAAATCCATCAGTATTTACTTCGTTTAAACATAGACGATTAAGAGAGATCTTGCGTTTACATGGTGAAGTTATGTAGAGGGGATATTTATATTCATATTAAGATATGCATGTTCAGTATTTCTTTTAGTAGTTACAGGAAGGAAATTTACATATAAATACATATGTGCAAGGGGTTTATTAATTTAAAAAGACTAACCAATTCCAGGCAGAATTTAACTAGTGCTTTAAATGAAATCCTGTATAATTCTTCATAAAATTCACCAGTGTTTACTTCATTTAACGAAAGATTATTATGACTGTTCTTATGTTTACATGCTGCAGTGCTGTAGATGGAATATTTACATTCATATAAAGGTTATTGTAAATCATCACATTTTTATATCGACGATAGAAAATGGCATATATATATATATATATATATATATATATATATATATATATATATATATATATATATGTAACAAGAAATCGCGTCTATATACAGAGGCTGTTCGCACATTTTTTAGACGATTTTGGTAAGCGGTAATAAAAAATCGTTTGCTGCAAAAGAAATAATTGCAATTGTACTATGTTTTTAAAAGTCAAAATTATCGTCTGCGGCTTGAAAGTTTTGTTTTTATTCAAAATGGCTTTTTTAACAAAGCAGTGGTTCGAAGGCTACATTTATGCTCTTTCCGAAGAGAAATATGCATACTCCGTTATCCAAAAACGATGTGAGAGTCATGGTTTTGTGATATCTAAAGCGTCGATAGGTAATATCGTCAACAAGAAAGGAAAAAAAACGTCAAATTGGAGCCTCAAGTGGGACAAAATTCCAAACAAATATCCAAGAAAAAAACGGACATCTTCGACTATTGAAAAGGTACGTTGTTTAATGTTAAAAGAAAATCCCCCTAGTCAAAGGACAGTTGAAAAATCATTAAAATGCTCGGTGTCCACTGTAAACAAAATGATAAACGTTGATTTAAATCTTAAGAAAGCGAAAAAACGCGATGTGCATCGTCTTCTTCCAAATCATATCGCTGAACGCAGGACACGCTGCAGAATTCTATATGAGAAACACTTATCCAAAGAAAAATGGAAAACAATTGTCACAATAGATGAATCATGGATGTATTTAAATGATTGCAACAAAAAAAGAGCCATTTATTATCATAAAAGGGGAGAAAAAAATTTAAGTACATGGTTCAAAGAATCGAAAGAAAGTTTTTCTGAGGGATTCATGATTGTTGTAGGTTTTTGTATAATGGGAAGTTAAAAATAAAGAGAGTGGGAAAAATGTCAAGATTAACTCCAAATACTATCAGGAACATATTTGATCGCCAATTTTTCTGAATGAAATACCATCGTTTTCCCACAGTGCCACCAATCTGTGAGACTCCATCAGGACAAAGCTAGCAGTCACACATCAAAATCCACTGTAAATTTCCTAAAAGAAATGGAACAAAAAACTTTTATCAAGGCCATACCCTTCACTGATATCCCTACTAAATCTTCCGATGTATCACCTATGGATTTTTGTGCTTTCGGACTTTTAAAATCTGCATTATCCAAACGTCGTCTCAAAACTCTTACAGGACTCTGGAAAGCTGTTCAGGAGGAATGGGATAGAATACCTCTTCTGACACTTCAAAAGGCATTATTATCCTGGAAATTGCGATGTCGAAAGATAGTTCAGAATAAGGGATGTCAAATAGAACATTTAAAACAGAAGGATTTTATGTAATTTAGTTTTGTGAATACAATATACATCGTCTAAAAAATGTGTGAACAGCCTCTGTATATATACTTATTCGACAAGCATTTGTTTTATCTATAAACGTATCGCCGATACTTTATTACTTCCTTATATTTATGAAAAAAATATTAATCTCTTTTACAAACCAGATACCTCTCATGAAGAATAAAGCGGTTATGTTGCATTTAATAATATCATTGATATTCATTCGAATCAGTTTATGCGTTAAAAATTTTAATAAAATTATTTTTTACTTACATGATGTCCTTTCTTATCTGCAATGGCTGAACCCACAATCAAAAGAACGATGAAAACCTAATAACGTAAGAGCAAATGTATTAATTAAGCAGAAATTAAAAAAGAGAAAAGTTCATTAATTTTCTAGAAAAGAAACTTTTACTTTGCATGCATATTATTTGTATTCTGTTCTCAGATAGAAGAAAGAAACGTCCTCATAAAAAATGTGTATAAGGAATAGATAAACTGGTATTTAAATAATAAAACTTACTTTAAACATGATCGTGAAAATTAGCGAACGTGTTCTTGAAAGTTAAACTTTACTTCTTGAAAGGAATTTATATTTCAGAACGTAGAATTTGAAAGCAGATTTATGAAAGAATGAAAATGAATCTAGTTTGAATGATATTTCTAGGAATAAAAACTGGCATTATATACCTAAGATAAAGCGGTGTAGAATGGTACGAAGTTCATAAGGGAATTAACGAATTCCGGTCTTCAACTTGCTTTATGGGTCAACAATGAATGTTTTCGGGTGATAAAGAACTCCGGTGATAAAGATATTTTAGCTCAAATAAAAAATAGAGTGAATGTCAGTACATAGCAAATCCCAGATAATCACATTCCTCATTCTTTAGGCTCCTCTGTACTGACCTTGTTTGATTCGCTCACCTTAACGTTAACTTATGGAGAAAATGTGTCTACTGTTTACAGGTACATAAATGCTGATAATCCAATAAAAATGATATTTTCAGATAGCCTAAACGTTTTTGCTCCTTGCAACAGGATTCATTTTATAAATTTCGTCCACCAAAGGAATTTATGAACGTTTAAATCACACTATGCCAGATTTTTTCCTCGAATAATTTAAATTTTAAGATATTATTTACATTTTAAAAAAATATGGAAAATTCACCGATTTGTAAAATTCTTTCTCTATTACGGAGTACAATTTAAAGAAAAAAATCTTTCAATCAAAGTCGATAATCCTTGGACGCATTTTTTCCATAAGTTTTCATTTAGATGAACGAACCCATGAGGGTCAGTACGCAGCAGCCTGAAAGTCCGTGTATAATAGCATCGCCCTCATACACTAGAAAAACTGAAATATAACATTAAAGCAAAAATAGCTTAATTTTATGTTTTGGTGTTTTGGAGGTGTCATTGATTTTGGGTGAACGAGTCACTGCATAAGGAAAGAAGGTTGGCATTTGAACAATTATTAATCTCTATATATAAAACAGTTCCGTAACTCACTGATTGACTGACTGACAGATAACACACAGACCAAACCGCTGGACCTAAAGGGCTGAAATTTCGAATGGTGATTTTTCTTATAGTGTAAGGATGCACTAAGAAAGATTTTTGAATATTCTTCTTAGATTTTTTTAAATTAAATTTTTTAGCTTTTTTGTAATTTTTTTAAAGTTTCCATTTAAAATAATAATCTGAGGGTTATAAAATTTATATCACGAGAAAGATCATAAAAATTCCTTTAAAATGAAATCTTTTTAGTATCTTTACATTCATTTTCTGATTTTTTGGGGAATTTTTAAAGATTAATTTTTAGAATTTAATTTATAAATGCTGATCACGTGGTTTCTTTTCTTTTTGTGATGCTTTAAATTAATTTTACGTCACGCGAATAACAACAAAATAAATTGACTAAAAAAAATTAAAATACGGTATTGGAAAAAATTTAATCTCTAGACTAATTGAAATGGAAGTTTTTTAAGAATTTAATTCAAATTAGTATGTTTTATGGATATTAAACACACAAATTAATGGTATACATTGATCGCTGTATTTAATTTGAATATTTTCTTCCGCATTATTTTGCCTATAAAAATATCCGTTACGATTTTTTTATAAATACATTTTTTTGTTGTTTATTATTAATTGCATACATTGACCGTTATATTTATTATGTATATATATATATATACATACATATTTTTTTGGCATTAACTTCATACATTGAAACGTTGTATTTAATTTGAATGTACTTCGTAGAGAAGCACGGGCATTCAGCTAGTATTATATGAAATTATTGTTATTTTTTTAAACTGCACGTTCCATTCCTAATTGGTTTAATATTGTTGTATGTTTCGTATTTCTTTATCAGGATTTATTAACTCATTTCCTTAGACTGCTCCACTTTGGATCAACCCTTACTTGTGTTTTCCTTCCTGATTATGTAATTTTGTAAAATGTTAAAAGTTCTTTTGTTAATATTACTTAGATTATTTAATTTTTCGACTTGAAAAAGGCAGAGCACAATAATTATATTGAATTCTGAATGGTGTAATTCATAGTTTATGAGAAGGAATTATAGAAGTAGTCTAAGCCAGATGTATATTCTTTAAATCATCAGTCTAATTCTGTTTGTATAAAAATACATTTCATTTCCCATTACTTTTCATTCAGCGTATATGTTAAAAATAATAATAGAGCAAAAGCTTTCCGTAGTGCCCGCTTTCACGTGCTATTTACCTGAGAAACAAGTTTAAAGCAGCATGGGGTCCGGCAGCTACTTCTAGTGATTATGAGCAGTGTTCATAGGTATAAAAGGAAATTATAACTTCAGCTGTCTGTCAGTTTTCAACGATTTCACTCTTTGGATAACACGCTCGTCCACAACTTTTAACGATGTTCTTAAAGGTAATTATTTTCTTTTTACGTTTATTACGCCTTGAAAACTTTTACGTACGCATATTGAGGCAGATACTCTTTATCAGACATGTAAACCTGTTGTTTATATAAGTCTTCAATTAAATATTTATGCATTACTTAAAAAAAAAAATGAGATGTCATGTTCTCGATTATATCAAGTGAATTAACGAAACGCACATAAAAATAACATCGCTGTGAATAGGACGTAAGTGATGTTTTTTTGTTACAAAAACATTGCAGAAATATAAACCTCTAGAGATGCTTCTTTAAATATTTAGTTTTTCATTGGAGAAAACTTCAGTCCAAGTAAAAACAATGTAGAACAAATTTCATGCATTTAATACAATTTATTTGGGAAAGAATGTTTTACTAAGAACTACCCTATTCCAGAGTAACTCAAGTTTCTACTGATTTACTTTTGAAATTTAAACACCTAGTTTAAAAAAAATAGGAACTATATTAAAAAGTTTATATCTGCGAATTATTGTTTACAAATTTACATTAAGAGTAGGATCAGACATCAACAAACTTTTAAAAAATTTATTTCGGGTCAAATTTTTTTATGTTCCTGTGAAATTGTAGCTACGCGTACCTCATCTGTGGTGGGCATTACATATGTTTTGCTCTAAGAATATCAGTAAAACAAGTAATTATTTTAATCGTTTTTTAAACAGACCACGAAAGGAAAGTCACGGAAAGTTAATAACAGTTACAATAACAGTTAATTAGCAGTTTAAAATAAATAATTATTGTAAACATTAAACATAAAACCGTTGATACAGATAAATACGTAGATAAAGAATAAAACAGAAAATCCCAAGCGGTAGAAATGGAGTAACGTTATTTGAAATATAAATTTATTTACTTCCCTTTCTCTAAAGAATACTAACTTGTTTCATAATTGAAAATGTTAATACGATCATTTGATTCAGTATTAACGTTTCATACAGTAGCTACATTAGTAAAAGATTTTTTTTCAAGATTTAATAAGTGTGTTTTGTACCAGCATTATCTCAGGATTATCGTAAGTTGAATTAAATGCAAACAAAATACCAGGTTTAATTTTGTTTTCTCAGTCAGATAAATTTTAAAGAAATTGCTCATAAAATACAAGCTATTAGGTAGAAAGTGCAAAAGTCGTTGTGGATAATACTTTCTTGCAAAGTATAATGCATATTCATTGTTTAGTATGCACTGCATAATATATATTAATTTTAGCTTTCGAAACAGGAAAAATCCGGAGTATATTGTCATAGATTTGTAAATAAAAGCACTTTAGATTCTAAATAAAACGTAGATAGTATAAATAGTAAAGAAATAGTTCATCTTCAGATCGCACAACTCTTAATGTAATTGTCTGGAGGAATGAAAAGTAGATTTATGAAGTGGGGTACAAGATTTTAATGTTCTCCAAAAGCAGCTAGTAAAATGCTTTAGAGACATAAATTCCTTCAAATTTTTCTAAACCAAAAATATAAGAGTACTCTAATTGTCACAATAATATTTAATAGTGAGTTTTCCTTTATAACTTTATACACGTTTTCCAGGCTCAGGGTTTTATCTTTAAAGATAAAAATGAGTATAAGTCAAAATTGTGGAATATTTATTATGTATTCGTTTGAAAAAAAAATCAGGAAGATAGACTTTGCGAATCAATTTGCAGAATTTTATCCGATGAATGACTAAATTAAATTGTGACATATTTCATTATATTAAGTTTTAAGCATTTCGCAGGCACTACAGGTATAATTCCACAGAATTTAAAACTCTGTTAATTAATTTGCAGTTCAAGGAAATTTTTATGTATCTTTCTATGTTACAATTACAATTTTCTATATTGCAATAAGCAACAGAAACCTGCGTTGTTAATATTTATTCAGAAAAATATATTTTATACATTATTAAGCCCCTTCATTTATGTACATTTTGAATCTATAAATTGTATCTTTGAAGTATAATAAATCAACACCCATTTCATTTCAGACACTAATTGGCGTTGCATTGGTTGGATACACAGTTGCTAGCTACCATGAAGTAAGTTTTCAGATGTAAATTCATAATGATTTTATCATTGATGTCAAGTTATAGTTTAACTATTATGTTTTCAACACAATCACTAGCCCCAGTGTATAGATATTCTTTGTTTTAAATTTCCTTAAAAGTTTTAGAATGTTTTCCAATATGTTTCAAATTAGCTGAGCTAATTTTGACTCCGACAAAAAATAATCAAATATTGAAATATTTCTGTTGAAATATGATACAAATTTTTTGGAAATAAATGAGGTAGTGACAGTTATTAGTTAGAATTGAACATCGCTGTTTTTGACTAATTGAGCTTTAATGACATTGATATTTGAAGAAAATCTGCTACACATGTTTGGTATGTGTACCGAAGTATTTAGGCTTTACTTTGTCAAAGATATGATTGTATAAAATTGATGGTATTCGAACTGTAAGATATTCAGTAATAACTGAGCAAAAACGTCTGTGAAATTTATCCTTTGCCTTACATTTGTGAATCTTGTATTTTTTACAATGACAGTTATTATTTTAGTCATTTGTACCTTATTTATTAATCGTTAAATAAAAATGAAGATAATTGAAACTTAAAAGCAAAGTTAATCTTTGAATATTAAATTTAGTTAAGCTATTCTTTAAGAAATGAACATTAACAAGAAATGTTTTTTTTTTCTTGATACTGTATTTTTCAATTACAGCTATTTATTTAATTATTCCTACATTACTTATTAATTAAGTAAAAAAATAGTATAAGAAATATTGACACATAACTGCTGATTGCCTCACAAATAATTTCAACACAACTAGTTAAGGAATAGAAACACCTTAATATCTTAATGTAATTAGTAATGATGAAGGTTCGATACAGCTTTCTAAAGTAAGTTCAGATTTCGTCCTTAGGAGCAGAGCAAGAAAAAGCTGAATCGACTTTTAAAATTTAAGTTTTCTATTCTCTCTTTTTATAGAGCTGTTCAAATTTTGAAGTAAAGATAACATTTATTTATAACAATTTCACATAAACTCTTCACTTATAGCAACACATGCAAAAAGGAAAATAATAGGTTATAATCCACAAAAACGTAAAAGATAAATATTTTTTAGCCTGTTTGTAAGCTAGAAAATTGTAATAAACTTTTTCTCTAGAAATTGAAAATAATAATTCTGAGTTTTATGACAAGATATAAAATGTTGATAATATTGAAATACATTTATTTTTAAAGGCGAAAGCATGCAGATAGAATCACCTTATTTCAAAACTGTTCGGTTTGTTAGATCTAAGGACAACGCGCGAATGGATTCCTATTATGTCCAAAAACCTAAAAAAGAATGAGACTGTCCATCTTCGTGATATGCGGGATACCGTGTAATAGCTGCACATTAGATGGACTGCATCAACTCCTGCTTTCGTCGATTTGCAATCCAGTATAATCGCTGGTTTATCACGGTTAAATCACTAGTTACAAGGAATCGAAAGGAATAGAAGGATCAGAAAATCAGATCTGCATTAGAAAGGGTGCAGCTATAAATAGAAACTGCTTAGAACATTCAAACCTTACATCTAAAAACAAACCATTGAAAATTACGAAAATGTTGCACTTTGTACACAGGCGCTCTCGCTGAAGGGTGTAAGGTGTACACAAGATTCGATTTACAAGAATCGAACTTTTGAGTGAATGAATTAAAGAATCTGCTTGAGATATGCTAATTTCGGCATACGCGCTTAGTATAAATACCATGCAGCTTCATTAATATAAAAAAGATGGTAAGGTTTGAAGAAGGTTGTTAAAGTTGATAGATAAGCGATAGGAAGCTACGAGGTATGCAGCTCCAGTACTATCCTGAGCTAGTGCTTAGGGGGCCCGAAGTTTACGTGGCAGTACTGCTGGTTTGACTTACTGTTCGTGAGTATTGAAAAATATATTGTTCCTGAAAGCTGTTTTTATATATTCCGTACAAGTGGTACGTATGCGTATTGCTGTAAAAGCAAATTCTATATGTGCAACGAATTCAATAAACATTGTCTCATGTATAAACTGTCTTTGTATCAAATTCATTTAGAGTGCCACTTCAAATTATATACACCCAAGTCTGGGTAGAAGTGAGCTATATTCTCTATAAGGGTTCAATATCTGATATCTTTAAACTATGTCTTGTAATTCAATTTAAAACTCTAACACACATACGATTTCAGATCCATCACCCTCACCCTTACCATTTCGGATATGCCGTCAAAGACCACCATGGGTCCCATTTCAGGAAGGAACACGGAGATGGGCACGGCAACGTGAAAGGAAGCTATGGGTACAAAGACCACAAAGGAAATCACCGGCAAGTCCATTACGTCGCAGATCATCACGGATTCAGGGCGGAAATAAAGACCAACGAACCAGGCACGGCCAATCAAAATCCTGCACACGTGAAACTGCATTCTACCGCTCACCAACATCATCATCAACATCATCAACAGCACCATGCCCCACACTATCACGGAATATAACTTATTTATGAAAATAGAAATCAATAAAATTACATCTGAACAAACTTGAGGAATTTATATATTTTGTGATTAAGGCCGTCTGCACACGGAGCAACTGAAAAGAAACTGGTTACAAACCCGTCGGACGGGTTTGTAACCAGTTGCGCCGTGTGCGTGGCTCCGTTCAATTACATAGGTTACGACTCATCACGGAATGGTTTGTGATTGCAATCAGTTATCAGTTTCTTTTCAGTTGCTCCGTGTGCAGACGGCCTAACAGTTTCAGATAACACAACATTTTGGAGATAAGTGTAAATACCCCCCAAAATAGTACTTTTAGAGTACTATAATACTTATATAATAGGGATAATATATATTTATATATTCTCCAAGTATTATGGTACTATTTTATATACTTATATAATAGTACTACAATTGAACCCCGTTATAACGAACTTCAAGGGACCAAAAGGCTTTGTTCGATTTATCCAGTGGTTCGCTGTGTCCGAACCGTTAAATATTGCTAGAGTTCACAAAATGTATAACTCATTAGTTGCAATGTGTATTCAATAATAATGTATTAAAAAAGGATAAAATCTGTTAAAAATTATCATTAATGAATAAAATCGACTAAAATCGATTACATTAAACTGACACAATACTAATTAAATTACGTACAATAGGAAAATGGAGGGACCAAAATTTTCGTTCGTTATATACCTTGTTCGCTATAACAGGGTTCGACTATATAACATTCGGAGATAAGTATGTATACCCACCATAGATGATATTCATATGGTGGGTCATTAAACGCTGGCCCATTTAAACGCTGCAAACATATTACTTTCGTCGTCATTTAATATAACAGCTAACTTTCCCATTCAATAGATATCCATACTTTAGACTTAATTTTTTTCTAATTTTCAGCATTAGTACTTATCAGATAATACAAAATCTGCATATGGCGGGTCATTTGACTCACCATACGCTATATCTATATTACCATCATTGTACATTTAATATAAAAACTAACTTTTCCGTTCATTAGATTAGCTATATTTTAAAATTAATTTTTTTAAAATTAATTTCAGCTATATTATCAGTTAATATGAAACCTTTGATAAAACATAACTAAAATTGCTGTACAAAGACTTTTTACTATTAATGCGCAGTAATTATACTAACTGCATTTTCAGCATATTAAAGTTAGTGTAACATGATTTTAAATTTATTTAATAATTCATGGCTTGGAATTTCTTTATCCTCTTGATAAGTGTTCGCAAACCTATAAAAGTTTTGAAGATTTGAGTTGTGACGAAACACTTTACTTTTCATGGTATAATATGTATTAATTGGATTGTTTTCAATGCAAATTCATAATAATTTGCATTGACAACATCTTACTCATCATAAAATAAGTCATTTTTACAGTTCTAAATAATGTTCTGTATCCTTCTGTTTCAGTCTCACTCTTAATCTATCAATGCATCGGCGTTATTTAGGGATTGCTTCACTTTGTCTCTCTAATGCATTTATAGACCTTCTTACAAACTGTCCCTAGGTTTCCGGTTCTATGATAAATATTTTCTTAATTACTCAAAAGGCAACTTTTTACCAAAATATTTCGCAGAAAAATCATCTGAGCATCCAAGGTACTACGAAATACCACCTTTAAAGAATTTGCCCAGTATTGGCAAATGATAATAATCATTTGATATTTCTGTAATCTACATATTACAAACGCAAAAGTTTCAATGTTATGGAATGTGGACCATTTTAAAGCAGATAGTTGTTATCTGAAGAGTCTGTACTGAAAAGTGAAATTCAAAACACGGTTGTACCAAGCTGACCATTCTACAGAGTACACGATTAAGGCCAAATATGCGCAAATAGCAATAGTCAATTATTCAAATATTAAATATAACTAGTGGTTAGCCCGTCAAAAATGACGTGTTAATTTTAATTTTTATCAATTTGCATCTGCAAAGTCAATATTATTTGTATACTTAATAGATTCTCTACTTTCTTTTATTTAAATTATACACATTTTTAATTATTTAAAATAATGCAATATCAGCACTATTATGTTCCATTTAAGATGCAATTTTTTCAAATATAAATAAAATCGGAACTCCACATAATAGCATCACTTTACTTAATTCTATTACGTACATGTATTAATTACGAAATATTAAATTCAGTCTGTTAACAGTCTGCTGCACGTATTCGGTTTAGCGATTCCTAACTTTGTCTTGAAAGCCATCTACATTTCCGTTCATTGGCCTTACGACGCTTTTTAGCAATGGGACTTTCGTCAACATTCATTTTAAATGTATTACATTGCGCTCTAAGTAAATTTTCCAGTAACGCTAAATAATTAATACAAAAACTTTAACTTAGTTGTTTCATAATTTTAATTCATAAATGAACACGCGCCAAATATAAACCATTGTGGTGTTCGGTATTTTTTATTTAAAGATGTTACAAGTTGAAAAATATTTTTATACTAGAAGGTAACCCGTCATTTTGACGTCATAATACTAATAATGACGTCATAATGGAAAAAGTATATGAAAGTTAAAAAATATCCCGAATTATCTAACAATATTGCATTTAATCCACACCTTGTAAAAGCAAACCCTTTCATTATTTTTTATTTATTTAGTTTTCCATGCGATTGGAGTAGTAGACTGCCATCCAACCCGTCATTTTGACGTCATAATACTAATAATGATGTCATAATGGAAAAAAGTATATGAAAGTTAAAAAATATCCCGAATTATCTAACAATATTGCATTTAATCGACACCTTGTAAAAGCAAACCCTTTCATTATTTTTTATTTATTTAGTTTTTCATGCGATTGGAGTAGTAGACTGCCATCCAGTTTTTCACAGCTCACTACGCGATATGAATTCTTGAGCTACTTGATTCATTCACATTCAAGTTTGTGCACTTTCAGAATTCATCGCAAAAGTAAACAGATTTTTAAAAACTGTTAAATATACAGCTAAGAGCATCCAATTTTTTTAGTTCTGAATGTTTTATAGAAAAATAAGTTGAACAAACGTGATTTGATGGAGAAGATATTAGTTTTCAGATAAAAAAAATTCTGATCCACATCTGCAATTGAAATTAAGCCTAACCGAATGTTTGTTTATTAAGGGCTTCAATTGAAAGATGAGTACAGCCCGGAAGTGTTATACAGAGACAACGGCTATTATATATAGGAAACTTATTCTGTTCTAGAGGAAAGTATAATCTGTATATATAAAACAGTTCCGTAACTGACTGATTGACTGACTGACTGGCTGACATATAACACACAGACCAAACCGCTGACCCTAAGTGCTGAAATTTTGGCGATTCTTCTTATAGTGTTAGGGGTGCACTAAGAGAGATTTTGAAAAATTGTTCTTAGATTTTTTTAAGTTACATTTTTAAGCTGTTTTTGTAACATTCTTTAAAGTTTGGATTTAAAATAATAATCCGAGGGTTATAAAATTTGTATCACAAGAAATATCCTACAAATTCCATTAAAATGAAATCTTTTTTTAATCATTATCTTCATTTTTTGATTTTTGGTGATTTTTTAAAAATTCATTTTTAGAGCTTCAGGAGCTTGAGGAAGAGTAGTGGTATCTACAGTACATGGGTCGAGCCCTCCACTGTTTTATTTTTAGAATTTAATTTATTAAATATTGATCACGTGGTTTCTTTTCTTTTTGTGATACTTTAAACTATTTTTGCGTCACGTGCGTACCAACGGAATAGACAAAAAATGTACAGTGGCTCCCAAAAGTGTTCGTACACTTACGAATTTCAATGAAATAGGGGTCTATCCATTAATTAAAATGAATATTTCAGAATGGGTATTTAATAATAAGATCTATAATCTATTCTTAACAAAACTACATGAAATATTTTAAAAGCATAGTAAAACTTTTTTTTTAAGAAACCAGTAATCAAAAAGTAACAAAAACTTTATCTCACAAAAGTTATCGTACACTGAAATATTTTCGGATAAATTTATAATTAGAATTATCGTCTGGCACTTTATTTTTATTTTTGAATTGTGGTGGCATTTAAAATATCATTGGCTTTAATTTTTGCTTACCTACTTCGTAATATTCTATTTATTATTTAAAAATGGCTCGTAGTCGTAAAGAAACAACAAACAGCATTCGAAAATTGATTATTTTTCATCATAGTAGTTGTAAATCAGTTCGGAATATTGCTAAATTACTTAATTTATCCCATTCTACTGTGCAGTATGTGAAAAAACGCTTTAATGAAGAAAATTGGATCGAAAACAAGGTAAGAAAAGGCTGTCCGGCAAAGTTAACAAAACGTGATCAGAGATTTATAATTAGAAAATTTGTGAAAAATTCACGTTTGAGTGCTGTTAAAGTTTCTGCAGAATTCAATGAAACATTTTCTACTTCAATTTCACTTGAAATTTTTTGACGAGTTCTCTTAACAGCTGGATTACATGAGCTCTGCCCATAGAAAATTTTTTGTGAGTGAGAAAAACAGAAAGTTTAGGCTTCCCTTCGCACTATCAATGATAAATTAGCACCAAACCTATTGGAATAATGTCTTATTTGCCGATGAACATTTTTGGTGCTGATGGGCGTATAATTGTATGGAGAAGAAAAAAAATGAGGAACTTAATCCCAAGAACTTATTAGGAACAGTTAGGCTTGCCGGTGGAGGTATCCTTGTGTGGGGGTGCATGTCAGCATCAGGACTAGGAAATTTGGTATTTATTGATGGCATAATGAATCATGCTGTTTTTATAAACATTTTAAGAGACAATTTAAAATTATCAGCTCAAAATTTGGGTATTGGAAACAACTTTGTTTTTTATCAAGATAACGATCCTAAGCACACGGCTCTCAACGTTCGCCTCTTGTGTCTGTATAATTGTCCACAAGTTTTAAAAACACCACCTCAATGGCCAGATTTAAACCCAATAGAACATATTTGGAGAGAACTGGAGGTTCGAATATGAAAACACGACATTCACTCGAAAAGCGAACTAAAAACAATTATGATGGAAGAATGGATGAACATTGATGCAAAAATTACAAAAGAACTAAAGCAATCTATTCCCAGACGTTTAAAAGCTATTGTGGATGCTCAAAGATAACCTACTAAATATTAATTAAACGAAAAATTAGAATATTTACTAATATGTAGAAATTTTTTACAAGTGTACCATGACTTTTGTGAGATAAAGTTTTTATTACTTTTGGATTATTGGTTTCTTAAAAATAAAGTTTTACTATGTTTTCAAAATATTTCATGTAGTTTTGTTAAGAATATATTATAGATCTTATTATTAAATACCCATTCTGAAATATTCATTTTAATCAATGGATAGACTCCTATTTCATTGAAAATCGCAAGTGTACGAACACTTTTGGGAGTCACTGTATATATATATTTTCTTCCTAATGCGGCAGACGATTGGACATTATAAAAAAAAAAAATATTAAAATACAGTAAAAGAAATGTTTCTCAAACTGTACTATATTAACTCTACTATATTCTTTAGAATGTTCTATTATATTTAATTTGAATATTTTCTTCTACATTATTTTGTCTATAAAAATATCCGTTACTATCTTTTTATAAATATATTTTTTCGTGTTTTATTTACATCAAATGCATACATTGATCGTTGTATTTATTATAAATATATATATTAAAAGTAATATTAAAAATAAGAAATAGAACACAAATCGTTATAAAGTACTATTAAAAGTAATATTAAAATTACAATAATAAACAGAAATTAAAAACATTATCATCGTAATAGAATGCTTTACAATAAATCACATGAAAGCTACATGTGAGCACATGAGAGCCACGTGTGTTGGCAATTTAGAAATATTCAATTAAACATTTTTAAAAATTTAATAAAATGTTGCGGTTACGTTAGGTATTAGCTTTGAAAAGCACGTTACCGTACAGACAGTTTTGAACACACGAGTTTGCAATATGTTGATAATATGTCGAGTTTGCAACTTTCCGAAAATACTAAATTCGACATTATTGTAATATCTGGTTAAATATATATATATTATATGGTTAAAGTATAAATATATATATTAAAAAAATAATCTAATGAAAACTGTTTTACTGTGAAAAAGATTCTCTGATTAAATTTTTCTTGAATTAACGACGATGAATGAATGACTCACTCATGTTTACATTTTCAAGTTCTGAGTATATAATAATTTAATTGAAACACTATGATAACGTGAGAGGTGGCGAAAAAGGGAAAATTATCTAATGAAAATGAAAATCACAGCGAAAATGCGTGACAATTAAAGGATATTTTATGCTGAGACCAGATTTAAACGGTAGCGAGCTGTTTTGAAATTGTCATAACCGTTTATTACAGCCTTCTAAAAATCGAAATAAAGTTGATTTGTGTCGCTATTATGCTGTTTGAATAAATTATTTGGATTTACATAGCAAATAATCTTTTTGAACTTTCTTTTAACTTGTTAAGCCTAACTCAAAAAACAAAATGGATGCCATAGGCTGACGAGAAAGGTCATAAAATTTCCTTTAAAACGAAATCTTTTTCAAATATTCACCTCTATTTTCTAATGAATTAGATTCAAATTAATCTGCTTTCTAGTCATTCGTGCTGAATCATTTCATTAATTCCCCCATCAAAGTTACAGCAATCAGAATGGCAACCCAAACGTTCCAAATGTTTTTTCGTTCCACGGTGTTGCTAATCTGTTCATTTTGGGTAAAAAAAACACACGCAAATTTTCATGACTGAATTCTTTTACATGCGATGCTTTTCGTGTCTGAACTCTAGGAACAATTTTATAAAAATATGTATTGTTTTATATTTGATGAAATGGAAACAATTTCGATAACGGAAGTCAAAATGTATTTCTGACAGAATGTTTGACTAATGGAAGAAGTAGTGCTTACTGCGTAAAATTAGTTATTTTCCTACAATATTTCATTTTCTTTCAATTATATATATAATAGCCGTTGCCACTGTATAACACTTCCGGTCTGTACTCATCTTTCAATTGAAGCCCTCAGTAAACAAACGGCTGATTAGTCTTAATTTCAATTTCAGATGTGGATCAGAATTTTTTCTTACCTAAAAACTAATATATTCTCCATCAAATCACGTTTGTTCAGCCTATTTTTCTATAAAACATTCAGAACTAAAAAAATTGGATGATTTTAGCTGTATATTTAACAGTTCTTAAAAATCTGTTTACTTTTGCGATGAATTCTGTAAGTAAACAAACTTGAATGTGAATGAATCAAGTAGCTCAAGTATTCATATCGCGTAGTGAGCTGTAAAAAACTGGATGGCAGTCTACTACTCCAATCGCATGAAAATCTAAGTAAATAAAAAATAATGAAAGGGTTTGCTTTTACAAGGAGTGGATTAAATGCAATATTGTTAGACAATTCGGGATATTTTTCAACTTTCATATACTTTTTCCATTATGACGTCATTATTAGTATTATGACGTCAAAATGACGGGTTACCTTTTAGTTAATTTAGAGAGAAAAAAAAATGTGTTATTTCAAGATTAGATTATTTGGTCAAGTAATAGATAATAACAATTTATCTCTTATTTCTTAAAAACCTGTTAGCATATTCATATTAAAATATATTTTTAAAAACATATCGGAAACACAGGAATACCTGAGGATTTTCATTAAAATTTGAATATCGCTTTTGAAATTATGATTAAACTAATTCAATTAAGGTATAGTTGGACTGGATAACAAATTAAATGTTATCCAAAGTTTCATCACGAGAAATAGGACTTTAAAGGGATTTCGAAGCCATCACAGCTAATAATAATAACAAAAAAAAAATTGCACAAGATTTTATACAGCACAACGTAATCGTCGCAATAATTTCCACAAGTAGAAAGGAGTGCAATTTATATTTAAGAGTATGAAGAGAAACATTGGAAATTATATATGCCAATAATTAAGACTTATAAGTCTTACTTAATGGTTGCCCACGTGATATAGTGATATGCATCGAGAGTGTTGGGTTCGAATCCCTACTATGGCTTGACGGTTCCAGTGTTTTTCCCTTTCAGGAAACAATGTTTGCCTACCTAAATGGGGCTTCCTTAACCCTTTGAGGGGCGCCATTTGCACAGTGCAAACGCCTAAATCTAGTCTTTTTTCCCCTTGTATTCAATCTATTCCAGTTAAATGAGCAGAAAAGTGGCTAGTACTGCCATCTGTTATCAGTTTAAAGAAGTAAAAACATTTTGCAACCGTTAATTAAAAATTTTTCAAGATTATTTAGGTTAAAAAAATCGGGGGGAAAAACCTACATCGTTCAAACAGTGGAGTTTGTTGCCCCTGAAAGGGTTAAGGCTGCTGTGTACTAACTCTATTGGATTTGCTCACCTTAATTTTAACGTACAGAGAAAATGTGTCCAAGGATTGCACTTGAATTGAAAGATTTTTCTTTTTAATTGTACTCCGTAACAGAGAAAGAAATTTTATACCTTGGGGCATTTTTCCTTTAAAAAATGCAAATATTGTTTAATTTAAATGGTTGGATTCGGGGAAGAAATCTGGTCTAGTGTGTTTTAAAGGCTCCTCAATTCCCTTGGGTGACAACATTTATAAAATGAATGATGTTGCAAGTTGCAGAAAAGTTCAGGCTCTCTTAAAATACCATTTTTATTGGATTATCAGAATTTATATAACTGTCAATAGCAGACACATTTTCTCCATAGGTTATCGTTGAGGTGACCGAATCCAATAAGGTTAGTTTTAGCCGAACAATGACCGAATGGCTTAGGCGCTGGCTTTCAGTACCAGAGTCTGTGTTTTGTAGCCGTTAGAAATCGGCTTTAAGCAGTAGGTTCTGGTTTGATTAGCCCTCGTGTAGAAAAATATGACCGTAGCGCTCCAAACCAAAAGCAAACCGATAGGGTTAGTACACAGCAGACAACAAGATCTCTCGGTGTGGATGGGCGATTATCTTCAAGTCATCGACGAGGGCAGGCGCGTTGGAAAAAAATTCTTACTTGATGACGAACTTTAAAAATATCTTGAACTTCTTCGTTATTCTAGTATTTACTTCTGCAGAAAGGCTTATATATTTAGAAAAAAATCCTTACAAAATTTAATGGCTTAGCGTTAAAAATTTGTTGTTCGTTTTAAGGAAAATGTTAACATGTTCTGAAGTATAGCAAATGTTACAATATGTTACACAATTTTAAATTTAGAAAACAAAGTAAAATGCTTATAGAAATTTTCTCTCTTAAAAGACTCCAGTTTTGTTAATTTTGATGTATTTGTTTCTTATCAGACTTATACGTGGATTTCAAATAATTGTACTTAAGGTTAGTGGTCACTTTTACGTACCTTCAAAAGTATCTTTTTTAGACCTATGTTCGATTGTATATACTACTCATGTTTTTTGCTTGATTTACACGAAATTTCTTGAATAACTGCCTATAATATTGTTTATTATATATGCAATATTTCAAGGTAATTAAAAATATAAAATTATTTTTTATTCATAAAAAGTGAATGTATTTTTAAAATCGTTCATTTTGCAGTCAACTACTGTGCGCATTCTGTGAAAATAAATTATAAACGTACAGTAATAATTGTTAACTATATGTGATTACAATACTTCAGATAACAAAATACACCAACATTTTTTAGCCTCAACATATTTTAATTTTTTTTAAGAATTTTTTTACAAGTTTTTACTCGGTCATTTTTGAAACTTCTAATTAAAAATAGCATGTACTAATTTTTTTTAATATATTTTATAATATTATTGGTGGATATTGTTGCCTGAAATATTGTAGTCCCATATAGGGAAAAATTATTACTGTACCTTAATAATTTATTTTGAAAGAAGGCGCACAGTAGTTGACTGCAAAATTTTCTATTTAAAAAAATTATTCACTTTTTATGCATAAAAAATAATTTTATTTTTTAATTACCTTGAAATATTGCATATATAATGAACAGTATTCTAGGCAGTTACTCAAAAAATTTCATGTAAATCAAGCAAAAAACATGAGAAGTACGTGAAATCGAACATGGTCTAAAAATGATACTTTTAAAGGTACGTAAAAGTGACCACTCCCCTTAATCCAAAGAGAACATTTGCTCTTATTAGAAAGAAAAGGCACTTTGATAACATTGTCGTATCCATCTATTCTATATTCGTACTTTTTGTGCAGTAACAAGTATTTTTTTGGACACTATCATAAGTTAAAAGATCTATATCATTATATTTTCTCCGTCTTGCTGTTCGAATTATTTGATAACATCATATATATATATAAAACAGTGGCGTAACTGACTGACTGACAGATAACGCACAGACGAAACCGCTGTACCTAAAGGACTGAAATTTTTCAGGGCGATTCTTCATATAGTGTAGGGGTGCACTAAGAAAGATTTTAGAAAAATTCTTCTTAGAGTTTTTTAAAATTAAATTTTCTAGCTCTTTTTGTAACATTTTTTAAAGTTTGCATTTAAAATAATAATTTGAGGGTTATAAAATTCATATCACGAGAAAGATGATAAAAATACCTTTAAAATGAAATCTTTTTCGAATCTTTACCTCCATTTTCTGATTTTTGGTGAATTTTTTAAAGATTCCTTTTTAGAATTTAATTTATTAAATGCGGATCACGTGGTTTTTTCTTTTTGTGATACTTCAAATTAATTTTACGTCACGTGCATAACAACGACATAAACTGACAAAAAATATTAAATTACGGTAAAAGATAAAATTTAACCACTAGACTAATTGAGATGGAAGTTTTTTAAGAATTTAATTCAAATTAGTATGTTTTATGGATATTAAAACATACAAATTAATTGCATACATTGACCGTTTTATTTAATTTGAATATTTGCTTCTTCATTATTTTATCTATAATTTTGTCTCTCTATTTTTTTTTCTTTGGCATCAATTCATATATTTTCTTTTGCCATTAATTGCATACATTGACCGTTGTATTTAATTTGAATGTACTCCGTAGCGAAGCACGGGTATTCAGCTAGTCTAGTATAAACAGGCAATTTGATGATTTTCTTTTGAAGAAACACTCAAACTACCTTCGTAAATAATTTAATCAATAAAAATAACATTTAAAATGGCAAAATGCCCTGTACAGTTTATTATGATCTAAAAAGAATGTATATAAATACAATATTGTGACTTTAACCATGATGGCGTCCATAATTAGAGCTATAAGAAATATGCATAGGATTGGATAGCAGTTGAACGTGAGCAGGATCCTGACTGGCAGTCCCTGGTTCGTTCGTTTTTATCTTTGCCCTGAATCCGTGGTGATCTGCGACGTAGTGGACTTCGCGCTGCAATCCAAGGGGATCTATGTACCCATAGCTTCCTTTAACCCCGCCGTGACCATCGCCATGTTCTTTCCTGAAGTGCGCACCACTAAAATCCTTGACGCCATAACCGAATTTGTACGGTTGAGGATGATGGTGGTAGTCGTGGTGCTACGGATACAAAACAAGAAAATATTAAGGCAGATGAAGTTCATGTGAAGAGTACGTTTTCTCACTGTATTGACCTTCCTTACTTTGGGACAAAATTTCATAGGAGCACACACACACATACATATATTGTATATATATATATATATATATATATATATATATATATATATATATATATATATATATATATATATATATATATATATATATATATATATATATATATATATATACATATATATATATATATATATATATATATATATATATATATATATATATATATATATACATATATATATATACATATATATGTATACATATATATATATATATATATATATATATATATATATACATATATATGTATATATATATATATATATACATATATATGTATATATATATATATATATATATATATATATATATATATATATATATATATATATATATATATATATATATATAATCACATGGCCTATACCAGTGTATTTCTCGCGTGATGTATGATGTAATAGCCGCGTGGTTTTCGCAAGGTCACGCGCGCTATGAGCTCTGTTAGTAAATGGGAATTTGAAAACAAGCCTTTTTTACTATATATATATATATATTTAATGAAGACTTTGGGTGGGATTTAGATATTTCGAGTTTCGGCGTAGTGATAGGCACGTGCATTAACGTGCAGTATTAATTATCAATTAATTTATTTTAAGGTGACATTTTGGAAAAGGGGTTGTGCTTATTAAAAAAGTGAATTACAAAACACTTTAAAAGTAATTTACGAAAATAAGGTTTTTCATCTATATATATAAAAGAGCTTGTCTGTTTGTTTGTTTGCTATAGAATCATAGACTGCTTCACCCACCGGGACCAAATTCGGCACAGTTAATGTTTAGAACCCAAGAAACTTAAATCAGGAAAAACGAAATTTGGGGCTCAATTGGTTTTTTTTAAATTAATTTTTTAATGATTTTTGTGTCCCTAAGCGCACCTCTTAAATGTGGATACAGCCCCTTCACCATCACCAGTCAAATTCGATAAGCAGGGGAACAGAGGTTTGTTCTGAAGGGTGATTTGTGGGTGGTTTGAGAGTTGGTCTGGGGGTGACGGGGGTGGAAGTGTTTATTTTATTTTTCTTACGTTTAGTGGAGTCATTAATCTAAAAAGGTTGAGAACCGATGCTTTAGACAATTTTAGACAATGGCGTTCAAGCTAAAAGAACTTAATAAAATTCGGAAAAAAAGGAAGAAAAAAAAGAAAAATTAAGTTTGTCCCATGGCCAGTTTTTGGAAGCCTTCTGTTGATCTAAATATATTAATTGTTTGAGGATCATAAAATGGGAAGAAGTTTAAGATTTCTACAGGTTTTTCCCCTAAGTTCGCGAAACAGAGTTAACATACGATATGTATTTGAATTACTTATTCCGTGAAACAATATAAGATAAATCTTTTAGAGTTTTATCGTTTTTTAAGCAGTGGGAGGAAAAGCTCTTTAAACAGAGAAACATAACGACACATAACTTTCATTCCGAACTATTAGTCCATTAGTTATATTAAGGCATAAGAAAATTAATGAAATTATTTTTAAAGAATGATTGCCCGAGATATAAAATTTTTCATGCTTTCCACCAAAAATTACTGGGTATATCATTTCAGTAGAAACGCGCTAAGCTCATTCTGTCTGTCCAGATGAACATGAAGAGCGGGGGTGCAGCGCAGTATTTTTTTGATGGAATGCATGAAAATTTTTATATCTATATATCTACCCGGGAAACCGGGCAATAATGCTAGTTGTATATACCTATACACACACACACACACACACACACACACATATATATATATATATATATGATTTGTTTATATTTTTAAATTTATTACATTTTCCAAAAATCGAATAACTAGAGAAAAACTTACTTTTTATTAACATAATATATATTGGCTATCTATATTTTGGTAAATCATGTTCGATTACTTTTCATTTAGTTTTTCCTTTCTATAAATGGTTACAAAACAAAAACACTATACATCGAAAATCAATACTTACACCATAAGGATTAGGATAAGTAGCAAACGCAACTCCAAGGTAAACAATGAGCAGTGCAACCTGGGAATGTTTAAGATAATAGTTTATTACAAGGGCAAAATATAGCAGTAATATCTAATTATAAAGATATCGATGTGCAATTCGTCATCAAACTTCTTTGGAGGGTTATTGTCAAAAATAAACAATGAGTAGGATAATTTAATGAATTTGAATGAATTTGAATGAAACCAAAAAGAGAAGAAAAGCCAAGCAGAAGTAATACGTTAATATACCACAAATTCTCTACTGATTTAATTTTTTTTAAGAAACCAAACCCAGCTAACTAAAACATCAGAAAAGACATGAACAATATCAAGGTTTCAGTTTTAACGTTGTTAGTTAAAATATATATTTCAAAGAACTAAAATACGATTAGAAAGTACCGAATTTCCAAACAAATTTTTTGAAATTTGTTAACTTATGTATATACTTACAAAAAAATTGTGTGATCAGCAACACCACATATTAAAACCACCATTAAAACAATAAGGAATTTCCATTGATTGTACATAAACATACAAGGATATACAAGAACATGTAAATGTATTATTACTTTAGATAGTATACTAAACTGTAACTTAAACTATAACTTATTTTAATTGTATACTCCTGTTGAAAAGATAAACATACTGATGTACATTAAAATTGCAACACCAACGAAAACTGGAGTTTCAGCAGTGAAATTTACTTGTTCTTTGACATGTGGTGCAATATATAGATTATTTAAATTAAAGATATGTAAGTCAAAAGGAAAGCGTTGAAAGTATTTTGTATGTCCACCTTTAAGCAGTTATAACTGTTTGCCAACGGCATGGTATTTAGCAACAAATAAGATGTCTCCGAAAGGTAAATTCACATGTGTTCCATGTGGAGCAAATGGGCGCGACCCAGCTGGCCTAGGAAGAAATGGTACTTTTGGGTCACGAAGGAAACGTTGAACAATTCGGACGACATGGGAATAAGCATAGACCTGTTGAGAAATTGCTCTAGGGAGGGTCTGCAAGATCTGGTTCCATTATCTGTGTGATATACCGCTTAATGTTCATGGTATCTTCTTGTCGTATAGGGCGAGAGCTTGAATGGCATGAAATAGCGCTTCAAACTGTTACGCTTGGAGATTGACCAATATAGTGGACTTCCAAATACTGTTCTCCACTGTTTCCAGCAAACAAGGATCCTACTGTCATGGTTCTCGAGACTAAATCTGTATTTGTTTACAGACATGATTCACTCCCACTTAGAGTACCAGTATCTTCGTCACAATCAAGAGACAATCTTCCCTTTCTTAAGTATCCATGTGTTCTCTAAATCTCTCAAGACGATACGTAGAAGCTCTCTTGAGTCCATTTATTCCATTATTGCACAATTGTACAATCATTTCACCCAATGAGTGCATCAATATCTCGATACGAAAAAACACCTTCTCTCCACCCAGACCTGTTTTATCTCTCACAATCTGTTCATTGTTTATAATGTTGTCTCGATTTGCAACGAGGCGAGTTTATAAGTACAACCAGAACACACCAATCGAACTCACAAAATGTCGGGCAAATGCTTTTTGATGCCTCCTATTATATCCTCGAGCAACATTTCAGCCGTAATTGCGTGCGCAGCATATTAGTATACGTAGCTAAGATTTAATTAATTTGAAAATGCAGTCATAAACTAACCGCCAGCTAAATACTATACCTTTCCAACGACTGGTTCTCGGTGCTGAAATTCGAACAAACAGCACAGTATAGTGAAGCGGTTTCATTTTTTTGTTCTAACCATTTATAACTGCTTAAAAATATTGGATGTTAACTGTAGTTAAAACTATAAAAATCTATAAGCATTATTCATAAATATTGCATTGAAATATTTAGGTTAAATTCTAAACAATTGGTATAAATTTCTTAGCTTACAAATTCTTTAAAAATTTGTTTTCCTTTTTAAGTTTTGATTTATACGAGTTAAATATTCATTTAATAAATATGAAAATTAAAGAAACTCCTGAGACAAATATTGAAATATCATCAGAAAGTGCTTTGCTGCATTTATGATTACTCACCTTCAAAATCAGTCTTTTGGAATGAATCATAATTCTTTCGAATCTGTCTTGCTGTGAACGATGTTCTGCGCGAGCGATGGTATCTCTCGAATGAATACGTGCGAGGAAACGCTTTAAATACTTTGAAACGCTCTTCGCAGATTGGCCTGGCTTTATTGATTAAATATCCTCATACCAGTATTGAACTTCTTTAGTGGGTCAATACCGCTCTCTAAACCCCGAGAATCTTTTCCTTTTCCTAAACATTCATGCACAAACTGCCAAACTAAATTAGAATATTATTATAAATGAAAAAAAGGGTTAAAATAATTTCATACATTGTTACTATGTTTCAACATAAATATCTTTATAAAAATGTTTTAGTTATAATTTTGCTATCAATATTTTTTCAGTCTTAACCTCACAAATCCAACTTTTAATAAAATATTGCCTTTTTTTTAACAAGTGTGATTGTTTTTAATGCTCTGTTAGAAAATTCTTTTGCTGTTTATATATTTTATTATTTTGCTCAACTTTAAAGTAAGATTGCAAATATAATCTAAAAGGCTTGGCTCTGCATGAGTTCTTTTTAGCTATCTACAAGACTGAGTTATTCTCAAAGTACTTTTGATGTTACTAGAAGTTCATGTGTTCATTAATCATGCACTTTTGCCGAATATTTTTGAAGAACAACAGTTTATAAAAGAGTTGAACTGCTTTCTTGAAAGTGATAAATTGCTTTAGTGGGAGGGATTAAACTAAATTAAGAGTGTATTTTTTAATTATATTTACCCCGAATGTTTAATGTCGAGTTATATATTTAAAGGGCTTCATTGAAAATATATCTGAAAAAAAGCATAAGAACAACTCTTTTATGGATTTGTTTACTAAGCATTTTATTTGTATCTGCTACGATCAACTTAGCTAATTGAAAATAATATGAACAAAACTACACTACTTTTTGCAACGGAATTAAAAAGCATGCTAAAGTGTATATTAAGTTCTTTAAATGCATATGAATCTATTAAACAACTTTTAATAGATTCATATGCATCTAAAAATCTTTACAACTTTGACAACTATTTTTATCGACAATTATTATTTTACAACTTTTTTATCAACATAAAAAATAATGTTCTTCGTAATTACCCCAATCTTCGGTTGTGAATATAAAAGTAATATTATTGTACATAATGTTTGAAAGTTACGCTCTCTTATGTCATAAGAATTTACTTAGATTTAATCCTATTTCTTATATTAGTGTATACGAACTTGAGTGATTTTGGATATGTTAGATGATATAGAATCGGATTCATAACATACAACAAAATCTGATTCGATAGCTTAATTCAACTGAAACTGAAACTGAACTCTTCACTTATAACTTTTTGGCATGTTTAATAGTTCTTCAAACTTGTTCAAACTTTTCATTCTTTTGAGAAGAATTTCTACTTTTTTATATTTATGAGAATATTTTTGAGTGTATAACTACAAAATCCAATTTTCTTCAAACCTAAGGTAGCAATAGCACAGATGACCTTATAATCCGTTTCTTTATTTCCCAACTGCATATGATAAAAATATTTTTATGCCGAGTGTTTTATACAGTTCTGAAAAGTTTTCAATCATTTGTCTCATAAATTAAACCAAAAAGGAGTAATCTTTTGGAAATTATACGAATTTAAATCAAGACCAGAATCATATAGATTTATTGGGAATATTTAAATTTTTTTCTTTAATTAAACGGTTGTTCAGTTCACTCAATCCTCCCATTAGCAAACGTTCATCACTTATCCACAACTGGGAAATAAATCTTAAAGATTTAAGAACCTTAAGATTTTAAATACACAGCATTAGCGACAGAAGCCTGGAACTTGGGAGTCAATAATCCTACTCATCTTGTTAAATGTCTCGAACGCCATGATTAATTTAGTAACATCAAGGAAAACCTCTGTTCCATGCAAATGCTGAGCAATTAGCTGGTGAGCTATTACTCTGCAAAGCCTTTAAGAATACAAGGTTTTCTTTTAGGGGGAGAAAATTGGATGGGAGTTTACTGATTTGATCACTTTTAGGAAGAGCATGAACAAGGAAGAGCATTAGTCCCGTTCGAAATAACTGTTCACTGAGAAAACCATATTTCGTGAAAAGGAAAACATACCTGGAAACTAAAAAAGAACGCTCCCGGGCAGCACATGCAACAAGTTTCCAAGACTCTTTAAAGGAGGTTCTCAAGCTTTATCTCCTCTAGCTGAGAGTGTTAAATCTTTCTGACACGTGAAGGAATTTATTTCTGTAGAGTAGAAATTCTTCAACACTAGGCTTTTCTCCCCGATTTTCTTTTCATGACCAGCATGCTAACTACACATGGATTCTTTATTTTTATAAATGTTTCAGAACGTCATGCAGAAGCGAATTAGAGTTTTATAACGTATCAAATTATACATATATTTTTAAAAATACAAAGTAGTTTTCTTTTCCATTACAGTGTATTTTGAAAAATACTGTTAAAAAGCTAATTGATTTTCCCAACTCTCTTTATATGCATCAAAACTCTGAAAGGACTATAAAACTATTCGTCATATTTTTAATAACTATCTGTAAGGATACGTAATTTTCATATTTACGAAATTGATGCGAATAAATGCAAAAATTGCCGATATGAGCTAATAAATGCAAAAAATATTTTTTTACTGCTTTTCGGGGAAAACGCGGTGATAAACGGCTTTTTAACCGAAAATAGGTAATGTTAGAAATAATTTATTAACATAATTGCTTAAGTAAGACCATCCGCGGTCTTTAACTGAGAAATCTCATTCTCCTTCGAATTGGCTCCGAATTTCACCCGGACAGTTTGCCTTTACCGGAATCGAACCTAAAAGTCTAACTGTAAAAATAAACCATCAAGTTTTGTGGAACAATTTAGTAGATTTAAGAACGTCTCTTGAGCGCCAAAGCCAAGGGCATTTAAGCAACTTACAGTAGTAAACCAAGAGACTCCTGTTGATGTTATACAGATTTCAGTTGTAACGAAATGGTGCTACCTTAACTTTGCAAAGGCTATATAAAGCTAAACAAAGCCTCTATAGTCCCGTTAACAGATTAAATGCTGAGATATTTTAGTATGTACTACATAGTAATTAATGACAGAGGGCAAAGACTTAGGGAACATAATCTGAAGACTACTACAATGTTGGCTTTTGACTAAGAATTTTGATACTTTATTATTAAGAATTTTAACTAAGAATTTTGATAAAAAAATTTTATATTTTTATTGAATGCAAAATTTTTGAGTTTATATTTTTTTCGAATAAATGCAAAATTTTATATATTACATGTTTTTGTTGCGAAATTTCTATATTTTGTATGAGAAATTTACAAGCCCTTAACTATCTGTTAATATTCGCAGTTTTTCAGAAAATAAAAATATCAATCATTTACTCTAATTGTTTTTTAAACTTTCTCGACCTATCAAAATATATATAAATTGTTCTGTAATCGTATAGAGAAATCCTGTAAGGTTTGCAGTGTCCCTGATACATTTTCAAGCGTAAGTTCTTGTTTTCAGTAATAATTACAAAAAGTTTTCAAAACTTGAAAGATTGATCTATAATAGCCATTATGATATAAATTAAGATTTCTTAGGTATATTCAAATATGTGAGCTTAAAAAAGTTTTCATATATTAATTGTTTCATAAATAAAACGTATAGGAGGGGTCATCTGCAAGTAAATATACAGTGAAACTTCTCTAGCCGGCCACCCTTATTCGACGTTCTCCCCTCTGAACGGTCATATTTTGTTCAGTACCGATTCAAGACTCCATAGAGCCAATGTTATGGAAGAAACCTCATTTTGACGGCCACCCCTCACGACGGCCTTTTTTACGGATCTATGACAGGCCTCCATAGAGAAGTGAAACTGTACTAAAAGTAAATTATCGGGAATGCATAAGAAAGCATTATTTTAACTTATGCATAAGTTTAACACAGTAAACATGTTAGAACTAAGTTGCATTTGTCTTATAGAAATATCTTAGTATAAACTTATTACCAGAAAATGTGATAATCCAATATCTAAATACTATGTATTAAACATTTTACTCCGTATCATTTTTTTCTGTTTTTACTTGCTAGGAATAGCAGAAAGAGAACTCATAACAAAAAATAAATATTAATCAAATTTATGAAAAGTTTATTGACCTCACTACAATAAATAACTAAACTTCGATAAAACTAACGACCATGATGGTGCCCATGATGATGATGATGATGTCCATGGTGGTGGTGTCCATGATGGTGGCCATGGTGGTGATGGTGATGAGCATGAGAATGCAGTTTCACATGGGCGGGATCTTGGTTAGCTGTTCCCGGCTCGTTAGTTTTCACCACTGCGCGGAATCCATGGTGATCGGCGACGTAGTGCACTTCTCGATGAATTCCATGGTGATCTGTATAACCGTAACTTCCTTTTACGTTACCATGTCCATCTCCTTGCTCTTTCCTGTACTGGGTGCCATGGTGGTCTTTGATGTCGTAACCGAAGTGATAGGGATGAGGATGGTGGTGGTGATGCTGAAAAATGTGTCATTGAATGTTTGTAAGGTATACACAAGACTCGATTCACAAGAATCGAACTTTTGAATTAATGAATTAAAGAAGCTGCTTCAGATATGCTAATTTTGGCATACGCGCTTAGTATAAATACCATGCAGCGTCATTAATGAAAAGGGAGGTTGTTAAGGTTGAAAAGGTGTTATCCTGCGCTAGTGCTTAGCGGGCCAGAAGTTTACATGGCAGTACTGCTGGTTTGACTTACTGTTCGTGAGTATAAAAATATATTGTTCTTGAAAGCTGTGTTTATACATTCCGTACAAGTAGTACGCATGCTTATTGCTGTAAAAGCCAATTATATGTGCAACGAATTCAATAAACATTGTTTCATGTATAAACTGCGTTTGCTTCAAAATACAAAGTAGAGTGCCCCTTAGTAAAGAAACTCTATATGTTAATATGCTATTTATAACAAACAGAACTACACTATGAACTTAAGGGGACAGTGGACTTTCAAAATTGTGAAATTTGTCCAAAAATTCGATTTATTTTATTTTATTGAATTGTGAAGCTACGGACAAGTAGGAATGTTTTGCAAAAAGAATTTTTAATTTCTGTGATTACTTTCCTAGTTATAAGCATTTGTATTTAATTTAGATATTATTTGGTTGCTAATAGCAATAACTTTAAATGTGTTTATCTCAAATTAAATATTTTTATGTCATACGAATATTCAAACTCCAGGTGCATTTCTAATGATCGTATTGCTTTGAAATTTAAGTTTTATATACTTAACTGTATATCAAATAAATCTTATTGAAAATAACTATGCTTCATAGCTGAGGATTTCTAAATTTTGTACTTGAAAAGATGATTTATAGGTATTTTGCGTAGTAAAAAGGGTGTTTTCACTGTTATTATTTTTTTCTTTTTATATTTTTAATGAATGCTTAAAATATGCAATAAGTTTCATTGTTTGTTCTAAAAGGTATCCTGTAAATAAAAATTACCATATTATATGCAAAAGAAATGCACATGGAACATTTTTAATGAGGCTAATTTTTGATATAATTAATAATTCATAATTCATAAATTATTAATATTTCATCTTTAAATTTTAACCACTTTTGCATATCTATGTTACTAATCACATCTAAAATTTCAAACATATCCATTCAAAACAAAGAAAGTTAGGTTTGAAAGACCACTGTCCCCAAGGGCAATTTTAGGGCAACTTCTCTTCTTCAACAGTTAGAAATAAGGCTGAAAAATATCAAACATCAGTGAGAGAAAACATGAAAGGCATAATTTATTACGATTCGTAATGGTTGTTAACAAAAATCTTGAAAGTGAAATATTTTTGAAATAATATTAGATTTTTCATGAAATTTCTTGTAAGTGGCAAAACTAGATGAGCAAAAAATTCCATCGATTAATGTGAGATTAAAAAAACAATAATATAGACCCTAATACCTTGTTCAAAGGTATCATTTAACCACATTATTAGAAAAGTGTAAGAGAAAAAGGAAGTACTCTCACCTGCCTAACGGTACAGATGAGTTTATTGTTTGCTCTGGAAAATTTCTTAGTGAATCAAATTTCATATACGGTCAAAGAAAATGAGTACATAAATTGGAATACAGAATCCTTTAAATTAAATTTTTAACTACGAGCACAGCAAATTGTGTGATTTTTTAGATTTTACACATATGCTCATATTTTTTCGGAAAGTCAAGTAAAATTTTCCCATTATATTAATATACTCATATGTATTAAGTAATATACTTCGAATTTGGTGGTAAGTTGAACAATTTATCTCTTAAAATATCATATAAATTGTACTTTTCATTAAAACTTTTGACTTTACACGGTCTATTTGTCTTTTTTGTGATTTAAAAGAATATGTTCTCCGAACAATTTTAACTAAAAACCGTAAATTTAAGCCTTCATAATTGATTGAGAAATTTAGACTTGACAGTTATATGTTTAACTGCTGCCCATGATCCCAGAAAATAATGTAAAAGAAGTCGACTTTGGGGAAATAGAAAGACACCCCCCTCTCTCTCTCTCGCTATATATGTATATATATATATATATATATATATATATATATATATATATATATATATATATATATATATATATATATATATATATACAGTCGAACTTCCCTATATCGAAATTTTCTATATATCGAACTCTTAGCAATCTCCATGTTCATTACATAGAAAAACTGTTTCTATACATCGAAAAAATCTCTATATATCGAAATTTTTTTCACGACATATTGGGAAATTTTATTCCACTTTAGAATAAAATCTTTCAATTTTTGGCGTTTGAAAGAATACTTCGTGGACTTCAATTCGTGGAAAATTTCCCTGATGAAGTTTTTAATGGGCTGAATGTAACCACTGTCTGGATTATTGTTTTTTTAAAGATATATAGTACTCTATAAATCTTTCATATTAATTCATTTTTTAGTTATTAACTTTCATTTAATGTGATTCGCCTATAAATTGGAAATGGAGTTTCGTATACGAAAATTAGCTTTAATTTTAATGTTTTAGAAGAATTATGATAAAACTAAGATCAATTCTATATATTGAAATTTCTATATATCGAATTTTTTTCCGGCATTTTGCTACTTCGATATATGGAGGTTCGACTGTATATATATATATATATATAAAAGTTACTATTTAACAAACATTATAAAAATTGAGTCATATCATGAAAATGGGGAATGAAGTACGGTTTTGCATGATTTGGAGGCAGTTTTCTTAGCACCTAGTCACTGAACTCACATCAATCAACATTTGACAAAGAGACTAAATGTCACTGCGAATAAAGCGTGTCGTTGCCTCCTTTATTGAAGTTACTTTGAAAAACCAGACTCATCGTTTGAGTCCAATGGGTAGAAAGAAACGGGAAAATAATAGCTTAACATGTTTATGTTCAAATAATAATGATTGTTACTCACATCATGGTGATGATGACTCGAGGCTGCTACTCCAAGAAGCAGAACAAAGAGGAAAACCTTGAAACAAAAGAACAAAATTAAAAAAAAAATTCTTTAATGAAGCAAAAGTGAAGCTATTACTATAATTAATTTTCGTCGAGATAGCGCGAATCGCACCAATCTAAAACTTTTAAAATTTTTTTCAACTGTACCAATTAAAAAAAAAGTATATAAATCTGTAGAAATAGATGTTTACAAGCCATAAAAATGGTATAAACAAGTGAACCTGTCATGTCTAAACGTATTTACAAACTCCGGGTAATAGTCAGCTTTCGCCAATGCATGGTTTGCTGGCAATATGTAAAATTAATTTGGTTGAAATTTTCATAATATAGGAAATTTTATAGTTTAAACCTACTCACTAGTTTAAAACTACTACAAAAGTATATAAATCTGTAGAAATAGATGTTTACAAGCTATAAAAAAATGGTATAAACAAGTGAACCTGTCATGTCTAAACGTATTTACAAACTCCGGGTAATAGTCAGCTTTCGCCAATGCATGGTTTGCTGGCAGTATGTAAAATTATTTTGGGTGAATTTTTCTAAATCTAGGAAATTTTATAGTTTAAAACTACTCACATTGTTTACATATTTTCGTAAAAAAATATGAGACCATGAACTTAATTTCTCATATCCATTTACAATCTAAGTTTAGAGAATTTGGGAAACATTCATCCCAGTAACATCATTAAAACAGCATTGTTATATACACATAAATGATTTTGAAAACTTCAAAATTTTAACATTTTGTTATACAGTAACATCAAAGCAATATTATCCCATCAATTAGTCTCTAAAAACACTTACTTTAGACATTACTTTAATATTATGAAAATACACTTTGAAATTTAAAGACAAAAAAGAAACTAAAATACTTTGAACATTCAGAAATGCTTCTCATTATCATAATTTCGTTACACAAAGAGAAACATATTCTGAGTTTTAACTTATATTTTGCTTATAGTATTTCCACTACCTCATAGCCTCTCATATTTAATGAAAAACACTGCAAGAGTTATGAATTTTCAAGACATTTCCCTTTGTCAGCAAAACTTTTTTTTCTACTTTTCTGAAATGAAATACGATTTTCAAATAAAAGTTCATACCTTAGAAATCATTCTGCAAAATAAACGATTTTGTCACCTTTCAGTTTCTTTTACTGTAATGACCGTTGAATAAAGACAGGCAGTTTAACCCGCTATTTAAATACTCTAAACAAATCGGTATAGATTGGCACGATATTCCTAAATGACACTTTCGATTCGGTCTTGAACTTGTTTATCGGGTCAATAGCGAGCAGTAACAGGTGCTAAGACCGTGTTTAGTTTTTGCTGCATTTTACACCCAGAATGCTAAATGGTTAATGACCTGATGTAAATCAAAAAGCAATTCTATCTCATGAAAAAAAAGTACTTCATAAGCAGTAACTTACAGTTTCATGCTAATTAACAACCTTACGTTCAGAGGGAAAAGTAGCAAATGTGAAACATTTTTACAACATTCGATGAGATAACAATTTATTAAAATCAAACTGAAATTTAGGAACCTTTTTGCTTTTAAAAAAGAGACTTCTGATAAATCTAAAATTAAAGTATAGTTACGTTGATAAAAAAGAAACGCTTTTCTTGGATGATTTTAAGTTATATATGTCTTAAAAATTCTACAGTGGCGTTTTTAAGTAAGATTATACTTTTAATAGACTTTAGTTACTGGTATACAAGAAATATAACAGAATGCTCATAACTGACAATTACTGATGACTCAAATATGAATGATATTCAACTTTTAGGACCTCGTAAAGCTTAGGTTCTTATTCAGAAAATGTAAGACAAAAGAAAACGTATTATTTAAAACCAGGGAAAGGTCACCGACAGTATGTCATACCATCACCGTGTTTACCGTTCCCTAAACAAGAAAATGCACAAAGGTTCCTTTCCTCGTAGTTACTTATTGAAAAATCCGAAGGAAATATCTTCAGTCACACCTTTTAAACTCTCTCGTACTTCATCTGCTCGATTCATCTGCCCGATGAATATCGCGAGGGTGCCAGCAACACCCAGATCTTAAAAGGCGCCGCAATGAAAACACCTTTATTAATTTACGTTACTTTTTTACGAGACAAATAAATGAATTTATCTCTAGATTATCGGAGATAAGACTGGAGATAAAAATTTACTCAAAATAAATTAATTAAATTTTAAAAAAACCTTTGAAATACAGTAAGGCTAACTTAAACTCATCTTAAAATGTATGAATAATATTTATGGATATTAATATGAATAAGTTTTTCGACTCATTGGAACAGAAATTACTGTACAACAAAAATGAGTTAAATTAAAAACCTTTGAAAACGCATTAATAAATACATACAACTTGAATTGTAAAAATACTTTTTCGGATACAACAGCATAATTAAATATCTGGATATTTGAAAAAAAATTAATTAAATTCAATTAAAAAATAAATAAAAAATTAAGGGCTGAAACTAGTTTCACATTAATTAGCTGTTCTGCATCCGTTGAGGAGCATTAGAAGTGATTGTTGCTATGCTGTCGCATCTTGGCAGGGGTGGCACTGGACGGAATTTAATCCCTGTTAGGACCACCCTAGGCGTGAAGGCCATTCCGCTATGTCCAACTAAAGCCCTTGGAGCTAAGTCAGTCCTCTACCCTCGGGTGTTCCTGGTCCTTGACCAACAGAAGCTGTCCCACTTCTGTTGGTCAAAAATGCTAAAATAATAGCTAGTACGTATAAATAGGCTTTGTTCTATAGACAATAGGAATAAGCATAGTTTAGACTTGTTAGTTGTGCTAAAACGTAATCATTACCCCGATAGTCTTTCCAAGCACATAATTGGTTGTTTTAGATTTAAGGGGACTCGGTACATCTCATTTTGTCGAAAAATGACCAAATTGACGAATTTCATATTTTTATTCTAAATTATTCCTTCACATGTCTAGAAGATTCCACCCAAATTTCATGTCATTCTGATAAATATTTAAGGAGTTATGGTTAATTTTAGTAACCCATATCTTTCATTTTCCCTTTAAATGTCCCTTTAAATCCCAGCTGCTTCAATGTTTACAGCTGAGATCTGATCGTCTCCCTGGTTTATTGTAAAAATAATTATTTTTTTATCGATGCTGCTTTCAAAGTTCGATTATCCACAACCGTAGCGCCAACTTGTTTACATTTACGAGTGCTGAACACTGTTTTTTTTTCATGGATTGCGTTTTATAATTCGAGTTCGTTTAGAGAAGTGGAAGCTTCGTTCATTTTTATTTATTTTGTGTGTTCTTCTGAAATCATGCCTAGAAGGAAAAGAAAATCTGTTCTTGCAACAGAAAATAATAATAAAAGATGGAAAAAACCGAAGGTAACATAATAAGTGATAGTAGTGCAGAATCACGTTGCATGAACACAAGCATGTCATCAAACAGTTGTGCTCGATTGCAGAATTTTCAATCTTGTAATCAAATAGAAACAGAAAATATTAATGGTGAATATATTTTTCTAAATACTGTTGAACTGTGAAATTTGTTTTCTAATGTGAAATGTGTAGATTGTGGAAACATATCTCTCAAATTAGACTGTAGCAGTGCAGTTGGCTTTTACAGAAATTTAAAACTTGTTTGTTTTGAGTGCACCAATGTATTATCAGACACTAAAAGGAAACAAGAATGTTCTAATTTAAATATTCAAGTTGACAGTGCCTTTTCTAATATTGGGAAAGGATATACTGTTATTGAAAAATTTTGTATGTCAATGAATATGGCCCCATTTTCTTCACGAACTTATATGAGGTGTGTTGAAAAGCTTCACTCTGCAACTTGTACTTTATCAAAAAATATGTTCGAACAAGTGCATAAGGAAGTGAAAGAAGCTTATAGATCAGGTTCAAAAACTTCAGCTATTTGTGATATTTCTGTTTCCTGTTTGTGATATTTCTGTAGAAATTAAAAAGGAAGAATGTGTAAATCGCGTAAGTAAGAGATTAGGGACAGCTTTGCGAAATGCTGTTAAAGATTGGCGTGTTCGTGGTGTCAATTTAGGAGGCAAAGGGCATGGTAGTCTTAAGGAAACGACAATAAAAAAGCTCACAAAATACTATCAAAGAGCAATTTTACAGAACAAGGGTGATGTAAATAATATGAAAACTGCAATATATGCTACATTGTTCCACAGTATTTCAACTGACCAAAAACCACAGCACCACAAATGTCCAAGTGGGGCTGATTCATGGTGTTTCTATCAGTCTGCAGTTTCGAAAGGTGTAAAACCAGGAAATCATAAGTTAAATGTTGGAACACCAATTAAAGAAGAATTTTTACCAAAGATACTTCCTATTTACCAACGACTAGCATCAAATGAACTTTTAGAAAAGTGCATTAGTTACAAAACGCAAAATGCAAATGAAAGTTTGCATAATATGATTTGGTCTAGGTGTACCAAAGACATATTTGTGTATAAAAAACGTGTAGATCGTTCTGTTAGACAAGCAATTTGCGAATATACCAAAGGTGTGAGTTTTACATTAAAAGGAGTTCATAAAATACTAGGAATAAAGTCAGGGTGCCATACATAAAGACTTGCAAAAACGTTAGATATGCGAAAACAAACTTTTCGAGAAAGACGAGCTACATCTAAATATCAATATGTAAGAAAAATTGTAAAAAATGCAAAAGCTAAAAGAGAAATTGTAGAAAAAAAGAGAGAAGGAATTACTTATAGTGCTGGCTACTTTTAAATCTATTGGAAGTAATTGACCCTTGTTCATTAAATTTAGAAATTGAAATATTAAAATTTGGTGGTTCAAAATTCATATCTTAAGCTATTAATAGTTTGTTTATTATTATTTAGGATTTATGACAGTAGTGCATCTTATTATAAATATACAACAAGTAAGTAGTATATATTATGCCTTAATTTTTGCACATTTACAGCATTTGTCTATTTCAAGATAATTTTACTGCAGTAAACGAGTGGATAACAGCTTATATATGCATCTCAATTATTTAAATTAAGGTTTCTAGCTTTTAATTTTTGTTGTGAAAACAAATAATATATCCTATTATTGTTGGCAAAAAAGTTTTCATGAAGTAAGATTATATTTAATATGGTTTTTCTATAAATGAAATCTTTAAACTCATTTTTCTCAGTTTGTGATTTTTCAAATTCTCCCCATCTTCGAAATGCTAAGGCTTCTACAATTCTAATGCAAATGGTCTAATTTTTTTTTTGCTTAATCTTGATACTTACTGTATCGAAACTTCTGAGTGGTTTTTTGATATCTATGAAAAAACTTTTTAAAAAAATTTATGAATCTAAAAAAGTACTATTTTTTATCGTTTTTTCCATATGCAACCACATTTTATTTTTTTTTACCCTGATCTACTTATTTTATTTAAAATCTGCTCAGAAGTTTTATGTAGTTAGGTATGATGAACAAGTGGTAAAAAAATCTAGTTCCAAATATAAAAATTAAAAAAGAAGTAGGAATTTGAAAATTATTGAATTTTTTTTAAAAAATTCAAATTTTTATAAAAAATTATAAAAATGTTAACAATTTGAAATGTTTTATTATTTTGTATCATTCAGACTTACTTAAATATGATTTCAGAATTTTAATATAGGCATTATTTAAGAAAAAAAAATTTTTGGTACCGAGTCCCCTTAATGAAGATCTTGTTCTGTTGTAATTAATTAGTAATAAAAAATAATAAGTAATATAATAAGTTTATTTTGTGAAAATAACTACTATAAATTAACATTAATTAATAATAAATATATTCTCAAGTAAAAATAATAATAATAAATAATAAATAATAATATTTTACTCTTAGTAATATAATAATACAAATTTAATTTTGGTTTATTTGTCATATAACACAGTCTCCATTGTAAGTCTGCATCTGTGTTTCCATTATCTCCATGGTTGCAAGGTTTGTGACGTTTTTAGCCCACTTACCCTAAATGCCACGTTTTGCTTAAATTTATCTAGGGAGGACTTTATTACCGATCCTTGCCTATTAATGGACCTACTAAGGATTTATGGGGTCATGTACCTGGTCTATCGCTACTAGAACAGGAGGGATTAGAAACAACAACAACAACAACAACAATTGAAGTGATTGTCTCTATGAACTATCCCCCTCCCTTATAAAGAAATTGAATTATCCATAGAGGCAATCCCTCATAACTTGAATTCATGACCGGATGAAGAACTATTAATTAGTTCGAAACAAGATACCTTTAATTTTTATTGTGAATAATATGAAGCTGTTATGAAGCTTCGAAACTGTGATAACTGCTCGGACACAGAACTGACGAAGGCACACATTTTTGATTATTCAGCCATCCTTGCTGAAGATATCCTCCTTGCTGCCATACGTGCAGCAATACGTTGCATACGTTGCTGCCTCGTGCAGCATCCTTGCTGCCATAGATTGCCTCTATGGATAATTCAATTTCTTTATAAGAGAGGGGGATAGTTCATAGAGACAATCACTTCAATT
>OU015493.1:203481504-203516504 GCA_907164885.2 Dolomedes plantarius
AATGCAAATACCAGATAATCAAATTCCTCAACTTTAAAAATTTCTCTGAAGCGGTTTACATACGTTTGCTTTAATAAGGAAAGAAAAAAATTTTCATATAAAACGTTATGTATAAGCTAAAGTACGAGCTTATATAGTACGAGCTATCGTATTAAGGGAAATTTTACCAAAATGAAAGCCAAGATGTCATTGGAGCTTCGGATGGGTGTGATATGTGTCGGATGTGTGTATATACGCATATATGTATATATATATGCATATATATATATATATATATATATATATATATATATATATATATATATATATATATATATATATATATATATATATATATATATATACAGTAGGAACTCTATTTAACGAACCTCTATTTTGCGAACTTTTTCTTGGAACCAAGAACATTTTGGGAATTTCTTCGTAAAATAACCTCCAAATAGCGAAATGCATTCTCCATTTAACGAACTTTTTCTTGTGATCCAATATTTTTTTTCTCCATATTTCTCAAAATATTTCTGAACATTTCAAACTAATACTTTCTTTTAACACATTTAACACATTAACTTTCTTTTAACACTTTCCGAGGCGAATTACAGTTTGAAGAAAATACACCTGAAGGGGTTTTGGGGTGTATTGCAAAGATGCGAGACGTATTTTGAGAGAAAGCACTTTTTCAAACAAAAAACTCAGACAAAATTAAAAAACTTTGTCAGTAATTAAATTTAAGGACGCATGTGGTAATGTAAGCTTAAAATTACTTGGTATAATAAATGCGATAATGCCATTAAAATTCATTAATTTTAATTTTAATTTTTTTATTGAAAATACAGTGTATTCCCGGACAATGTTTTGTTTTATTCTTGTTCCTTGACGATTTGTGTTTGATGGGTAAGATATATAAAACAAATAGACATTAATTTACAAAATAAAGGTATGATTAATTACTTTTATTAATAATATTTAGTGTTTATGAATTTAAAATCTGTCTTGTGTAGTTTAAAGTATCTTAAAAGGTAAATCTTAAAAGGTATCTTAAAAGGTAAAACGAATTTTCCATATAACGAACTTTTTTTCGGGATTTAGAGACTTCGTTAATAGAGGTCCGACTGTATATATATATATATATATATATATATATATATATATATATATATATATATATATATATATACATATTGATAAATTTAATTATAAAATAGCTATTAATTACTCTATACCAACAGAAGCCTTTAATCAATGGAAAATGAATTTACTTATACTTGTACAGTTTAAGCTTCCTAATAATAGTCATTTCTTTAATAATTTCATAAACGCATAAAAGAAACTATAAAAAACTTACAAGAATATTTTATTATAACTTATGTAGATAAAGCAGCCAATAATTATGCAATTATTTGGAAAAAATATTTTGCTATTTGTTTAAAAAAAGAGCTATACAATAGTGATCTTTTTCAGCCATTAAAATATTCTACCTGTATTATTATTCAGAAAAATATAAACTTTTATAAACATAGCTAAATATAAACTTTTAGGTATAACAGCAGATAACTATCTCTTTCCTTATATCACTTTAGTTCCTAAATTTTATAAATACAAATTATTAATAATACAAATTTAATTTTGGTTTATTTGTCCTATAACACAGTCTCCATTGTAAGTCTGCATCTGAGTTTCCATTATCTCCATGGTTGCAAGGTTTGTGACGTCAGTCTCCTTGTGGTTTTCTACTCTTAACTTCAACTTTGTCTAGCGCCAGACTTGGTGTTCTTTGATTTAGCAACTTTTTATCCAATTCTTCTGTATCTTATGGATTGTTCGGTGTCTAAGTATGTTTATTGGTTAGATCATACTTATCTGAAACAATCCACTGGTTTTTAGACAGTATCGGCACCGCTGATGAAGATATGCTGTCTAAAACCTTTTAAATACTTATCTTTTCATGTTTTTAGATCCTTGCTGCAAGTAGTAATAGAGCTTATGCTGGTCTTTCACTTTCAACTTTGTCTTATATATATATATATATATATATATATATATATATGCTTGTATGTATATTCACACTTCATCCTTTATCCTTCTTGAAATACTGCAATGAGACTCAAATAACTGTAATTTCGGTGAAAAGATTAATGTTTAATAAATTTCATTATGACAAAGGTAGGTTTATAAGATTTTCGTTAAATGTACACTTAGGTTTAAATAATTTTTTTAAAGTATTCGGGTAGCAATATTCTCCTATAAAAATAACTTACAGGGAATTGAACTCGGTTATCGAAACCTCAAAAGCAGTATTCTACCTACTTTTCCGTTGATGCGAAGAAAGCACCGTTTGTATTTATGTCCATCACAAGTTTCATAGGGAAAATTTTTCATGAATAGTTTCATCATTAACATATTATTTTTACAGAGCAATTTCTGCCTTTCTCCAAAATTGTTTAATTACTTTTTTATCACGTTTAAAATTTGACTAACAGTTTATTTTGCTTTCAACAAGTGTAACTCCTAATTTTATTCATGATATTTATAAAGTATTGCTACAAATAATATTCATACGAACCTAATAGGTTAGTATAGTATTTCAACATTATATCACACCCGTTGGGGTTTAGATTTTCTATTACTTTGTTTTATTGTTAATTTGCTAATTTTTAATTATCTTAGTTTCTTAATATACAAGGAACGTCACGTACATTGATTAATGATTACTTTCTAAACCTTCGTTTGTTTAAGTTCGTAGTCAAATTGCTTTATTTGTAACCTAAGGTATTGGTTTAATTTCTTGAAAGTAGATCGTTACACGTCTCTCCTTTTACTAACAAAGAGAAAGCCTTTTTCAATGGCAGATTCAGCAACCTTAAGATCTGATGCGAAACTAAATGTTGAGGTCCTCTTATTCCCATCAGGACCAGGTTATACGGAGTTAGAAATTAAAAATGTAATGAAGTGCAGCAACTTCAGACTCGAAGATGTACGTCTTAAATCTACTCCGATAATGAAACCAATTTGAAATGTTATTGAAGTGTAATATCCAATCTGAAAGGAAATAGGATCATCTGTCTCGCAGAAAAGTAAAAAAAGAAAAATAGACACCTGAAGAAGGCATATTATAATGTTACTGATATTAATCACGTTAATATTCAGTTTACAAAGAAGAATTAGGACTCATAATAAAATTTTACTAGTCTAACAACAGCGATATCAAGATGAATAAAAGTGTGTTCATTTCTAAAGCATAAGAATTCAATTTTAAGAAATTTTAAAATAAGTTTGGTTTAGTTTGGAGCACTATGGTCAACCTTTGCTACATGAGAATTAATTAGACCGGGACCTACTGCTTAAGGTGACAGTGGACCTTCAAAACTAACTTTTTTTGTTTTGAATGGATTTACTCGAAATTTGAATATGTGATTAGTACCATAGATATGTAAAAGTGGTTAAAATTTAAAGATGAACTATTAATAATTTATGAATTATCAATTATCAATTATATAAAAAATTGGCCTTATTAAAAATGTTCCAGGCGCATTTATTTTGCATATAATATGGTAATTTTTATTGAAAGGATACCTTATAGAACTAACAATGAAACTTATCGCTCATTTTAAGCATTCATTAAAAATATAAAGAGAAAAAATAATAATAGTGAAAACACCCTTTTTATGACACAAAATTCCCATAAATCATCTTTTCAAGTACAAAATTTAGAAATTCTGAGCTACGAAGCATAATTTTTTTCAATGAGATTTATTTGATGTACAGTTAAGTATATAAAACTTAAATTTCAAAGCAATACGATCATTAGAGATGCGCCTGGAGCAATTTGAATATTCGTATCACACGCAAATTTTAATTTTGAGAAAAACACATTTAAAGTTATTGCTATTAGTAACCACATAATATCTAAATTAAATACAAATGCCTATAAACTAGGAAAGTAATCACATAAATTAAAAATTCTTTTTACAACACATTCCTACTCGTCCGTAGTTTCACAATTCAATAAAATAAAAAAATTGAATTTTCGGACAAATTTTACAATTTTGAAAGTTCACTGTCCCCTTAAAGCCGATTCGGATAGGCTACAAATTCCCATGCCAAGCATGGGACTCGAACCCGCAGACTGGTACCGAATGTCAGCGCCCTAGCCATCCGGCCATCGTCATTCTCTAAAATAGGAGGGGTTGTACTTGTCCAAAAGGACACAAAGGGCAATCCCTCTTATTTTGATAATTTTTATCTGGCAATTAGTGAAATCACCTGAATAGATATCGGGAAAAGATAGTAAAATTTGGCACGTAAAACAAAAGACTCAATCGAGTGGTATAAAAAAAACTGATGTTGAGAGTATTTCCTCTTGAGATACCTTCAGACAAAAATAAAATAAAGGTGACTACTGATTCTTATGTCAAACATCTTGCTGGCAAATATAAAGAAAAGGACTTGAATGTTAATTCTAAATCACTGTATTAAAATGTCAATAAATTTCGTCGAGGAGTTAAAATTCCCAAGAGACTTAACTTGCTATACCGAATATATTACACTAGCCGTACCCGTCCCGGCGTTGCTCGGGTAATGTAATTACCAATTTTTTAGTAGCCTTAACCCTTTGTTAATGGGCGTCGCTGTCATCCTTTTCCTCACCACGATACATTATTTTACCCATATAAATTTAATCCTTTCTGGCACATTTTAGCAAAATTTTTGACATAGGATTACTTAAAACTTTCCACAACAGTCAGCGACCGTATTAAGATGAACCGTATTAAGATGAACCGTATTAACCGCAGCGAAAACCGTATTAAGATGTTTATTGTGCTGAAATTCTTTGAAATCTTCATAGATTTTTTCCACAAACACACCACAAATTATATGATATTAACTAAGTGTTGGCCAAAAAAATTACGGCATTACTAAATGCGATTTTTTAGTCGATTATCACTGCAATAGTAATCGATTTCCTTTAACCACCCAATCCCTCATAGAAAAGAAACGCCCCAACACATCACGTGCTTGACGTCGAAAAAACCCCGCTTATTTTCACCCGCTTTACCTTCGTCCGGAAATGAAGACCGAAATCTCCAAAATGAGATTTTTCGCAAGAGTTTCCGAATCATAAAATAAATTATTAAAAAATAACTACAATTTGTAAATTAATTTTGGTTCTGGCTTTCGAAACTGTGATGTCTAGGGTCTCTGAGATAAAAATTTCGTAAAAATGTAACAACATTTACGTATCGATTCGACAATTTGGAAAAAAGGGTCGCGGCCAAAATCGCGTTTTTTTCCGAAAAACGGGTGCGTACAAGCGATCGAAAAAAATTCACAATTAATCGATAAATTAAGACAGACAATTTTAATTGTGATTTCCGTATAGTGTCATCTTTCCCGTATAGGCTCGTCCGAAAAAAAATTCTTGGACAGATACGTTAGGATTTACGTAGCTTTTACTCGTCCGGGAGCTCCAAATCGCGACTAAATATTTAATTACGGAAAATCTAATTAAAAAATCGAAAAAAGGGCTTCGAGGTGCATAATGAGACCTCGGGGGGCATCTTCGTGTCGAATCTCAAGACTGTCCGACCTGCCGTCTTTGCGCCGTGCCGCGAGCAGACAAAAACTCGGTCACACACACACACAGACTTTGCCTTTTATATATAAAGATTTTTCAATTTTTTCTTGGCCTTCTCAAAAACTTGGACTAATGTTAGAGATTTAAATTGAACACAACAAAGGGCAGTCTCAGATTTCTAACTTCAAATACCACCGTGATCTAGGAAACTTCTAATTTTAGGATCTGGTAGCTCTTGCTCTATGCCTGGATTCATTCTTTGTACAACGGTCGTTATAATGTGGATTAAAGTTGTTTTCCTGCAGTAACTTCAATATTTTATGTTTTACGACACAAGGAATCGCACACTCCGGGTAAGTAGGTGTCTGTAACTTTCTGGAGACCATTTTTTTATTCATTTACTGATTTATATTGCTTTGAGGTTTTCACCTGCAAGTAAATGCCACTTTCTTTTCCATGTAGAAATTTCATCATAACTTTTCGAGAGAGCAATCGCATTTTTTACCTCTCCTGAGGAAAATAAAGGTTTTCAATTTCTATCATCGCAATAAGACGAAATATATCAAATTTTAAAAGTAATTTTCAGCAAAAAATCTAAAATGATTTTTGCCACCATATTTCAGATAATGAATTCAAACAGTTTAATTCAAAATTACTTATTAACATTATTTAAAAACAGATTATACTCTCTCCAAAAGGTTTAGAACACTCCATACATTTTTTTTACCTTTACAGAAATTATTTTATGTTTCATTTAAACCACATTGGCATGAAAACAATAGTGCGCAACAAAATGGTTTATACCTTTATTCATATATAGCGGATATGTGTAATTATATCGAAACAGAATTGCCCGTTGAATTACCGGAGCGTGAAGCATTATACATGTCGTAGAATACAAATTATGTGCGGAAGAGTTATTTAGCGTATAGATTCACACGTATTGACGCTAGTTACGGGATAAACTTACCAGCTGTATGAACTTAAATTCCTGAGGTTTTGAAGTGCAGTTCTGCTGAAGTTATCATAGAGGTTAATGAGTTCTTTCGCTGTAACAATACCTAATACCAGAGATCTTACAATCATATTTTATGTCTTGTACCAGTTCGCAATTCCTAAGTTTTCTTACTCAGAAAGAAATACACATCCTTTACGAGTAAGATATTATCTATATATATAAAACAGTTCCGTAACTGACTCACTGACATACAACGCACAGACCAAACCGCTGGACCTAAAGGGCTGAAATTTTGCATGGCGATTCTTCTTATGGTATAGGGGTGCACTAAGAAAGATGTTTGAAAAATTCTTATTAGATTTTTTAAAATTAAATTTTTCAGCTGTTTTAGTAACATTTTTAAAGTTTGCACTTAAAATAATAATTTGAGGGTTATAAAATTTATATCACGAGAAAGAACATTAAAATACCTTTAAAATGAAATCTTTGTCGAATCTTTACCTCCATTTCTGATTTTTGGTGAATTTTTAAAGATTCATTTTTAGAATTTAATTTATTAAATGCTGATCACGTGATTTCTTTTTCTGGTACTTTAAATAAATTTATCGTCATGTGCATAACAACTAAATAGACAAAAAAATTCTTTTATTTCTAATGCAGCAGACGATTGGATATTATCCAAAAAAATATCCCTTACGGTTTTATATATATATATATATATATATATATATATATATATATATATATATATATATATATATATATATATATATATATATATATTTACATTAATTGTATACATTGATCGTCGTATTTATTATAAATATATATATATATATATATTTATTTTTTTGGCATTAATTGCATACATTGACCGTTGTATTTCATTTGAATGTACTCCGTAGCGAAGCGCGGATTTTCAGCTAGTACTGTATATTTTTTTCAAGACGACTCAAAAGATAATTTTGAAAGCGATGTATGATGGGTTCATATTGTCACAGAAAAAGAAAAGCAGAAGATATATCGGCTTCCTCCAATCTTGCTAAAAGGACAAATCTTGAAGGATTAGAGCTTAAGAATCAAGGTCGAATCGAGCACGACAGAGATTTTTGAATAACAAGAACGGAAAATTCTGAAACAAGTATATGTCAACCTAAAGAAAGATAAATCATCTTGAATAGTTAATGTGACTCAGCCAGACATTGTGCGCAAAACAAATTTTACGTCAATATTCGTTCAGATTTACGCTACAATGAATTAAATTATCGTGATAGAAATTGTTTAAAACATAGTTTTCTCGTTCTAACGTAATACTAGCGTGATTTTTTTCCCACTCTTGAGTTAGTATTTTTCTTTCCAGATCATTTATTTTTTAAGAAAATTGTAGAGAAAGAGAATTTTGGCAAAACTAGAATTATTATTCGGTATAAATTTTGAAGATTCCTCCCATTAATATGCAGGACAATAAAGGTATGGAAAATTGAGAATTGCAGAAATTATATACTTGGTGTTTATGAAATTGATGTTTAAAAATTTTTATAAATCACAGAACATTGGTAAACATGAAGATGAAAAGTTGGGTGTTAAAATATCAACATCCAAATGAAAATTTGTCATTTCTTATTATATTGTACGATATTACCCTAAGATAATGAATAATAAAAATACGACAGTGAGAATACTACGCGATGAATAACGAGAATTGAACACGAACAAGATTTTTCAATAACGACAAGACCGGAAAATTCTGAAACAATTAGTAATCAACCTAAAGGAAAATCCTCTTGAGTTGATGTGACTATACTAGACATTACGTGCAAAACAAATTCTACTTTAATACATCTTGAAAAATCAAGACGTTGATATAAGCAAGACGTAGATATTCTCAAGACGCTGAATAACGTCTTGTTCTTCAACCGATGAAAAGCAAGCGTAACGAACTTAAGTACTCGTATGTTAAAATATGTGATTGTAAGAAGAAAATGCTAAAAAGACGAATTAACGTATCAGAGAAATATTTTATACACTCAAGAAATACACCCAAGAAATACACCCAAGAAGTTTATAATATGTACTCTAGATTGCAAGAAATTTCCTTTACTGAAATGTTCAATTTTTCTCCCGTGTAACATTTTTCTAAAATGTGCGAAGTTTGTACAGTATATGTAGAATAAGTTAATAGAGTAATTGGCAAACAAAAATGTTTATTACACTTATTTACGAAAGTAAATAAACTATGACAAATGCTTGATTTTTCGCCCATGCACGATTTTATAAGAATGTGCGAAACATGTGTAAAATATGAATTTGTGGGATAAATGAATACAGCTATTAGCAAAGAAACTTATTTATTGCACTATGAAAATAAATTAAATGAGATAAATTATCGTCCATGATGATGTTGTTGCTCATGATGGTGGAGTTTATGATGGTGGTGTTCGTGAGTTTGGTGATGGTGATGGTGAGAAGCGTGGGAGTGCAGTTTGACATGCGCAGGATCCTGGTTGGCCGTTCCGGGTTCGTTGGTTTTGACTTCGGCCCTGAATCCTTGATGGTCTGCAACGTAGTGTAAATCCCTGTGGATGCCGTGGTCGTCTGTTTATCCATAGCTGCCCTTCACACCCCCGTGACCATCACCTTGCTCCTTCCTGTAGTGGGAACCATGGTGGTCCTTGATGTGGTAGCCGAAGTGGTATGGATGAGGATGGTGATGGTGATGGTGATGATCGTGCTAAAGGAAAATTAAAGGTTAAGATTTAAAGGTTAAACATTTTAAAATTTTATCAAAAAATATGTTAAACATTATCAGATTGTCTTGACGACTGACCATCAAACTGATAAACTTACATTAATTAAAACATTGTCAAGTTTGTTATGCATTTTCGAGCATTTATATCATTGGTACATTGTCTCAATTATTACACGAAATTAGTACTTATATAAGTAAACTAGCTGAAAACCCGCGCTTCGCTACGGAGTACATTCAAATTAAATACAACGGTCAATGTATGCAATTAATGCCAAAATATATATATATATACATTTATAATAAATACGACGATCAATGTATAAAATTGATGTAAATATATATATATATATATATATATATATAAAATCGTAAGGGATATTTATTTTTTTGGATAATATCCAATCCAATCGTTTGCTGCATTAGAAAGTAAAAAAATGTATTTTTTTGTCTATTTAGTTGTTATGAACGTGACGATAAATTTATTTAAAGTACCAGAAAAAGAAATCACGTGATCCGCATTTAATAAATTAAATTCTAAAAATTAATGTTTAAAAATTCACCAAAAATCAGTAAAGGGAAGTAAAGATTTGTAAAAGATCTCATTTTGAAGGAATTTTTATGATCTTTCTCGTGATATAAATTTCATAACACTCAAATTATTATATTTTAAATGCAAATTTAAAAGAAGTTACAAAAACAGCTTAAAAATTTAATTTTAAAAAAATCTAAGAAGAATTTTTGAAAAATCTTTCTTAGTGTACCTCTACACCATAAGAAGAATCGCCATGCAAAATGTCAGCCCTTTAGGTCCAGAGGTTTGGTCTGTGCGTTGTATGTAAGGGAGTCAGTTACGGAACTGTTTTATATATATAGATATGTGATGCCCCTTTTCCTAACCCTCAACACGTCATCTATCTCCGAACTCTTGATGAGCGGTTTCATAAACTCTTCGATAAAAGGCCATAAAGTACTATCAATGTGCGGTTTTTGACGTTATAGAACGCATAAATCCCAGAGTGTTTCGGGGGCTCTTCAGATTTTGACACTATAGTGAATGCTCGAATCTCACAAACTTCGTACGCTTACCGGCACTTTAAACGCCAGAGAAACCCCTTTGAATTCGCCTACAGTAAAAAAGATAGATGGTAAGAGTTATAGAGAATCTATGCTCACTTCTACCCAGACTTGGGTGTATATAATTTGAAGTGGCACTCTATTTGAATTTGAAGCAAACACAGTTTATACATGAAACAATGTTTATTGAATTCGTTGCACATATAATTGGCTTTTACAGCAATAAGCATGCGTACTACTTGTACGGAATGTATAAACACAGCTTTCAAGAACAATATATTTTTATACTCACGAACAGTAAGTCAAACCAGCAGTACTGCCATGTAAACTTCTGGCCCGCTAAGCACTAGCGCAGGATAACACCTTTTTAACCTTAACAACCTCCCTTTTTCATTAATGACGCTGCGTGGTATTTATACTAAGCGCGTATGCCGAAATTAGCATATCTAAAGCAGCTTCTTTAATTCACTCAAAAGTTCGATTCTTGTGAATCGAACCTTGTGTATACCTTACACTGGCCTCCCTCGAAAAAAAAAAATTAGGTAACTGAGGTCTGAACGGCTTCAGTTAACAAATTAAAACGCGTGCTGGTCTGACTTTTTACATAATGGGTGGCAAAGCCAAAAAACCTTCCACACGTTGTGTGGGGGAAAAACGCCACTACCATTTTACAAAACTAACCCCGAAGGGTCCAGGTGACACCATCAAACAGTAGATTTGCAGAGTTGCGGATACTGGGCTGCGAACTGCGCCCTAAAATATCTATTTTAATTAAAAGTGACAACACAATTGCACAGCATGACATTTCTTGACTGTATCTGCTCTCCCCCAATTTATAATGTACATGTGTTATTTTTTGTGAAGTTAGTACATTAGTGGTTAATTGGTATATTGTGCAGTATGTATTTTTTTTCACTACATGTCCCCTTCAAAAATTTATAAAACAACAGTATGCCGTTTTTTTTCAGTGGCTCACCCCTTCCCCTCAAAATGTTTACACAGTATATATAATGGGGAATTTCAAACCAATTTGGTTCGGTTTTATTAAAGGGTGGGAGTTAGAATAAGAAAGTTGATACAAGACTTGTTCCTCATGAATGCAGCAACTTCCTTGCACCAGTCTGTCCAATCCGTGGAACCTCTCTTGATGGTCGCAGTCCTAGAAAAGGGGTTCGTTGACCGTGTGGGCATCCTTCGTGCAGCAGGTCGTAGGTCCTGAGGCGCTGGTCGGGCTTGACGATGGACAGGAGGTCTCTTGGGAGGAGGCCAACCTTGCTGGGCGGCAGAAATCTTCCGTTTCCTGTACTTATGCAAAGGAACTTTAAAATTGTCATTCTTCCTTTTGATAACCTTGTATGTCTTATCAGCGACGCATTCATCCTTTGATGGAGTTCTTGTAGTGGACAGTTTACTTTTCTTCGTACTTTTGCTTGTATCGGTATTAGATTTTAATGCAGATTCTATTTTGTCAAATTTATACGCCGCACCAACGTGTTTAGTTCGATTCTTGTGAATCGAATCTTGTGTATACCTTACAGAGTCCACATGAGATCTGTTTGGAGTGACAGGGAGACAGAGCTCTCCTGGTCGGAGGCCTTGTAGGCCGGAGTTGTCTTGGGACCCGAAAAGTCAACCTGATGATCTAACTTTATATTCTAACTTGCTGTACATACTGGCTTTAAATGTGGTAGTTGTAGTATGTTAACGTCTTGTAGTAAATTGTTGAAGCGAAATGCTTGTCTTATTACTGAATTCGGTACATCATGCTCTCTTAATTAAATTTGCTTTCAAACATATTGTTTGAGTCGATTTCGTTTTGCAAAGATTCTACTAGATCATTTCTATTAGCAATCTCAACTTGTAACCTTGTAATTAAATGTTAGAAAAATATTGAAATGTATGCCATCCTGATTTTGTTGCTTCGTACTATATTTCCCTATAAAAGTTAAAAGTAAATCAATATTTATTATTTTTTGCATTTTTTGTATTTTTAACAAGAGATTCTAGGTGTTTAAAATAGATATACTTAAAAAAATAAATAAAAAGAAATAACTTGATTGAAAGGGAATTACATCATAAAAATATCTGGATGACTCTCAGATATTGCGGTTCAAATTTACATCTGATTATGATACGATATCATAATTAGATTTTATAATTACGATAAATATATTACAAGAACGTTAAGGTAACTATTTTATTCCTAATCAAACGTTTAGATTTTAAAAAATTAATCATAAAAGTACAGGTTTTCATAACGTAAAACAAAATTAAGTAAAAAGCTAAATTTTAATAAATAATTTTGATAATTTATTACTTACATGATGATGTCCATGATGACCTGCAATGGATGTTCCCACAATAATAATAGCACAGAGGAGCACCTAAGAGCGTTCAGAAAAGATATGAGTTACATTCAGATAATTGAAAACAGGTTAATTTAATCGCAACGGACTTTCAAAATGAAGTTGATGATAAACATAGTAACTGATGGAATATTTATCTATGCTAAAAAGTCATTTAACAAATTAAAGTTATAATTACAAGCAGAAATCAACTACATAAAAAATTATGTAATCATCAATATAAAATTATTTTATATTTATGCTTTAAGATTGCATTACGATAAAGAAGAACTCCTTTGATTGATGCAAGACACAACGATATAGGAGTTCAAGATATATATGTAGTATTTGAAAATCAAAAGAGGACTTTTCTATAAAATATATTCAAATTTCAGTCGAAACATTGTAAGTTACCTACATTTTATATCATTTCATGTTCCTTCCTATAAAATTTTCTTTAATGAAATATTACAGAAGATTTTAGGTTAGGTTTTTCTGTGGTTAATTATTTATCTTTCACATAGAAAATCTCATATATAAAACGTATCAAAGGAATATATATATATATATATATATATATATATATATATATATATATATATATATATTATATATATATATTATATATATATATATATATATATATATATATATATATATATATATATATATATATATATATATATATATATATATATATATAATATATATATATATAATAATATATATATATATATATATATATATATATATATATATATATATATATATATATATATATATATATATATATATATATATATATATATATATATATATATATATATATATATATATATATATATATTATATATATATGATCACGGAAAGAGTTAAGTGTGATTTTATACTTAATTATCAAATATTTTACAAAAATCAGGTTTTTATAAAGTATGATTTAATAATCATAGATTACCAAGAATTAAATTTCAGAATTTTCGAGGTACTCCGTAGACTCATCTTTCACTAAATATTAGCTATATTATGCAAAAAAAACCTTACCTTGTAAACTATGATTAACAGTATTTACCTTGTAAACTATGATAAACTATGAATTAAAACGAAGTCAAAACTACTTTACTGACAGGAATAATTTTTACTGACAGGAGAGCTTTTAAAAATGTCCTTCCTAAAATAGCGTCCTCTCTCACTGAAATTTAATTGCGATAAATGAAGACTGAATCTCACTGTGAGATCAAAGTTTAAAACCCACATTTTATACTTTTTAATAAATGGTATAGAATGATACGACATTACAATGGAATTTACAGGCTCTGAGTATTAAACTTGTTTTATAGGTCATTAGCACGGCTCTTTAGGTTCTAAGATAATCGATTTCTATGTCATGAATGATTAAATCTCTAATGTAAACTCCAATTTGCACCAGTAATAGCTTTTAATACAGTAGTTTTTTTTCAGCATTTTATTATTTCCTTAGTTTAAATTTTTCTACAAACGAAAAAGTTTATACTCAAGAGGAAGAATTAAATTTCAAGTTCAGATTACAAAGCATTTTTTATTATTTCTTAATAATTTAACATCGATTATATATTATCTGAAAAAAGTTTACGAGATTATTTGATATAATCTTAGTATTTGATGTAATCTTGGTTTGATGTAATCTTAGATTAATTTTAGTTTTTATTTGACAGAGTAAAGTTAAATCTTTAAGACATTGATAACGGCACCTTTCTGACACAACCTACATGAAACATGCTTTAAATTTAATATTTTAATAAGAAGATAGAACCATCGATATCATCTGGGTATTTCGAGTTCAATTTTTTATTGTATGTGTGTGTGAAAACATTGCGAGATTATCAGTCAGATATTAAAAAATTCTGTTTCTCTCTATTCTAAAGAAAAGTAACTGGCGCTGCCGCTGCCGGCAACGCCGCTGTCAAAAGCTTGTCAAGCTATCTCCTCCGAAACCGCTGGGAGTATGGGGTCGAGACCGATGCCAATCGATGCAGAACATTGTGGGGAAGAAAGTAAGACATGTCTCATATTCGTTGGACTTTAAGTTTTTTTTTATTTTATGTTTTGTGGGAAAATATTGACTTTTTCGTGTTCAGATTACGATAACTCGCCAAAAAAGGATCGTAGATTTTTTTTTTTTACAATCTAAGACTACAGACATTTCTCCCTCAAACAAGACCTCATTTGTTTAAAAATAATTTAAAATAGACTGATATTTTGATTAAAATTGAAAACCCACTTTTTGGAAAAATTTATGCGTTTCGAGATATATAAATTCGATGCTCTCAGACTTATTATGTTACAAAGAAAATATTTATATCAACTAGAAGATGAAAGCTTTCTCATTCATATAAACTTCATTTCAAGTCTCTTATCTTAAAATTTCGATTTTTAATTGAATTTTAAAGAAATACTTCAAAAAAATCTTCTCATTCGCTTCCTTTGCAGAAGGACATGAAAGAAGATACAATATTTCACCCATAGGCGGGCTTCATCCATTTCGCCGGGAGGGGGGGGGAAGCTTCAACTGTAAACAAATGAATGACTCAATGGCTGTAAACAACTATTGAGTCATTCATTCACTTGATTCACCAGAGGAGCGAGCATAGCGAGCCTAGGGGCGAAGCCCCTAGTAGCCCTACAAAAAAATTATAAAGCTACAATGAATTTAAAAATTATCTATCCTTTGTCTTCGAACGGATTATTTTGCTACAAATATTGGCTGCCTTCTCCAGTATTATTTAAAACAAACTTTAGATTTTGTCATCTCTTATTAAAAGATAAAGGAGATTTATTTTTTTTTTGGTCTCTAGCAGATTTAGTCTATGGTTTTAAATTTTATTAAAGAAATCACGCTGAGGTCAGAATAATTGTATTCCGGAGGTTACTAAATTCTCCATGCTCAGGATTTCTTGAGATTTTGTTCAACAGACATGTATCTTAGGAAGTTTTTGTTCCAGATTTATACGGAGGGATTTCATTTACAAAGTCTTCATTCATAGGTAAATCGGACAAAAGATAGTTGCATATTATTTTTGACCATATCCTTCATAGAAGTAACTTTAATTATTGACAAAAATATTGAATAAACACAGAAAGATGCGAAAAGTACTCGATACAGGCTCAGTATTACATCTTTTCAAGTACACCAGTTTTTACTTTAATGAAAACATTTTAACATAAATGATTATTTGATTTTTTTATCTGGATTTCTTAATTTAATTGCTATTTTTAAAATTTAATAGTTAATTTATTATTAATTGCTTTCTGTATTATTGCTACTTTGTTTCAAATAATTAGTAATTAATTTTAAGCATTAACGAAAACTAAAACAATGTACACCAGTTATGAAAAATTAAGGGAAATTCACAAAAAGAGGGAAAACACGTTATAAACTAGGCCAATCTGTTTATTATCTGAATATGTTGTTAAGTAAACGGTGCTGAACAATACTACATTATACAAAATAGTAGCTCTGCAGTCGGAATACGTCATTTGCGAGGAACATAAAAGTGCATGCCTCAGAGCAAGGTGGGAATTGTATCTGCGATGCTGAGATTAGACATCTGGCATAGGCAAATTGTAACAATGACCTCCAGGCATCATTTGACCGAAGAACTGCGATGGCGAGCTATTGGGAGACTAGAGGCTGGACAAAGTCAGACAGAAGTGGCCAGATGGCAAAATGTGAGTCCGTCTGTGGTTCAAGGTGGGAATTATCTAGCAGATACAATTCCCACCTTGCTCTGAGTCATGCACTTTTATGTTCCTCGCAAATGACGTATTCCGACTGCAGAGCTACTATTTTGTATAATGTAGTATTGTTCAGCACCTTTTAGACTTTGGCAACAATTTCTAACCACCTATTCGGCATCCAGAAGGTTCACCCAAGGACGGCCATACGCTACGCCGAGTGCCGATGACCGATATTTGTCATTATGCGCACTAAGGAATAGAACCGCAACTCCGTCTGAACTCAGATCCTCCCTCGCTGCAAGAACCGGAAGGTTCGTATCAACGTCGACCGTGCGTAGAAGGCTTCACGAAGGTGATCTTTTTGCGAGGCGTCCAGCCATTTGCGGCCCGCTCAAGTCACGCCCTAGGCGGGAACGTTTGGAGTGAGCACGTCGACATGTCCACTGGACGTGTGATCAATGGAGGGCTGTTTTACTCTTTACGGATGAGTCCAGGTTTAGCATCCAAAGCGATAGTAAGAGTATTTTGATTTGGAGAAAACCTGGAACTCGTTTTCATCCAACACACATCCGTGAAAGAGATGCATACGGATCAGGCAGTGTCTGTGTTTGGAGTGGTATCTCTTTGGGTGGACGCACCCACCTCTATGTCTTTCCCCGTGGAAATGTGAATGCTCACACCTATAGAGATGACATCCTTAATGCTTATGTGTGCCCTTATGCCGGGGCAATAGGTGATGCTTTCGTGCTATAGGACGATAAAGCGAGACCGCACAGGGCTCGCATCGTGGATGCTTATCTTGAGCACTTCATGATATACCTCTGTTTGTCTATAGCGACATTGTCTTTATTTTGTATAAGTCACAGGGTACAAATTATTTTTCAAGTGGTGTTTCCATTATTTTGAAAAGTGCTTGTAGCTTTTACAGTGTTACCAGAACAAAAAATACTACAGCTTGTTGATTCACCATAATAGCAAAAATTAATATTCTTTAGGATTGGCTTCTGTATACCAATGGTTATGGTAGTTAATAGTAAAATCAATACTACTTTGGGATTTTTATCACTGCCTATAAATGTCATGAAGACTTATTGTATCATAGAATAATCATGTATCATATTATCAAAATATATCATAATATATCATGTATCATATTATCATGTCATCTCGAATAAAGCACAAAAGCATGACTACATTTACACAGCACTTTAAAATAAGACAAAAAAATCAGTTTTCATAAATTTAATTCAAGTCGAAATACTCGAACCCGTAGACTGATAGTAAACGCATATGTCCCAATTGTAGGCCTATAGTCCATGCGTGAAGTGGCGAAGAGTTCACACTTCTGCCAAGTACATGTTTCCAATGATCAGGTTAACTGATACAAAGCGTTTTTTCAGTAGTGCCATAGCAATTAACTTTAGTATTACCATAGGCGTAGCCTACCGCCAACTTTCTTTCAACGTTATACAGCTGAATATTTTAAGAAAGTCAATACAACTGTATGTTTTTAGATGATAGATATTTAAATCGTCTGCAGAATGTCACCCTATTTGACCGCAACTTATATTCAGTTCAAACGTTGATTTATTCGTAGTTGGAATGCTTTTTCAGATCATATCTCCTTCTGGGCTAAAGGTACTAAAATAATAAATGTGTCCCATTAAAATTCAGCAGTAGAAAAGAAGTATAAAAATTTACTAAATGCAAAATATGTAGTACCCTACTGCCCCCAACCAATTTACCTCCCATATCCCATTAAATAATTCTTAATCTATACAGATCTTCATAATCTCAAATTAAAAATGTTACGTCAAAATTTTAATTCCAAATACAAACTAATACAATCTCAAAAATTCTCTAATTATCAGTGCAGAAAAAATGTAAATAAAAAATAGAAGAAAATACATTTCTTTTAAACATAATCCTTTATTGTGCTATTCTGTGAAAATAAATAACATAAAATAAATATTCATCCATGATGATGTTGCTGGCCATGCTGTTGGAACCTATGATGGTTGTGAGGATCAAGTTTGTGGGGTTGCTCATGATGATGGGGTTTGTGATGCTGATGTCCGTGATGTTGTTGGTGGTGATGGTGAGAAGCGTGGGAGTGCATTTTGACGTGTGCTGGATCCTGGTTGGCCGTGCCGGGTTCATTAGTTTTAACTTCGGCCCTGAAACCATTATGATCTGCTACATAGTGCACCTCGCGGTGGATACCATGACCATCAGTATATCCATAGCTACCCTTCACTCCCCCATGACCATCGCCTTGCTCTTTCCTGTAATGGGAACCATGATGATCCTTGATGTCGTAGCCAAAGTGATATGGATGAGGATGATGATGGTGTTCATCATGCTAAAGATTAAGCAAAAAAGGGGAATTAGGAAAAAAAAAATTATAAAGAGACAAATACTTTATAATACCCAAATTACACAAAATTAATTACACAGATTTTCTGTACATTATAAGAAAAAAGTGGGCAAATGTTAAATATTATGAAGGATTAAATTAAATAACCTAAAGACATGGCGGTTCAGAATAGAGGTATTCCCTCAAATATTCCTGCCAATTTTAAGTCCACACGCTATTTCATAGTAAGTCTAAGGGAATTTCTTTCATAAAAATCCATCACTGTTTACTTCGTTTAAAGAGAGAATGTTAAGACTGTCCTTACATTTACATTCTGAAGTGTTTAAAATCGAATATTTACATTCATATAAAGGTACACATGTTCGGTATATCTTTCAGTAGTTATATGAAGGAAATGTATTCATAAATATATATGTCAAAGAAATTTATTCATTTAAAATGACTAACCAATTCGATGTGCTAAAATGAGGAAGTATTAAACTAGTGTTTAGAAAGAAATATTGCATATATTTTCATAAAATCCATAGTGTTTACTTCATTTAGAGAAATACTATTAAGTCTGTTTGGCGTTTACACGAGGAAGTGCTGTAGATGTAATATTTACATTTATAGAAAGACTTTATTAAATCCTCACTTTTTCATAAAGAGGAAAGAAAATGTTATATATCAACCCATTCTACTCGCAGATTCTTTATCTATAAGCATATTGTAGGGACTTTATTATTTCCTTATATTTATGAAGAAAAATTTTAATCTCTTTTACAAACGAGATAATACCTCTCATAAAGAATAAAAAAAGGTTATTTTGGACTTAATAATACCATTGATATTCAAATCAGTTTATGTGTTTAAAACTTTGAAGACAATTATTTCTTACTTACATGATGTCCTTTTTTATCTGCAATGGTTGAACCCACGATCAGGAGAATGATTAAAACCTAATAATATAAGGTAAATATGTATTAGTTATGCAGAAGGAAAATTAGAGAGAAGTTCATAGAATTTGCTATTAAAAGATATTTTTACTTTGCCGTAAATGTTTTTTTATTATATTTGTATTCTCTACTCAGATAAAAGAAATAAATATCCTCATTAAATTTTGTAAAAGGAACAGAAAAACTATCATTTAAATAATAAAACTTACTTTAAACATGATCGAGAAAAATAGCGAGCGTGTTCTTGAAAGTTACACTTTACTTCTTGAAAGGAGTTTATGTTTCAAAACGTAGAACTTGAAAGCAAATTTATGAAAAGAATGAAAATGAATCTAGTATGAATGATATTTCTAGGAATACAAACTGGCGTTATATACCTAAAACAAAGCGGTGTTGAATGGTACGAAGTTCATAAGGGAATTAACGAATACCGGTCTTGAACTTGATATGTGGGTCATTAATAAGAGCTTTGAAGAAAAGCTGTGATAAAGAATTCAGATTTTAATTCATACAGAAAAAATACTCGAATGAATGTCACTGGATAGCTAATGACAGATAATCACATTCTTCAAACATAATTATCCGAAGTGGTTACCATATGCTTGTTTTTATAAGGAAATAACAAATATTCATATCGATACGTTATCCTAAGGATAAAGTATTTAAGGGAAATATTACGATAATGAAACCGAGATAACATTGGAGCTTCAGATACATGAAATATGATGAAGGTGAATCTTGAGAAATCGATTTAACAGAAAATTTCTAAATAAGCATAATTAAGTAAAGTGATTAAAGGGAACTAAGTCACTAAAATTTGACTAACAGATAAGTTAAAAATACTTCAGTTACATATTTATGATTTAAAGTGTATGAAATTTATATTCTTACAAATTATCAGGATGTAAACTGTTATTCTAAGATCCTTTGATTTTAATAAAGCATTTTTGTAGAGATTTAGAAACTAAATGTACTCTGACTATGAATAACTTTTATTTTTTGTCATAATATATTTCCTCCTTCATCCTTCATGAAACACTGCAATGAATTTTATATAACTGTGACTGATCTGATGAATATCATGTTTAATAAATTTTAATATGAGAAAGACTGAAAAAAAAAGTTTAGTTAAATATAAACTTAGGTATAGAGAAAAGAAATCTCAAAAAAGTCAGTGTGAAAAAGGCTTACTATAGCCAGTTCACAAAATCTTCGAATCGCTATTCTACCAACTGAACCTATCCTTCGATTTATAGGAAGTATTAATTACAATTATCTCCTCCATCCGATAAATTCAGTAGCGAAAGCTTTTAATGACTATTTTCTTCCATCAATAAAATAGTATTTTAGAGGATCAATTCTTCTTCGACACAACATGAAAACTGATTGGTCAAAGTGATTGAAATCCACTGTAATGATTTGAAACATAGTTTCACTGGAGCTATATATTTAACATCGTGGAGGACATTTACAATATTTGCAATTTTGGCCTCATTTTTTTAAACCTAATTAAGTATAAAACTTTGTGCCAAAATAACTGCATTATACTGACCTGTCTTTCTCTTATTGTTTTAATAATTTCTTGTTAAACTCACAGACTGTCAGAGAAAAAACACATGCAAGTTCTGGTTCAAAAATATCAAGATTAGAGCTCCAAGATTAGACCCAGACTATTCAATAAACATTAATAACCCTAAATTATCTGTAAAGTACTCGTGATGTGTTAATTTTTACTACTATGTAACGGGACCAAGCCTAAATAAATAAGCAATATCGTATAGACCACAAGAGGGCGTTCCCAACACTTCGTACGGCCAGAAAAAATTTTTTTTTGAAAAATACCATAACCACTGATGACTCTAGCTGGAATGTGTGTGAAAAGGGAATATGTCCCTATGATTTTCAGCACTGCAATTGCAGACTGTAGACACAGTTGCAGAAGCATAGGTAAGATATAACAAATTTGTATTAGTCAAGTATTTGATTTCTAGTTTTTTATCGGTAGCACCATGGCTATCATGAATGCTTATTTTATCTTTATACTACATCCGATTTTACTACTACACCCAAAATTCTAAAGCAACACTAGTAATAATTCCCCTACTTTAGTATCTGCATCAGTTGTTACACAGTGCAAAATTAAATTGTCTTTAAATGTGAACTATGGTGATTACATCCGATGGCATTAATGTAATTTTAGAATTTAACAAATAGTCCCCTAAATGGATCTTTAATATATTAATTTTTAGTTGTTAGATACTCTGTCTTTAGGACATGGAAAAGACTGGCTTTTATAATTTTGTTATTTTTTAGTTCATGTCTAACAACCAAGTTATGACATTTTGTCTCAAAAATGCAAATGTATAATTGCAAACGTTTATTTTACTTACGGATATGATACTATATATTTTTATACATAAAGAATTTTCTCAGAGAAAATAAATCATAAATCAATTTGACTTTTTTTTTTCTATGGTTACACAGATGTTGTAGGTCATCCTTATATTAAGATTTGACACGTTTAGAACAGATAAACGGATGCTTTATACACATAGAAGAATGAAAGGATATTAGAGAATAAGGGCCTGTTCACATAGGAGTCCGTTGCATTGCGTTAAGGAAAAGATGACTTTGAGACGAAAATAAACCAACCATATGCCTCCAAACGATTAGCAATGAAATTTTTAACGCCTATGATTGGGTTATTTTCGTCTCAACGTCATCTTATCCTTAACGCAACGCAACGGACTCCTACGTGAACAGGCCCTAAGGCCTTAACAATAATGATCGGTCGGAATGTGATCTGCCGGAACTAGGCGATAAACTTTAGCGTTTACGTAACGCTCATTTCCTAAACATAGGAACTTCGTACACTTGCGTATCGTTCACTTTAACTTCTCTCACGTTCTTTATAGTGTTACCTTCGTTATATTTAATCTTTGTTATTTTTAAGTTAACCGTTCATTGTATTGTATGACGTCATTCATGATCGGATTCATCGGAATTGTTCCCCTTGTTTACGTCACTCATTTACATTTGCATTTTCCCATTAAATAAAGCGTTTTCAGGAACAAGACACCATGCCTTATGTTAAACAATCTTGTTATTTATACTGCATGCCAGAGCAGTTGTGTTTGCTGTTGCTAGTGCAGCCGTAGGTGCGGTTGCTGTTGAAAGATGTTCAATAGTTTTATTTTTTCTAATGTTTTATCTCATAACTTTTGCAATACACCGGCGAATATTTCTCATTTCAGTCCTGCTTATTTATGGTTTTTGAATGGTGAAACATACCTCCCTCTGCATTCGGAAGTTATTTCCGAGACAATACGTAGACTTTCGATTGTCATACAACGCGGATAAACAATTAAGAGACCAAGGGGATAAATGACAATTTATACCCCCCTCGCCAGTTATAGAGAGCCACGGTATTCTTTACAGTGGATATCAAGCATTCGGAAAGGTATACTTCGGAAGATTTAAGCTAAATTTGAAACATAACCACTGGTCAATAAAATAAATGGGAAGCACGATAAATAGGACAATGAGACACAAAGCCAATCATATGAACTCCTGTTTTTATGTTAGTGAGAGCGTCTAACACGTTCTTTTACATTGGTGTCAGAAATGAATGGATTCTCCATTGCAAAATGAATGAAAATACAAGGTTTAAACAGCTTCGACAAACTGAAATTACTGAAAGAGGATCATCACGATTCGTATTCACAACTTCATTATCATCTACACTTTGATCGTAGGTTTTCATCGTCGAATCCTCAACAAACTACACATTTCTCATGCTGGCATCTCACATTTCTTATTTCTGTATTATGTAACAATCTTAGATGTTATGCCTCTTGTTATAATTAATATTTCAAATTAATATTTCAGACGTTATAGTTACATAAGTACGTGCTAGTCTCGCGCTCATCCATCTCTGCAATTTTCTCAGATCAGACATTTTGAACATTAATTGCACAACAACTAATACCACATCTACTATACCACTAATGCGTGATAGCCGGTACTCGTACTTTATCGAATCATATACCAAAGTCTGTCTCTAGCGACGTTGTCTTTTTTTTTTGTATGTTACAGGGCACAAATTATTTTGAAAACTCCTTGTAGCTTTTACAGTGCTACCAGAGCAAAAAATACTACAGCCTGTTGATTCACCTGAAAAGGTATTCTTATTATTTAGGATTGTCTTCAGCATGAGATTGGGGATGGTAAAATAAGAAAAATAATTATTAAAATAAGATAAGTGAAATCCATCTCGTCCCCCTCAGCCAGTGCCTATCGACGATGAAAAAACCTGAAGATCAGACGCTGCGTAACAAAACCTGCAAATTTGGCCGAGGGTTGATTTCCCCCGTTCGGTTCATGTTTCTTACGGGTTTGGGCACCGAACGGACAGTGCAGATCTGCTGACCAATTTGGCCAACCTGGGGAAATATAAGACAAAAAAATCAATCTTGGAAAATTTAATTCAAAACGCAATACTCGAATACATATACTGATAGCAAACACGTATGTACTAATTGCTGTTCTATATAGTGGATGCGTGTGGTGGCGAAAGGTTCACACTTCTGGCAAATACATGTTTAAATAAATTGGTTAACTCATACAAAGCGTTTATTCAATAATGCCGTAGCATTTATCTTTTGTGGTGCTATAGGCGTAGCCAAACTCCACCTTTCTTTCAACGTTATACAGCTTAATATTTTAAGAAAGTCAGACCAATTGTATGTTTTTGGATGATAGATATTTAAATTGTCAGCAGAGTCTCAACCTATTTGACCGCAGCTTATATTCAGTTCAAACGTTTATTTATTCCTAGTTGGAATGTTTTTTTCAGATCATATATCCTATTGGGCTAAAGGTACTAAAAGAATAAATGTATCCTATTAAAATTCAGCAGTAGAAAAGAAGTATAAAAATTTATACAAAGGCAATATATATAGTTACCTACTGCACCCAACCAATTTACGTCTCTTTATCCCATTAAATAATTCTAAATCTATACTTTTCTTTATAATCTCAAATTTAAAAATATTACGTCAAAATTTTAATTCCAAATACAAATTAATACAATCTCAAAAATTCTCTAATTATCAGTGCAAAAAAATGTAAATATAAATACAAGAAAATACAGTTATTTTAAACATAATTTTTTATTGTGCTATTCTGTGAAAATAAATAACATAAAATAAATATTCATCCATGATGATGTTGCTGGCCATGCTGTTGGAACAAATGATGGTTGTGATGATCAAGTTTGTGGTGTTGCTCATGATGATGGGGTTTGTGATGCTGATGTCCGTGATGTTGTTGGTGGTGATGGTGAGAAGCGTGGGAGTGCATTTTGACGTGTGCTGGATCCTGGTTGGCAGTGCCGGGTTCATTAGTTTTAACTTCGGCCCTGAAACCATTATGATCTGCTACATAGTGCACCTCGCGGTGGATACCATGGCCATCAGTATATCCATAGCTACCCTTCACGCCCCCATGACCATCGCCTTGCTCTTTTCTGTATTGGGAACCATGATGATCCTTGATATCGTAGCCAAAGTGATACGGATGAGGATGATGATGGTGTTCATCATGCTAAAGATTAAGGAAAAATGGAGAATTAATTAAAATCATAGAGACAAATACTATATAATAACTAAATTACACAAAATTAATTACTCTGATTTTCTGTACATCATAAAAAGATACTGGGCAAGTGAAGAACCCATTAAATCCCTTTTGTTAAACATTATGAAGGTTTAAATTAAATACCTTAAAGACATGATAGTTCAGAATAGCGGTATTCCCTCAAATTTTTCTGCGAATTTTAAGGGCACACACTGTTTCATAGTAAGTCTAAGGAATTTTTTTTCATAAAAATCCATCACTGTTTACTTCATTTAAAGAGAGATTGTTAAGACTTTTTTTGCATTTGCATTCTGAAGTGCTGTAGATTGAATATTTACATTCATATAAAGATACGCATGTTCAGTATATCTTTCATTAGTTACATGAAAGAAATTTATATATAAATATATATGTCAAAGAAGTACATTTATTAAAAATGGCTAGCCAATTCGATGTGCTTCAATAAGGCAGAATTTAACTAGTGTTTGAAAAGAAATATTGCATATGTTTTCATAAATTCCATAGTGTTTACTTCGTTTAGAGAAATATTTTTTATTCTGTTTTGCGTTTACATGTTGAAGTGCTGCAGATTGAATATTTTCATTTATATAAATACTTTATTAAATCCTAACTATTTTCATAGAGAAGAAAGAAAATGGTATTTATTTGAACCCATTCTACTCGCAAGATCTTTATCTATAGTCATGTAGCCGGGACTTTATTATTTCCTTATATTTATGAAGAAAAATATTGATATCTTTTACAAATGAGATAATACCTCTCATGAAGAATAAAAAAATATGTTAATCTTAATATCATCGTTATTCATTCAAATCAGTATGTGTTTAAAAGTTTTAACACAATTATTTTTTACTTACATGATGTCCTTTCTTATCTGCAATGGTTGAACACACAATCAGGACTATGATGAAAACCTAATAACGTAAGGTAAAAAAGCATTAGATAAACAGAAAGAAAATTAGAGAGAATTTTATGGAATTTGTAATTAAAAGATACTTTTGCTTTGCCGTACATATGTTTTATGATATTCATATTCTACACTCAGATAGAAGTAATAAATATTTTCATTAAAATTTTGCAAAAGTAACAGATAAACTATGATATAAATAACAAAACTTACTTTAAACATGATCGTGAAAAATAGCGAGGGTGTTCTTGAAAGTTAAACTTTACTTCTTGAAAGGAGTTTATGTTTGAAAATGTAGAATTTGAAAGCAAATTTATGAATGAAATCAAAAGGAATCTAGTTTGAATGATATTTCTAGGAATACAAACAAGCGTTATATACCTAAGATAAAGTGGTGTTGAATGGTACGAAGTTCATAAGGGAATTAACGAATACCGGTCTTGAACTTGATATGTGGGTCATTAATAAGCGTTTTCAAGAAAAGCGTTGATAAATAATTCAGATTTTAATTCATACAGAAAAAATACCGGAATGAATGTCACTGGATAGCAAATGGCAGATAATCACATTCCTCAAATATAAAAATTTTCTGATGAGGTTAACCATATGCTTGTTTTTATAAGGAAATAACAAACATATCGAAACGTCATCCTACGGATAAAGTATTGAAGGGAAATATTACGATAATGAAACCGCGATGACATTGGAGCCTCAGATACATGAAATATGTTGAAGGTGCATTTGAGAAATCAATTTAACAATAAATTTCTAAATAAACATTATTTAGTAGTGTGATTAAAGCGAACTAAAGCACAAAAATTTGACTGACAGATAAGTTAAAAATACTTTAATTATATATTTATGCTTTAAAGCGTACGCAATTTACATTCTTACAAATTATCAGGATGTAAACTGTTAATCTAAGATGCTTTTATTTTAATACAGCAGTTTTGTAGAGATTTAGAAACTAAATGTACTCTTACTATGAATAAATTTTATTTTTTGTAATAATATAATTCCTCCTTCATCCTTCATGAAACACTGCAATGAAATTTAAATAACTGTGAGCTGATCTGTTGAATATCATGCTTAATAAATTTGACTATGATAAAGATTGATTACTTAAAGTTTAGTTAAATATAAACGTAGGTAAAAAGAAAAGAAATCTGAAGAAATCCAAAGAAATATTCGTGTGATAAAAGCTTATTATGGCGAGTTCTCCAAATCTTCGAGTAGTCACAATTTTACCAACTGAACCTGTCCGTCAATTTGAAGAAAGTATTAATTAGAATTATGTCCCCTATTTCCATAAATTCAGTAGCGAAAGTTATTAATGACTTAGTTCTTCGATCATAAAAATGGTATTTTGATGAATCAATTCTGCTTCGACGGAAAAAAAAAAACTAATTGGTTAAGTCCACTGAATTTCATTGTAGTGATATGAAATACACGACTGGCCGTATTGCAAGTTTGAAAAATCTAACATATTTTCAAGAATAACCCCCCAAAATAATATTTTTCAATGCAACTGATATTTTTTAATGTTAATATGTTAAATTAATTTAAAGACAAGATATGATTAAGTTATTGAACAAAAATAATTATTTAATTTTATAAAAAAAATAGCATACAAAAAATGTTCAGGTTACCAGAAATCGGAATCCAATTTGCTTCCCCGGAATAAAATGAAATAAATAAACAATTTCAAGTTCTTCTGAACAGAAAAGATAATAAATATGTGCAATTGAACCGTAAATCATTTAATATGTTGTTGGGCTGCCTCTGGCTTTGATCCCAACAGCCACTCTTTTAGGCATGGAATCCTAGGGAGGCTCACGTTATTAACCTTTTCCTTACGGGGTGGGATAGCATGTATTCCAAGAATACGGGCCCAGGAATGAATATATATATATATATATATATATATATATATATATATATATATATATATATATATGTGTATATATATATATATATATATACACATATATATATATGCATATATATATATATATATATATATATATATATATATATATATATATATATATATATATATATATATATATATATATATATATATATGTGTGTGTGTGTGTGTGTGTGTGTGTATGTATACAGAGAGAGAGAGAGAGAGAGAGATAACCCCCTTAATGGCCGTTCTTACAAAAGGGGTATGTAATTTTCCTTTCTAAAGAAGGGATAGGAAAAATATGCCCCGTAAGCTAAAGGTTAAACTATTATTTTCAAGTTATTATTTTATTATTTGAATGTTTTCTTAGTACTGATGTGACGTATTTCTTTTAAAAATTTATTTATTTACTTTTTTTCCTGTTTGCAATTCAACCAACAATTTATTTTGTTTTCTTCCAGTCTATCTAATAATTTAATTTATGATATCCTTAAAGTATGGTTAACGATTGAATTCGTACGATTCCAATCGCTCGAACAAAATTTTTATACAGATTTTAATTTTTCTTAAATATATAAAGCTGAATTGTTATTTGCTTATTAACTTAATATCTTAATTATTGTGTAACGTCACTCAATTCACATCTTATCATTATGAACAGACACAAGTCGGTTAAATGTACTCATCCCTTTTATTTCAATTTCGTTCGCTCTCAGTTTAGATTGATAATTTAGTTATGTCCGAGTTATTTAAACATAGATAAATAATCCAACAGAGATAGATAAAAATAATACTAAAATAGACAAAAAACAAACAGAAATCAAGTACTCTGGGCATCCACGCACCAACGGCAAGATTCTGTATAAATGCCGGAACTGAACCATAAAACAACAGAGGTAACCGACAGGTCTCGTCATCAGGGAGCCTAACCATGTCAGTTACCTCACGGGGAACTTTCTGAATAGGATGCAGGTAAGCCCAAAAGACATCCCAAAGCCCCGAGTCCCTCAAAGAAGCAATTAGTAAAGAAGAAAATGAAAAGACAAACACAACTTACAGTATAGGCTCAACGCACCTTACATGCAAGCACACAAAAATCCTAATGCAAAGTAAACGATGCTTACACACCCCAATTCCGTAAGTGACGGTTATGGCGAAACAGCAGCCAATTCTATCCTAAAGGTTACGTCATTATAACATTACTATAGCTCCACCCCCCATTACAACTTAACCAAATGAAACCACAAATACTATTCTAAACATCTTTAAAAATTCCTCAGATTTAATTTTAAATTATATAAACGTAACAGTTATACAATAACATTAACAGTCTATTTAAACATAGATTAATAAATAGATATTAAACCTTCATTTGCTTTAGTTCATAGTCAAATTGCTACTTTTAACCTTAGGTACTAATTTAACGTCTTGAAAGTAGAACATCACATGAGTCTCATTTTACTAAAAATGATAGAGCCTTTTCGGCTTAGATGTAATAGAGGTGGATCCGGAAACCTCAAGCTCTGAAGCTCAAATAAATGAGGCCCATCTTACTCCCTTTAACATAAGATTATATAGAGTTAGAAACTTATATAAAGAATAAAACGGAGTGAAGTGGCGAATCTCGAAGATGCGCGGTAAAAATCCACACAATGAAACCTATTTTAAGGTTGATTGAAGAGAATTATCTAATCTCAGTTGAAATAGCATCAACTACCACATAGAAAAGTACTGAGTAAAATGAACATATTGCCCTATTAAGACAGATGAATAACGTTCTTTTTAGTAGTTGTGTGAGTTAGTAATTGCTTACATCAAGATTCAATCTATATGTACATGCGGATGTTATCTTCTTTAAATGCGAATAAAAGTCATTTACTTTCCCTACTTTTACAGCTATTTTATTTTCTTTCGGGACACAAACAATCACATACACTACGTACGGATGTGCCTGTTAACTTTCTGATGATTATTTTCTTATTTAGGGTAACTCTAGGATAGATGGCCATAGAGGAGAGATGGCCAGTCTAAATATTTCCAAAAATTGATCATAAATAGCAGTTTAAACTTTTTTCGTAGGAAGTGTTCAAGGAGTTCATTCATTGCGAGGTACAGCTGTGTTTTTCTTTTATAAAAAGTAAGTGGAATTAAAATGTTTATTTAATTTAGTGGTTGAATATTTTTGTTGAGTTAGGTATCTGAATGTTTTGCAATACGTATGTTATATTTTTTATTTACTTTACGGTCTTTTAAGGTACGTATATAATCCAATCTTTGCTTCTAAGCCTAAAACAAAGACACGCTTAAAATTGGGTGGCCATCTGTCCTTCAATTTCAGGATAGATGGCCACATAAAATCGAGGAGAGATGACCACCTTTAATCACTATTTAAAAATTATACGTAGTGAGGATTTTAACTAAATATAATTATATTTAAAATAATTATATAACTTTTATGTTTGTAATTATATTATATGCACCAGTTCCTAATGTAACCATGACAAAAACAGTTAGAAAAAGTACCAAACAGGTAGCTATGCTTTTGACATCACTAGAAAATATTGACAAACGTCGGAAACTTTCATCCCAGAAACAGATAAAGATAAATAAGCTTAAAACCAGCAAAAAGCCTAAAATAAACGCGAGAAAGAAACAAAAACACGACACTTTCAGTAGCGAAGAATATGGAATACATTTGAAATTATCAGATTCTACGGATTCCGAGAGAATAGAATTTGATGAGGATTTCTGTGTTGGTTGGGGAGAAGAATACAATACCATAACCATAAAGGATGACTGGATAAAATGTATAAGATGCCTGAAGTGGTTCCATATGAAACGTGTACAAACTATCAAGATCTTTGCCAAAAATGTGGTAAAATTTTACGAAAAGTGAAGGGTTTAAATTATACTTCAAATGTTGTTTATTCGAATTTTATTCACTCATTTTCCGTGATATAATTGCATCTTTGCAAATTGCTATAAGTTTTTCATGATTACCTATATGAAATGTGTTGTTTTTTGATATTTTAACTTGATATTTTCTTTCTTGTATTGGATGACCATTTCTCCTCGGCTGGAAGGAGAGATGGCCATCTGCCATTTTAATTTCAAACTATGTTACCCACTTTTTGTTCTCAATGTTTAATTATTTTTGACCAAAATATGATGAGTGTATGTATAAGAATTTTAAATATGCATAAATATTTCTTGTGTTTGCATTCTCATAGTTTTTATTTCAATCTTTAAAAACTATGGCCATCTATCCTAGAGTTACCCTATATGTATTTATTAATTAATTTTGCCTCGATTTTATAACGTGTAAGCAAACGTCGGACACACTTTTTCATATGATGTGGATTTTCCATTAATCTTCCCTGGATAGCAGCCACGTTTTTTCCCTCTCGTTAGGTAAAAAAATATTTTCAATTTTTATCTTAACAAAATGACGTCGGCTTTGTTGAAAAAAATCATAGCAAAATGATTGACCATATAAAATATAAAAGAAATTATAAGCAAAATACTAAAATAATTTTTGCTTTAAACATTCAAACAATTAATTCAAAAAGTTCCATTTAAAATTACATATTAGCACTTTTTATAGAAAATTATACCTATGCAAAAATTTTAGAACTTTTTTGCACTAAACATTAATGTTATACTTTATTTTTAACATGTAGGGTTTATCAAAGATGTCTTTATAATCTAATACATTAACATCACAATTCTCAAGACATGTTAAAATCGAGTTATTTAAATGTATTTAAGTTAATGTTTTACTGAAGAATTTTCATCATGGTTACCAGTTGAAAAAGTGCGTTCGCCTAAGCGTTTTTATAGGAGATTTTACCATTATAATAGTACAGATTTTACATTTAGTTGTATTGTAACTTAATATTAAAAGTTCATATGTCTCTTCAATTAATCACAAGAATCATTTGTACATAATATATTTTATATGGGTGCTAAACCGAAGTTTCAGAGATTCTCAAATTTTTAGACATTTTAATGTTACAGATACCCTGACAGTAATTTTCCTCTCAGATGTATCGAGACTTTGCTTTCATTTCGGACTTTTATCATTGAAATAAAACTTTAATATGACAAAAATATACCAGAGAAGTTTACAATCTATACTATACTTTAAAAGAAATTTTCTTTACTGAAATATTTAATTTTTCCCCCGTGTACGATTTTTTTTTAAATGTGTGAAACGTGCGTTAAAGAATGAATTTGTAGGATAAATGAATAGAGTTATTACAAAACAAAATTATTTATTGCACTATGAAAATAAATAAAATAAGACAAATTATCGCCCATGATGATGCTGTTGCCCATGATGGTGGAGTTTATGATGGTGGTGTTCGTGGTTTTGGTGATGGTGATGGTGAGAAGCGTGGGAGTGCAGTTTGACGTGAGCCGGATCCTGATTGGCTGTTCCGGGTTCGTTGGTTTTGACTTCGGCCCTGAAACCTTGATGGTCTGCAACGTAGTGTACCTCCCGGTGTATGCCGTGGCCATCTGTGTATCCGTAGCTGCCCTTCACACCCCCGTGACCATCGCCTTGCTCCTTCCTGTAGTGGGAACCATGGTGGTCCTTGATGTGGTAGCCGAAGTGGTATGGATGAGGATGATGATGATGGTGATGATCATGCTAAAGTTGAAAAAAAAATAACTGGAGATTTAATAAAAGTTATAGATTTTTAAGTTTTATTACACGGTGAGTTACTCATTTTCATATCGTTAGGAAGAATGATTATTCTACATACTAGTAAATTTATGTTAATTACAAGGGGCGCTGTGGCCCGGTTGGCAAAACCGTCGAGCCAGTGATCTGATGGTTGCGGGTTCGATGCCGGTCGCTGACAAAATCAACCGCTATGTTCACTAATGGTGGCCAGTGCAGGTAAAATCTATCGTGGCCGTAATGTCCTCCAAGTTCTCAAATTTACCTCTGGAGGTGCGGGGTGAACTGTTCCGGTCTCATCACTTGACTCGGTTTTAAATTACGGGACTGGCTTGTAGGGGGAAATGCTGGTCAACTATAAGCTGACCCCTTAAATGAATAGCCAGCAGTCTCGCCCTTTACTGTGAACAAATGGCGTCATAGCCAAGCTTCCGCGCATTTGTAATAAATAAATAAATGTTAATTACAACGCTATCCAATTTTTGGATACATTTTTGAGAATTTGTGTACACGTTCTTTTAGTAAAATTGGCCTTTAAACATAGCGTTATACTGGGTCTAGATTTTCATAGATTTTTCTAAATCATTTCTTTAATCACTCATTACTTGTAAATATTCTTTCATCGTAGTGTTAGTCCTGCAAACTTCTCTAAAACTCCCCTTTTCTAAGAAAGAGATATTGAGTTTCGGCACATAATGAAAGTACAGAAATATATCTATGATGCCCGGTATAAGAGGCTTAAGTCAAAAACAGTGATTTTTAGATACTTGTTAGTATTGATATAAAATATATTTATATTTTGACTGATATAAAAAGCTTACGTCTATAAATTTTGTATACAGTATTAAATTTCTTGTTTCATAATCAAATGTTCATTCCAGTCAAAAGATCCTTGTTTTTTATCAATACTAACAAGTATCTAAAAATCCCCATTTTTGACTAAAGCCCATTATACTTGGCATCATAGATATAGAAATAAATTCGAGCCTCATTTTGTTGTCTCGTTCTATATTTCACCCTAAAAGTTAAACGTAAATCATATATTGTTAGTTTTCCTATTCTTTGCAACTTTTATTCAGAGATTCTAGCACTTGAGAAGAAATTTTCATCTAAGTTATATCCGTTAATAATCACAAATATATTTAACCTCAAGAAAGTGTTCACTAGTTCTTCCTACAATCATTTTTTAACTGTATTTGTTAGATTAAGCCAAATAAATATTTTCAGTGATAATTTAATTAGAGGAGGTTTACATCATTAAATATCTCTGAATGAATTTTTATATTTTGTTCTTTAAATTCTTTTCTGACAATACATATATCGCATCTACATTAAAATCTCTACTTTGATCCTTGTCAAGCATTTAGGTTTAAAATTCCTTATTTATATCAGTGAAAATTTTCGTTGTGTAAAATAATTAAGCAAAAATATTGATTTCAATAAATAATTTTGCTTTTGGTGATTTATTACTTACATGATTATGTCCATGATGACCTGCAATGGCTGTCCCCAACATTATAGCGCAGAGGAGTACCTAAGTGAGTTCGAACACGATTTCAGCTATGTTCAGATCATTCAAAACAATACTAAAGGATACATTCACAATGACATGATTTCACAATGAAGTTGAATAAGAAAATCGTAAGGGACTGAATATTCAACATTGTATTACTTTGTGTAAAACTTAATTATAAAAAACATTAAAAAATGTAATACTGATGATTTAAGACAGCGTTACTATAAAGAGCCATTCTCTTTAAAGACGTAGAAACAACTACGTATGGTATATGATATTACGTACAACTTTTATACAGAAACATTTCATATTTCAATAGAATTTACAACTTCGACTTACGTTTTATAGCATTTCATATTCAATTTTATTAAAATCCAATTATGGAAATACCTTAGGATACTTTAGATTATATTTTTGTACTTTTAATTCTTTCTCTTTCATAAAGAAACTTATGTATATACAATGTAACAAAAGAATATATATATACATAAAAACATATATGCATACATATAATGTGTATGTATATATATATATATATATATATATATATATATATATATATATATATACTAGCATTATTGCCCGGCGTTGCCCGGGTA